>CM056598.1:11399576-11778745 GCA_029721355.1 Tegillarca granosa
GAAAACTTACGGAACTTTTTCTTACTAAGATCTGCTTCAGTGAGATACAAACCTAGGCAGATTGAGGTGATGTGGTATTTGAGATTATCAAATCACTTGGCCACTCTGGCATAACAAAAAATGCTTAGAATTTGTCAATTTGAAAGTCTGTATTTAGTTGAACTAAAATTATTATTATTATATATTTGCTTATTGATCTTAACAGGCAGAAAAGAAAGACTTAAAAACTGCTGAAAATAAAAAACGTAAAAAGAGAAGTAATTCTGTGGCAGATGAAGATGAGTTGGATCTTGAGAGTATGGATTGGTGGAGTAAATATTTTGCCTCAGTTGATACTCTTATTAGAGTGAGTACTACATAGTGTAGCATTTTTATTATTTAGTTTTAGAGTAAATTATAGAATTATTTCCCTTTGAGTCAACTGAAATATTCAATTTTTAGCTAGTCTGATCCAGAGTGTTTAGATAAGCTATTGCTATGGTTCCCCACCAGCTGTCCATCAAATTTCATTAAATTTGAAACATTTAACATTTTTACCATCTGTTTACTAGGCAGTTATAGTATATAAGGCAATAACCATGTTGGTATATAAGGCAATAACCATATTGAGGTGAAGGTCCTTTAGATTTGCACTTATGATAGATTATCTCCCCTTGGTATCCCATAAAGAGTTATTGTTTACAACCACATCAGCACTTTTCCAGCTTTCTGTGACTTATACCCATAAAAAGTGAAGTTTTTGACAATTTAAAAAATTCTTTATTAAAAGCACAAGTGCTACCATATTTAGCATCGTCATAACACGTAATTTCTAATTATTGCAAATTTAGGGTGTGGGTTCCCAAATGAGAAACTAGATTTGGTCTATATAATCCTATTATTTAAAAATAAGAAAGAGATAGCTTTAGATATTTTACATGCCATATTTATAAGACAATTAATATTAAATTTGCAAATATATTGGCTTTGGCCCTCCCAACCCTAATACCATTTGGGAAATGTATAGGGTCTCTATGTAAATCATTTTAAATCATTTCCAGTGAGCAAACAGTAAATACACCCTTATATTTCACATATGAAATATTTATGACAAATATTGTCAAGTTTGCAAAAATCTTTGAAGTGGGCCCTAACAGGGGAAGTTGTAGGGAGGATCCTGTTTATTTATTTAAAACAATCTCTTTGAAGCATTAAATGGCTAGAGTTTTGATACTGAAGTTAATTTTTAATAAAAATAAAAAATATTGCCAATTGGGCCCTTGTTGGAAAGATTTTAGAGGGGTTCACATACATTACATGGATATCATTTCAGATAAGTGTATAATAGAATATGTGTATTTTACATGTAGTATCATAACACAAGAAGTTTTTAGTTTCCAAATTTGGCAAGTTGAAACATCAAGGTAAGGCAAGATGTTTATTATGTCTTCAGGTGAGCAGTAAAGCCTATGTGCCTCATGTTGAATAAAAAGCTTTGTTATGACTTGTTATACAAAATCTAGATTTGATTTATTTCCAACCTAATTTTTGTGTCGCCTGACTAGGCGACATATAGGTATTACTCTCGTCGGCGGCATCGGCGTCTGCGTCTGCGGCGTCCGGATTTCCTTGTCCGAGCATAACATTGGTGTTGTACATTCAAGTGACTCCAAACTTGGTGTGCTTGTTTCTGGCAATGACTCAAAGTGCAGTGCACAAGAACCGCAACTCTATCTTTTTCCGTCTTTGAATTATTTCCCTTTGATTGATTTTTATAGAGCATTTCTTGTTCGGAGCATAACTTTGGTGTAGTATGTTCAAATGACTCCAAACTTGGTGTACATGTTTCTGGCAATGACTCGAAGTGCAGTGCACAAGAACCACAACTCTATCTTGTTCCATTTTTGAATTATTTCCCTTTGATTGATTTTTATGCAGTGTCAGGCGACACATCTGTTTCAAAGAAACATATCTCTTTTATATAAACTAATACATTTATTTTTTTGAAAATAAAAAATGGACATTTTAATATATTTATGAGACTTGTGGCACAGTATTTTATTCTGTTGATAATATGTACTAGTAAATTATGGTTCGGTTTTTATATAGTTATTTTTTCCAGAATATATATATATGTTATTTCTAAATTTGATAATGTCATACAGCAATACAAGATTAACGTAAACTCATGCAATCCTTTTCCAGGTTATACTCCAATAAACTCAGCAACCATAGCAATGTTAAATGTGAATTGCTTAAGACTTGCTCCATTATATTTTCAATTATAAAAAATTTAAGGAAAATTAAATAAAATATTGTTATATATTTCAGTCGTTGTGTTTTAAATTAATTTTTTAAGGAATAACTTGTGTTTTTTAGAGGTTATTTAGTCATAACCTGAAAAATGGTGTGCACGTCATAACTTGTTATGCCTTAAAACACAAATTATTCCTTAATATCTGAAACTTTTACTTTAATTATTTTTAGAAATATTAAAGAAATAATTTAAAGGGTTTGAAAATTTTTCTCATTTTCGCAATTTCAGTTTGGATAATTTTCATTGAATTTTCAAAAATTGGTATATTGCAAGAAAGTGATATACATGTATTATTTTATTTTTGCCTAATAATAATAAAACAATAATAACAACAAAGTAAAAAAAAAAAAACTATGAAACTGATAATGCCAACTTCCAAATGTTTTCTTTCTTTTTTACTACAGGTGAAAATAATTTGATGTCATTATTCCTAATCATCACAAACTATCCCAACCCTAATAAAATATTAAAAACTTTTGGAATTTTAACTAACATAGTATTAGGCAGAAAAGTTAGATTTTCTTATTTTGTATGTAGTTATTCCCAGCAAAACCATTATTTGCTTTTGTATATATATATAGATACATACTCATTGCATTTGATCACATGACTTCCTGCCTCTATATCACACAGGAACCAGATTCACCGACCAATCAGGTAATAAATTTCACTTGCTGCCAAGGTGATGGAATTTTTGACAGCATACATTATTTTTTCTCTTCACTTTTAAACTTTTATTCCCGTTTATATATTTCATACTTTTAATACTTGATTCTTTGCCATAATCATTGATTATTTTCTATTCATTCATCTTTCCTTCCAAAATCTTTAGTTAAACCTCATGGCTGCTTTCAAGTTTGCCAACCAAAACACTGATTTTTATTTTTTAAATTTTGATGTTAAAGTATTCAAACAAAAAATTTAAAGAAGAAAAAAACTTGCAAAGAAATTGAAAATAGAAAAAAAATGTATTCCTAAATGAGCAGGCAAAAGTCCATTGAGAAAGTGAATTACTTTGAATGAACGAATATTTGAACAGATTTTTATCTGAGATAACTTCAGATTAAAAGTTTTAATATTAATAACTGCACTGAATGTTTTGGTATTGGTTAATCTGGTATTACAATCTGGAATGAATTCCCTCCCTTTTGTGCAGATTACCAGCCTGAGTTATACCCCTTGCATTGCTTTTTAGTTTCAATGATATTTTTAATACCATGGTTTATCTGTTCTTTGTTTTTATTTTTGTTATTTCATGCATTCTTTTGTTTATTTTAATTTATAAAGAAATTAATTTAGCCAAGATATAGGAAGTAAATCTTTTTTTAACGTTTCCTTATGCTCAATTTTTTATATAAACAGTTCCAAAAAGTCTTCTTTCTTTTAATTGAGTGGTGAAGTTTTAATAACACTTCTAGCCAGATAAACACTTAGGTTCCTGATGTGTAAAAGTGATAACAAAAGAATGCATACTTTTGTTTCAGCATGTACTTCATTGACCATTTGTTTTTGAAGCTTGATTAGTATAATTGATTGTTAGGTCAAAATTTGAATTTGAAATAATTTTAAATATATTTTGAATTTTAAGTTAAAATTGTCAAAAGTAAACAGAATTTCATTAAACTCGAGCATCTTGTTATAAAACTATCTTTTAGATAATGAATTGTTTATTTTTATTGATGTTATGAATTTGTTTAAATTATTGATTAAATTAATTAAACTTTAAGCAACAAGGTCCAGATAAATCTGATTTCAGATATTGTAATTGAGTCTCCAAGTTTAGATTGTCATGTGGTTTGGATAAATCTCATTTCTGATATTGTAATCAGGATCATATCTGGGTATAAAGTCACATATTTCAGATGAAACTTATAGTCCTATTTCTATGATAATGCAAACACTTATAATGGAGATATAATGGTATATGGTTTAAACAAATTTTGGTTTAAAACCTATCCAGATTTCTGTGGTAGGCATAAATGGCTCATTGGATTGCCAAGGTCTCTCAAAGTCAAAGATTGTAAATGTCAGCTCAGTATGGACATTTTTTTCTTTGTTTTCACCCACCTATGTCAGTTGTCAATAATGCTGAAAAATTTTAATAATTGTACCTTGTTCCTTGATCTTTGGTCTGAGCATTAGCTTATTGACTATAATGTTTCTCATTGTCTCTGTTCAGTTTAAAAGAAATAGTTGTTTTATGTCTGTCACAGATTGCTTTTTACAGCAGTGGAGTGGAATATTGAAGTTTTAAACTCAACTTGTGTGTGTGTGTGTGTGTGTGTGTGTGTGTGTGTGTGTGTGTGTGTGTGTGTTATATTGAGGTGGTAAATTCTGGTATGGTAGAGGAAACTGGAATACCTAAAGAAAACTACTAACCTTTAGCTAGCAAACTAGCCAACCTTCTTGCTTAAGGAACTGCCACTTTTACAACAAGTATTTTTGACAGACAAAGTGTGCATTGTGAAAATGAAAATCATCCTTTTTTCCCCTGGTACTTGTATGAAGTATCTAATGCTTGTAGACTATTACTGCAGTGGTTCAACATACAGTTTTTATTTTGTTATGAAGAATTGATCATTTAATCTTGAAATTAGATTTTGATACTATTATTATGTAATGTATGTTAAATATTTAAATGTATTTCCAGCATGTTTATATTGTGCATTTTTTGGTCATTGCATTTTGGAAATGGTTATGGAAGTTATCTCCCTTAGACATATTCAACATAAAACTTAAAGTGAATCACATCCCTAAGAATCCTAACATAAAGTCAGCTAAAAATATGTTAAAATGTTGAATTCTAAATTTCAAGAAAAAATCTATCCTTTTGATGATTTACATGTAGTAGTTTTGAAAAAAAAGTCAAATTATCTATGATTGATATTTCATGCGTTTTTTATATGCATTATATAGAAAAGTAAAATATACCATTTTCAAAAAGCACAAAGTGTTTTCATATTACGTTTACATAGTAAATGAATTACCTTACTTTAATAGTAATATGTAAGGGAGATAATCTAAAATGGTGGAATTATTCCCAGCTAGATATGAAATATACATTTATTTTCTTCTTGCTTATTTGAATATCCTGCATGCACATATCTTTTTCATATGCAGAAATTGTTCTGAAAAAACTGTGTTTGTTTGAGATTTTCTGTCATGTAACACTATATACAGAGTTCTCTCCCTTCCATATATATATCTCTTTTTGTATCTTCTTTTGCTTTTATTTTTATATTAAATTTTGCTTTTAATTTTAAATTTTTGATGATAAAATGTGTTGTTAATATTAAAGAGAAAGGGAGGAAGAGGAAGATTAAGTTTATGGAGCATCAGAATATATGTCTGTACAGATTGCTAGATTCTAGTAGAAATACTACAACTTCTATGTGCCACATGCTCTTTTTCGTTCCTCATCCAGAATATAAATTAAGTTTGTCAGTTTATTAAGTAATCAACACCCCTTTATATTGTGCTGGGTGTTTTAGAAAACATTTCCATAATTTTTTATGCCCAAGGAATTATAGAGAACAGTCATCATCATTGTTCCCAATTATTGAAAAAGAAGTTATTAAAGCACTCATAGGATACCTTGCAATATATAAAACCAGATTTTGAACCTCATTAGATCTGAACTAAAATCATTAACTTTATGAAAGTGATACCCCAGTCAAATAGATATACAGTTGACATATAAAAGTCTTAGACAGATATTTTCACTGTTTTATTTGGCTTAAATACATTTTGGCTAATGTGAATTTGAACATGAGTTTTTTTGGTTTTTTTTTTATTATTTCATTTTGGATTGATTTTGCATTCAAAGGTTATGATATACAACTATGACACTTTTGGAAGGGGAACTTAATAGTCTTTGCTAAACTGCCAATCAACAGCCACATGTTGAAAATTAACCAAAGGGAAGTAACTTGTTATTTGGCCAAACTATGCCAAATTTTAAAAGGGTTAATTGACATGCCACATATTGAAGGTTATATTTTATGCTTGCAGAGAAATGAAAAATGAAAAAAAAAATTGTCACTTTAATGAAAGTAGTTTAAGAATGTTATAATGGAGTAAGTTTTGTAGTAAAAATCTAAAACCATATAACAGTCATTAATTACTTAAAAAACCTAAATATTTTTTGGTTTTATTGTGCATTATTTAAAGATTCAGATATATACATTTTTAAAATATTGTAGGAACATGAAAGAAGCAAGGCCATGTTAGATCCATTGGATATGGATGCCAAAAATAATCTAGCCAATCAGGAACAACAACAATCTCAGCAGCAGACAACACCATATGGAACTATAGCAAATGGGACAAATGGCAATGTACAGGATGGTAGGAAATATAATACTAATAATATGTTATAACAACAATCAAAATAAATTACATTCTGGAGTTTGTTCCATGGCCACATACAGTAGAACTTCAATGGCTCGAAAGTCCAAGGGACTTCGACTAAATATTCGAGCCATCAGGGGGGTTCGAGCAATCGAACATCGAGATATGATTGGAGGTTCACGTTCTCCTGTTTACCGACCGTTAAAGAATCTTTAAATTTGTTTTACATGTAAATAAACTAAAAGTTCAAATTATGAAAAGTCCGAATTAAAAATCCATTATTTATCACGAAATATTTAAAAAAAATTAATAAATAAAAAAGAATAACATGTCCCAATTAAAATACAAAATTCATTTCAAATTACATGTTGACCTGCAATCTGCCATATGATGTTATATGGCCACGGGGTTAGAATGGTGCTTTATTTTAATTTCAACAGGTGATGATACAAAATAAACTTACTTTATTCTTTGTTGCACATGTAATACTTAAAAGAAAAACCATACAAAACAAAATCATTACCGGTTGTTTTAATCACGGGAAATAACGATAATACACATTACTATTACATATTCCAAGCAGGCCTTCACAAACGCTGATTTTTGGCAAAAAACGCCGATTCAAACTTAAAAAAGCCGATTGAAAAATAATCAAATCGGCTTTTTTCCCATAATAGTAAGACAAAATCTGATTAAAAATTCTTAATTGCCAGCTTGTTAACAATTAAAATTAATCAGGACAGTGTCACGATTCACTGAACTTACCTATTCACAGGTAATTACCTAATACCTTACCAGTTAATTGATTACTAGACTAAGTGGCTTCACCTGTTCACGTCATTTCTACTAGAGTATACAATTACCTACACATGCCTTATCGATCCAGATAGTTAATGACCTCCCCTGAATTCTATATACAAGAGCTGACTAGATTGATACGACCGTTTTTCGGGTTACAACAACAACTGATCACGACATTACACGTGGTTTTTGTATCTGTTATGTCGATCTTTTTCAAGTTACCAGTGATGGGATTTTTGCAAGATATTAATCGGCTTTTAATTTATAATTAAAACTACAGATATCCCGATGTACTAAACAGAATTCAGTTTAACTGTTTATTGACGTTTTGTTGCATTGCCAACGACTGGAAAGTTATGGAGAGATAAAAAGCAGTACGTTAACACCATATTTTCAAAAAATTTTTTAAATTTCTTTACCTATCTGATGTGTGTTTATTAAAAAACAGACAGAAACTTGTTGGGGGGGTTGGGGTTACCTTTTGCCGATCGTTGGGGGGGGGGGGGGGGGGGGGGGGGTTGATGTACCCTTTGCCTAATATGGCTTCAGCTTGTGTTTTGTTTACAATGATCAGGACCACGTCCTTTTGGCAAAAACTGTATTCAAGCGAAAGAAGTTGAATTTTGACTAACTTTATACTTTTGAAAATATTTATTGTTCGAGCGAGCAGGGGTATTCGAGTTAACGAAGTTCGAGCCATCGAGGTTTATTTACATAGGATATAATAGGAAATTGGTCAGGACCTACAGATGACTTCGAGTTATCCGGGGTATTCGAGGCAATGACGTTCAAGCGAACGAAGTTTTACTGTAGTTTATAAGGGAGTGAAAAAACTTGTGTTTCTCAAAAGAGACCATAAGAAATATGGTGGATCTCTTGATGAAAGAACATTTTAAAATTGAAACATTGGTTAACATTTCATAGAAATTTCAAAGAGGTTATGACTTTTTTAGCTTACCTACAAAAAATAAAGATGATCATTTTATAAAATTGACCGTAGAATAGGGGTTCTCTAGTGTTCCGAGAGGCCTTGGTGGCTGATCAGTCTAAAGCATGTGTTAAGGATCACAGTGCCTCTAACCACCTAGGTTCAAAGCCAATAGCACTGATGTAAGTTTATCAGTTCACTTGTTTTGTTTGTGGTTTTCTCTAAGCACTGCAGTTTCTTCTTAAACTAACTGCCTTAATATAAGTTAAATGTTCTTTATTGTGGCATAAAACACCATTAATCCTAATCCATCTTGTGTACCAGATGGTACTAGATAACTTATGTAAAGAGCCATTATTTCCTATGGATACCGAATATGTTTCCATCACACAGTCCAAGAATAACAACATTTTTATGAGAATTAGTTCAATAATCCAATTTTGTTTTGTCCTCTACAAATATTTTGGGGGTATATATCACATGATATGGTTGTGTACATCATTAGGAATGGTAAGTTGATACCCCATTTAAATGTCACATTTTTATGATGTAAATGATAATGTTTTTATCATGCTTTATGGACTGCTATTTGAGTCTTTAACACCTTCTGTTTGTATTTCACAAAAGATGATCCTGAATTTAATGCCAAAGAAGCCAAGAAAATGGAAGCCCAGTTGAGTAAAATGGAGAAACAGGAAAGCGGAACAAAGTTTAAAAGTGCCGCGAAGGCAGTCAGTCTGGCCTCAAGATTATCTCCAAAGTCACAACGTAAAAAAGACAAGGCAATTAACAATACTGCACAACTCAAGGTAACTGAAATGTTTTAATCTTGGTGATGATTTTGTTGTTGTAAATTTGTTCACTACAGTTTTTGTAGTCATAGTAGTTTATTTAATTACAGTTATGTTTGTGCCATTATTGTAGTAGTTCCTACTGGGATTGGTCAATCACTTTGTGACAGTATATCTTGCTTATAAGTCATAGAAAAAAGAATGAATATGAATGAGACCATCTGGTCATTCACTTGCTTGAGCTAAGTCATAAATAAAATGAAAAAAAAATGGGGGCATTTCTGTAGAATGATAATGTTTGGTCTTTGAGAGTTTTAGATGTTGAAAAAGTTGTTTATGCTGACTAAGATGCCTTCGGAGGTGTAATAGAGTTGTATTTTGGGGGGGGGGGGGGGGGGGGACTTTTTAAGATATTAGTTCACTAAAGCAACAGCAGTGACATTTCTTCAGTAATAAAGGGTCTGCATAGAGATTCATTGTTTGGACTAGTTTTCAAGTATTGCTACTGTGAACAATGTCTTTTTTCATATATATTGGACTTTCTATGAAAATTTTGCAAAATTTGCTGTCACAAACATGGTCCAACATGTTATTTATTTTACTTTAATTGCATTAATCCCTCTTCGTTTATAATATATATATAATTCATAAGTGGTTAACCATTACATATGTTCTACCAATTATTTTATATTGTATAAATTTATACTGCTTATTTTAAGTTGATATTGTTATTGAAAAAATATTTAAATCCTTTTATTTTTTAAAATGACCATAGAGATTTGTAAATCTACAGTAAAGTATTTTTTAGTTGTTTTTGTTTTTAAATCTCTTTAAAACTGTCTTTTATTGTGTAATACTGTATGAAAACAAATGTTCATAGTAAGTAGATTTTTTTTTATTTATTTGGGTAAATATATACCAATTATTTGATGTCAAAGTGTCAAAGAAATTTTTTTTTACTTACCAAGTCAGAAACATATTGAAAAAAAATCATTTCCACAAAATTTTCTCCTTATGAAATTTGAAATTTGTTTAAATTTCACAGAATTGAATCATTACCATTATTTATGATTTTGCAGATTTTTTAAGAACTTGGTTTTAGTTTTGCTTTTTTATTTCTTTTCTTTTTTTCATCACAGAAAAATGTATTTTGTTTCTTTCACATATTCTGTTTGGTTATTTTGATTTGTTAACTTATTATCCTTTCAATTTGAATTTGATTTATATATTTTGTTATTTTATGTTGTTACTGATGTTGTTGTATGTTGTATTTTTGATAACTGTTTTATCACAGACTATATCAGCCGGCGTAAGTTTTGTCAATAAAGCATTTAGTATGACAGATGAGGAAACTAAACCCAAGAAAAAACATGTTTTACAACAAGACACACGCAAACGACTTGATACAGAATTCAAGGTACTGGTATTCTGATGTTTGGAAAAATTCTGGTTGAAGGGAGATAACTCTTTGTTGGCTTTACCATCTGGTGCCAAATGATAAATAATTATTGCTTCTACTTTAATTTCAATTTATAAAAAATACATATAATAAATATAATGATTAGATAAACGGTATATTACTTAATTTTTTTTAATTAGAAATTTTAAGTTTGCTTCAACAAACTGCATAAAGAGTTATTGTCATACTTCCAGCATCTACATTAGTGTACCTTGTCAAGTGTATACACTAAACACGTAAAAAGAATTTATTCCTTCTAGCAAACTGTTTGGTTGAACTTGTTGCCTTATTAGAGATTAAAAAGACGTCACTTTAAATTCTATATTCAATTACATGCTTTATAATTTACCTTTAAAGAGAGGCTTCAAATGTTAGCGCTGCCATATAAAGTGGTAGTCAGTGGCTGCACTGTTAAAATGTATATAAAAAAACAACATCTAAGACCTTGATTCCTTTCAGTGTTTACACTTATTTCTTGTTAACAGTTATATATTTTTACTTTTTTTCTGTATCAGGTTTATCCAAATGAATTAGAATACCAACAAGAATTTAGTAACTTTAAAGACTGGCTTCATACATTTGAATTGTTAAGAGGCAAAAAACACGGAAATGATGACACAGATGACAGCCGTGTAGTGGGAAAATTTAAGGTCTGTCGCATTTCTTAGTTTTTTTATATGAGTTTTGGACTTTGAACAATTTTAACAGATAACTAAAATGTATACTAGAATGTATACTTGCTGCATATCAGCTCTCTAAAGTGGTGCTCCAAATAGAGGAGGAAATTCCAAGAAAGAGAGAAAGAACTCTTTAGAAAGAACTCTCTGGAATTCCATGGTTTTAACCAGATTTCTCTGAAGTCCTTCCAAATTCCGAAAAAGGGTGAACAAGCCACCTGCCCATGGCCAATCCCTACCAGTTGACAAAATTTCAACCTGATCAAATGAGAAACATAGGAGGAGATGTCTCTGAAAAAAATATGTCAGAAATAAGGAGGAATAATAAAATAACTAGAATGTATACTTGCCAGCAAGTATATGTCTGCATATCAGCTTTCTAAAGTGGTGCTCCAAATAGCGGAGGAAATTCCAAGAAAGAGAGAAAGAACTCTCTAGGAGGAACTCTCTGGAATTCCATGGTTTTAACCGGATTTCTCCTAAGTCCTTCCGAATTCCGAAAAACAGTGAACAAGTGACCTGCCCATGGTCAGTCCCTACCAGTTGACAAAATTTCAACCTGATCAGATAAGAAACGTAGGAGGAGATGTCTCTGAAAAAAATATGTCAGAAATGAGGAGGAATAATAATAATAATAAAAATAATAATAATAATAAAGATTACGAGTAACAACAAGATGTTGACGGACATAATTAATCCATTCTTTTATGCAAAATTTTATTTTTATGCCAGATAAGTTAGCCCAAATTTTACTGACAGATAAGTTAGCTTAAATTTTATCTACAGATGAGTTATCCCAAATTTTATCTACAGATCAGTTATCCCAAATTTTATTGATGGATAAGTTATCCTAACTTTTATGTACAAATCAGTTATTCCACACTTAATCTACCATCTTTTACCCATAGATAAGTTATTCCAAATTTTATTGACAGATGAGTCATTCTAAATTTTATCAACAGATAAGTTATCTCATATCTTATCAAAGTTTTCACAACTTATTATGACTGATAAGTTATCCCAAACCTTTATCAACAGATAAGTTATTCCAGCTTTTATTGCAGGTTTTACAACTGGATTAAATTTATGGTAATAATTTTCAGTTATTCAGGACTAGTGTTAATAAAATTTACTAACTGGAAAGTACTTGGAACTTTCGATTTTCACTAAATTATTTGGGAATTACAGTTTTTTTAATTTGATTCGTTATTTGGGAATTACAGTTTTTTTTTAATGTGATTCATTAACAAATAAAAAACTATTGAGACAAAACATTGTCTGGGTTATTTATTGTTTTCTAGGAAATATTCAAGTCATCAAAGCTCTACTGCAATTAAATCTGTACAAATTAAAGTATCTATTCTGTTTTGTACTGAAATGCATAAGTGATGGTTATTTTTTAGTTTAAGCACTCTATCTTTCACAAAGATCCACTACTACAAGATGAACTTAGAGCAATGGTAAACTTTAACTTTGAGCAAAATGCTTTAGCCACTTAGCAACAATCATATTAATAAGATATACCTCTTCTTTTTTTTAAATCAGGAAGTAGTAATAAACATTTGTCTTCTGAAGAAATTAGTATGTATTTTAAAATTTGATAACATATGTACTATGATAATTTCAGGGTTCTTTGAAGATCTACAAGATTCCATTACCAGATGACATAGAGGATACAACATCCACTGGTTACGATCCACAGTTTGGTCTGTTCCAGGGACTTCCCTCTAACGACCCTGTCAAAGTTCTGGTCAGAGTCTACTGTGTGAAGGTAAATATTGACAGGTTACGATCCACAGTTTGGTTTGTTCCAGGGACTTCCCTCTAACGACCCTGTCAAAGTTCTGGTCAGAGTCTACTGTGTTAAGGTAAATATTGACAGGTTATGAATCACAGTTTGGTTTGTTCCAGGGACTTCCCTCTAATGACCTTATCAAAGTTCTGGTCAGAGTCTACTGTGTGAAGGTAAATATTGACAGATTATGATCCACAGTTTGGTCTGTTCCAGGGACTTCCCTCTAACGACCCTGTCAAAGTTCTGGTCAGAGTCTACTGTGTGAAGGTAAATATTGACAGGTTATGATCCACAGTTTGGTCTGTTCCAGGGACTTCCCTCTAATGACCCTGACAAAGTTCTGGTCAGAGTCTACTGTTTGAATTTAAATATTGACAGGTTATGATCCACATTTTGGTCTGTTCCAGGGACTTCCCTCTAATGACCCTGACAAAGTTCTGGTCAGAGTCTATTGTTTGAATTTAAATATTGACAGGTTATGATCCACAGTTTGGTCTGTTCCAGGGACTTCCCTCTAATGACCCTGACAAAGTTCTGGTCAGAGTCTACTGTTTGAATTTAAATATTGACAGGTTATGATCCACAGTTTGGTTTGTTCCAGGGACTTCCCTCTAACGACCCTGTCAAAGTTCTGGTCAGAGTCTACTGTGTTAAGGTAAATATTGACAGGGGATGATCCACAGTTTGGTTTGTTCCAAGGACTTCCCTCTAATGACCCTGTCAAAGTTCTGATCAGAGTCTACTATGTTAAGGTAAATATTGACAGGTTATGATCCACAGTTTGGTCTGTTACAGGGACTTCCCTCTAATGACCCTGTCAAAGTTCTGGTCAGAGTCTACTATTTTAAGGTAAATATTGACAGGTTATGATCCACAGTTTGGTCTGTTACAGGGACTTCCCTCTAATGACCCTGACAAAGTTCTGGTCAGAGTCTACTGTGTTAAAGTAAATATTGACAGGTTATGATCCACAGTTTGGTTTGTTCCAGGGACTTCCCTCTAATGACCCTGTCAAAGTTCTGGTCAGAGTCTACTGTGTTAAGGTAAATATTGACAGGTTATGATCCACAGTTTGGTTTGTTCCAGGGACTTCCCTCTAATGACCCTGTCAAAGTTCTGGTCAGAGTCTACTGTGTTAAGGTAAATATTGACAGGTTATGATCCACAGTTTGGTTTGTTCCAGGGACTTCCCTCTAATGACCTTGTCAAAGTTCTGGTCAGAGTCTACTGTGTGAAGGTAAATATTGACAGGTTATGATCCACAGTTTGGTTTGTTCCAGGGACTTCCCTCTAATGACCTTGTCAAAGTTCTGGTCAGAGTCTACTGTGTTAAGGTAAATATTGACAGGTTATGATCCACAGTTTGGTCTGTTACAGGGACTTCCCTCTAATGACCCTGTCAAAGTTCTGGTCAGAGTCTACTGTGTAAAGGTAAATATTGACAGGTTATGATCCACAGTTTGGTTTGTTCCAAGGACTTCCCTCTAATGACCTTGTCAAAGTTCTGGTCAGAGTCTACTGTGTGAAGGTAAATATTGACAGATTATGATCCACAGTTTGGTCTGTTCCAGGGACTTCCCTCTAACGACCCTGTCAAAGTTCTGGTCAGAGTCTACTGTGTGAAGGTAAATATTGACAGGTTATGATCCACAGTTTGGTCTGTTCCAGGGACTTCCCTCTAATGACCCTGACAAAGTTCTGGTCAGAGTCTACTGTTTGAATTTAAATATTGACAGGTTATGATCCACATTTTGGTCTGTTCCAGGGACTTCCCTCTAATGACCCTGACAAAGTTCTGGTCAGAGTCTATTGTTTGAATTTAAATATTGACAGGTTATGATCCACAGTTTGGTCTGTTCCAGGGACTTCCCTCTAATGACCCTGACAAAGTTCTGGTCAGAGTCTACTGTTTGAATTTAAATATTGACAGGTTATGATCCACAGTTTGGTTTGTTCCAGGGACTTCCCTCTAACGACCCTGTCAAAGTTCTGGTCAGAGTCTACTGTGTTAAGGTAAATATTGACAGGGGATGATCCACAGTTTGGTTTGTTCCAAGGACTTCCCTCTAATGACCCTGTCAAAGTTCTGATCAGAGTCTACTATGTTAAGGTAAATATTGACAGGTTATGATCCACAGTTTGGTCTGTTACAGGGACTTCCCTCTAATGACCCTGTCAAAGTTCTGGTCAGAGTCTACTATTTTAAGGTAAATATTGACAGGTTATGATCCACAGTTTGGTCTGTTACAGGGACTTCCCTCTAATGACCCTGACAAAGTTCTGGTCAGAGTCTACTGTGTTAAAGTAAATATTGACAGGTTATGATCCACAGTTTGGTTTGTTCCAGGGACTTCCCTCTAATGACCCTGTCAAAGTTCTGGTCAGAGTCTACTGTGTTAAGGTAAATATTGACAGGTTATGATCCACAGTTTGGTTTGTTCCAGGGACTTCCCTCTAATGACCCTGTCAAAGTTCTGGTCAGAGTCTACTGTGTTAAGGTAAATATTGACAGGTTATGATCCACAGTTTGGTTTGTTCCAGGGACTTCCCTCTAATGACCTTGTCAAAGTTCTGGTCAGAGTCTACTGTGTGAAGGTAAATATTGACAGGTTATGATCCACAGTTTGGTTTGTTCCAGGGACTTCCCTCTAATGACCTTGTCAAAGTTCTGGTCAGAGTCTACTGTGTTAAGGTAAATATTGACAGGTTATGATCCACAGTTTGGTCTGTTACAGGGACTTCCCTCTAATGACCCTGTCAAAGTTCTGGTCAGAGTCTACTGTGTAAAGGTAAATATTGACAGGTTATGATCCACAGTTTGGTTTGTTCCAAGGACTTCCCTCTAATGACCTTGTCAAAGTTCTGGTCAGAGTCTACTATTTTAAGGTAAATATTGACAGGTTATGATCCACAGTTTGGTCTGTTACAGGGACTTCCCTCTAATGACCCTGACAAAGTTCTGGTCAGAGTCTACTGTGTTAAAGTAAATATTGACAGGTTATGATCCACAGTTTGGTTTGTTCCAGGGACTTCCCTCTAATGACCCTGTCAAAGTTCTGGTCAGAGTCTACTGTGTTAAGGTAAATATTGACAGGTTATGATCCACAGTTTGGTTTGTTCCAGGGACTTCCCTCTAATGACCCTGTCAAAGTTCTGGTCAGAGTCTACTGTGTTAAGGTAAATATTGACAGGTTATGATCCACAGTTTGGTTTGTTCCAGGGACTTCCCTCTAATGACCTTGTCAAAGTTCTGGTCAGAGTCTACTGTGTGAAGGTAAATATTGACAGGTTATGATCCACAGTTTGGTTTGTTCCAGGGACTTCCCTCTAATGACCTTGTCAAAGTTCTGGTCAGAGTCTACTGTGTTAAGGTAAATATTGACAGGTTATGATCCACAGTTTGGTCTGTTACAGGGACTTCCCTCTAATGACCCTGTCAAAGTTCTGGTCAGAGTCTACTGTGTAAAGGTAAATATTGACAGGTTATGATCCACAGTTTGGTTTGTTCCAAGGACTTCCCTCTAATGACCTTGTCAAAGTTCTGGTCAGAGTCTACTGTGTGAAGGTAAATATTGACAGATTATGATCCACAGTTTGGTCTGTTCCAGGGACTTCCCTCTAACGACCCTGTCAAAGTTCTGGTCAGAGTCTACTGTGTGAAGGTAAATATTGACAGGTTATGATCCACAGTTTGGTCTGTTCCAGGGACTTCCCTCTAATGACCCTGACAAAGTTCTGGTCAGAGTCTACTGTTTGAATTTAAATATTGACAGGTTATGATCCACATTTTGGTCTGTTCCAGGGACTTCCCTCTAATGACCCTGACAAAGTTCTGGTCAGAGTCTATTGTTTGAATTTAAATATTGACAGGTTATGATCCACAGTTTGGTCTGTTCCAGGGACTTCCCTCTAATGACCCTGACAAAGTTCTGGTCAGAGTCTACTGTTTGAATTTAAATATTGACAGGTTATGATCCACAGTTTGGTTTGTTCCAGGGACTTCCCTCTAACGACCCTGTCAAAGTTCTGGTCAGAGTCTACTGTGTTAAGGTAAATATTGACAGGGGATGATCCACAGTTTGGTTTGTTCCAAGGACTTCCCTCTAATGACCCTGTCAAAGTTCTGATCAGAGTCTACTATGTTAAGGTAAATATTGACAGGTTATGATCCACAGTTTGGTCTGTTACAGGGACTTCCCTCTAATGACCCTGTCAAAGTTCTGGTCAGAGTCTACTATTTTAAGGTAAATATTGACAGGTTATGATCCACAGTTTGGTCTGTTACAGGGACTTCCCTCTAATGACCCTGACAAAGTTCTGGTCAGAGTCTACTGTGTTAAAGTAAATATTGACAGGTTATGATCCACAGTTTGGTTTGTTCCAGGGACTTCCCTCTAATGACCCTGTCAAAGTTCTGGTCAGAGTCTACTGTGTTAAGGTAAATATTGACAGGTTATGATCCACAGTTTGGTTTGTTCCAGGGACTTCCCTCTAATGACCCTGTCAAAGTTCTGGTCAGAGTCTACTGTGTTAAGGTAAATATTGACAGGTTATGATCCACAGTTTGGTTTGTTCCAGGGACTTCCCTCTAATGACCTTGTCAAAGTTCTGGTCAGAGTCTACTGTGTGAAGGTAAATATTGACAGGTTATGATCCACAGTTTGGTTTGTTCCAGGGACTTCCCTCTAATGACCTTGTCAAAGTTCTGGTCAGAGTCTACTGTGTTAAGGTAAATATTGACAGGTTATGATCCACAGTTTGGTCTGTTACAGGGACTTCCCTCTAATGACCCTGTCAAAGTTCTGGTCAGAGTCTACTGTGTAAAGGTAAATATTGACAGGTTATGATCCACAGTTTGGTTTGTTCCAAGGACTTCCCTCTAATGACCTTGTCAAAGTTCTGGTCAGAGTCTACTGTGTTAAGGTAAATATTGACAGGTTATGATCCACTGTTTGGTTTGTTCCAAGGACTTCCCTCTAATGACCTTGTCAAAGTTCTGGTCAGAGTCTACTGTGTTAAGGTAAATATTGACAGGTTATGATCGACAGTTTGGTCTGTTCCAGGGACTTCCCTCTAACGACCCTGTCAAAGTTCTGGTCAGAGTCTACTGTGTTAAGGTAAATATTGACAGATTATGATCCACAGTTTGGTTTGTTCCAGGGACTTCCCTCTAACGACCCTGTCAAAGTTCTGGTCAGAGTCTACTATGTTAAGGTAAATATTGACAGGTTATGATCCACAGTTTGGTCTGTTCCAGGGACTTCCCTCTAACGACCCTGTCAAAGTTCTGGTCAGAGTCTACTGTGTTAAGGTAAATATTGACAGGTTATGATCGACAGTTTGGTCTGTTCCAGGGACTTCCCTCTAACAACCCTGTCAAAGTTCTGGTCAGAGTCTACTGTGTTAAGGAAAATATTGACAGGTTATGATCCACATTTTGGTCTGTTCCAGGGACTTTCCTCTAATGACCCTGACAAAGTTCTAGTCAGAGTCTACTGTGTTAAGGTAAATATTGACAGGTTATGATCCACATTTTGGTCTGTTCCAGGGACTTCCCTCTAATGACCCTGTCAAAGTTCTGGTCAGAGTCTACTGTGTGAAGGTAAATATTGACAGGTTATGATCCACTGTTTGGTTTGTTCCAAGGACTTCCCTCTAATGATCCTGTCAAAGTTCTGGTCAGAGTCTACTGTGTTAAGGTAAATATTGACAGGTTATGATCCACAGTTTGGTCTGTTCCAGGGACTTCCCTCTAATGACCCTGTCAAAGTTCTGGTCAGAGTCTACTGTGTTAAGGTAAATATTGACAGGTTATGATCCACAGTTTGGTTTGTTCCAGGGACTTCCCTCTAATGACCTTGTCAAAGTTCTGGTCAGAGTCTACTGTGTTAAGGTAAATATTGACAGGTTATGATCGACAGTTTGGTCTGTTCCAGGGACTTCCCTCTAACAACCCTGTCAAAGTTCTGGTCAGAGTCTACTGTGTTAAGGAAAATATTGACAGGTTTCGATCCACAGTTTGGTTTGTTCCAGGGACTTCCCTCTAACAACCTTGTCAAAGTTCTGAGTCTACTTTGTTAAGGTAAATATCTACAGGTTATGATCAACAGAACTGTGTGCAAATTTGTAACTTTTAACTTGGAGTTACTTCCCCTGCATCATGTTTTCTACTCATGTTATGAAGCTTAACTATGAATCAAGATGCAAAAAAGCAGTTTAGACAATGTGATAAAATTACAAATTAAAAAAAAACCAAAAAAAACATGAATTAAAGTTTAACCTGTAGAATTTTTTCAAGAACTGATAACATGTACTGTACTAGCCTGTACTTAAAATTAAAAATATTCTGTTAAGTGTTTTTTACACATGTTCATCAGTTAGTCAATACACTTTACAGATTTGGTTTACCTGGTAACCTAAACAAACATATATATATTTTCTAATGAATGTCTGTTCCCATTCAGTATTCAATACTTATGAAAAATTTAGATACTATACCACAATTACTTGTTACCTCATTCTAGATCAACTCCAAAATTAGAAAACACTTTTGGATATTAGATAAAAAATCTTAAATTAGACATCAACTAACCTGTACTCTGTTTGCACCTTTGTATATTTAAGGTATATAAGAGGATTAGTGTATGCCTTCAATATTATTTATTAAAATGACACAAATTACCAACAGTACTGATCAAGGACATAATCTGTTGACACAGTAGCCTTAAAGGAATGTTTTCTGGCATGGGTTATGATTTGAACATGGACTGGAATATTTGTTGTTGATCATACAAATTTTATAAAGTAAACTGTTCAGGATAAAATAAAGATTTTGATTTATAACCGTGCTTTTCAAAACCTGAAAACAAAGATATCAAAGTTGTACCATCGGGCCAGTCCTGTGTCTATAATATTCCTGTCAAATACAAACACTGGGATAAAAAATAATTATAATGTTGACTCTAATTTGGTTTTCCCTCTCTCTCTTCTTTAGTATGTGTGTTCAATTAAAAAAGGACTTATTCCATACCAACAGTATTAGGGTTAGCATTATAAGGATTCGTTAAAGTTTTTTTTTTTTTTTTTTTTTTTTTTTTTTTTTTTTTTTTTTTTTTTTTTTTTTTTTTTTTTTAACCTTTCACATATTCATTTCCATGGTCCATTTTGTAAGATTTTGACCTTTCACATATTCATTTCCATGGTCCATTTTGTAAGATTTTGACCTGTCATACATTTCTTTCCATGGTCTTTTTTGTAAGATTTTGACCTTTCACATATTCACATATTCATTTCCATGGTCCATTTTGTAAGATTTTGACCTGTCATACATTTCTTTCCATGGTCTTTTTTGTAAGATTTTGACCTTTCACATATTCACATATTCATTTCCATGGTCCATTTTGTAAGATTTTGACCTGTCATATATTTCTTTCCATGGTCCTTTTTGTAAGATTTTGACCTTTCACATATTCATTTCCATGGTCCATTTTGTAAGATTTTGACCTTTCATATATTTCTTTCCATGGTCTTTTTTGTAAGATTTTGACCTTTCACATATTCATTTCCATGGTCCATTTTGTAAGATTTTGACCTTTCACATATTTCTTTTCATGGTCCTTTTTGTAAGATTTTGACCTTTCACATATTTCTTTCCATAGTCCTTTTTATCTATTCACAAAAAGTGTTTCAAAAAAGGGATATACGATTCAGCCCATATGTAATTACATAACGGTACATATCTTATACTTTCTTCTCAGTGCTGTTACAAGTTCATTTCTGAAATGGTAATAAAGTCCCAATGTCTTATTGTTTGTTAGGTGGTTTTGTGGCTACTAGTAGGCGGATTCAGGATAAACTATTGTTGGGTGTTTTGAAAAACATATTAATGAGTAACAAACACCAACAACTACTAGTGGTCAATTTATTAGAAAGTGGCAATACTGGTCAAGTTTTTGACCTAGGGTGGCCTTCATCAAGACTGAGAACATATCAATGTTTTACATAAAATCATGGCTCATGAGAAATACAAATTATAGTAAGAGTAAAATGCTTAATATTCAAAAATAAAACACTGATATTAGTACATGTATATGGTATAAATGAAAAAAAATTATAATTGATTTAACATTCATCCTCAACAATATTGAGGAAAACCAGAAGAAAAAAACGGATGCCATGCAATAAGCCTATTCTGCAATCTCCCAAAAAACTTTTGGAAACACTGTATTTATTCTGCCAGTATTTAACTTTAACCTAAGCAGTAATCCACATTTATCTTCATCGGACACATCTGTCTAAAGTGCACCACGAAGTAAAAGATCGCTGTTATCCCCACCGTTATCCCTGCTGTTGTCGCAACTGCCACCCCTGTTCATGGATTGATTCAGGGGACTGGCTTGTCATATATGATCTTAAATCTTTAATCATATTTTTTGCATTTATGCTTAACCTTGCCATGGAATGAATAACAGTGGTTTAATCAGTGAATTTTGTAATGTTTGGTGATTCAACATAAAGTATTCATTTACCTACTATAATCTATATTGACAAAACTGCAATATCAACCACAATTAATACTGAAATCAGTTAAAATATAACTTAAGGATGTTTATGGGATAAATTTAGTTAAAATAAAAATATTTTAGTTGAAATTTACCATTATATTAATAGCTGTAAGCTATCAGTTAGTTTTCTGCCAAGGTATTGAACTATTGTATTTAGAGTTACCTCCCTTTCCACATCACAAATCAATCTGATAGACAGAATGAGCACCTGCCCAGTTACTTGATCTGTGTAAAGCTGATAGAAGATATATTGTTCATTATATTAATGTTTGAATCAGCTGGGTTTTATCTTTCAAGTAATCAGTATAACTCTTATACCCAATCCTTAGGAATGAACAACCATAATTCATTTTTTGCTGATTTTGTATTAAGTTCCATTGCAATATGTCCCTGCAATAAAAATGGAAAGAGAGTCTCAAATTTTGATTCTCTGTCTCATATTAACAAAATTAGCTTCAGATAAAGCATATTTCTCTACAATTCTGTTGTTTTATATTTACCATGTAGACGCTACATTACAGAACATCTCGCCTGTTTGCGTACCTTAAAACCGATTTTATTTATATAGACAAGAAAAATGATATCCAACATTACCGTGTTAAATATGAAAGAAAATTCAGAATGCAAACTATCAAATTTGATATTCTAGGGTAGAATAAACATTCTTTTAGTACATTTATATCTCTGTCTCTCTGATTTAGATTAATTAGATTTGTCCAGAATTGTAATGCTATATTTAATGTGTAATTTTGGAAGCTTATAAATTCTTCTAAGTGTGTAAATTAAATGTTATTTTCAGAGTATATAAGCATTGACTTGTTTGTGTTTTAATGTTCTGGGGTTTTTAAAATATTGTTTGTATTTAATTTTTTTTTTTTATAAGTCATTATTTCTATGTTAATTTATGGAATACTTACATTTATCATGGGCTGATTGTAAAGGTTAATTTGATGTAAGTATGTACATAACAAAAAACTGTAAACCAGAGTAAACTGTGTTATAAAAAAATGACAAGAAATTTATTTATTTATTTATTTATTTATTTATTTATTTATTTATTTATTTATTTTATTTTTTTTAAGTAACCTATTTGTAAAATGCTGTTAATCTTTTTCTGTAATGTCATTAAAATCACCTTTCATTTTGGTTTAGTTTTTTAATAGTGATTTTCCAAGAAAAAAGGGGGGTTAGGGGTTGGTTTGCTCTGGTATAAAGATGATTTATAATAAAATATAAGATGATATAAAAAATCAAATTCTTCCTTCTTGAAGTTAGATATTACAACAGAAATGTAAAGAAATGGAATAATATGAACATGGAAGATAAATTTGTTGGTTTAATTTTTTACCCTTTTCATCATCTGTAGTATTTTTTTTTTTTTTTGAATTAAAATTAAATCATTTTTAAATCAAATTTTGAAAATTTCAGCTGGGCTAAAGTTACTGAACAGCAACTTCTTTTTGAATTGTCCTTTTTTCAAATATTCAAATTTTTATAATTTTTTTTTTAATTTGAGTGTACATTTTTTTTCTTCTAGGCTAATGATCTTCATCCTGCAGATTTGAACGGAAAGGCAGATCCATATTTAATATTGCGGCTAGGATCCTCCGTAACCAATGACAAAGACAATTACATCTCAAAGCAACTTAATCCAGTTTTTGGAAAGTAAGTCACATGATTATCACATGATATTTGATCAAATGTTCTCCCCCCCTCCCCCTCTCTCTCTCTATCTCTCTCTCAACAGAAACAAAAAATAAAAATTAATTATATAAAAATAATGAAAAATGAAAAAATAATTAAAATCTTAGAGCATGAGTGTAAAACAGTTTTGATCAAAATTTTGAAACTTTCTCAAACTTAAGTGGTGTGTTTTGAATTTAAAATTTTTATTCATTATTCTTCATTATAACAAATTCTTATAAGATAGACTATGTTTAATTCTGAACCCTGACTGGGGAAGCAAATAACCTGTAGAATACTGACTGATCATTGAACCTGTAGCATGGAAAAAAGCAAAAACAAACAAAAAACAAACAATTGTGTAGTTATTTATTTAACTTTTATATATATATATTTTGATAATAGAAAATCACACCTTTATTGAAATGATGTGAAATAAGTTGAATTTTTTGTTATTTGTGGTGGTCAGAATAGTGATAGTCATGAGAATTTCTCCATTGTCTTGTGGTCAGTGTCAGTTAACTTGCATGACCCGTAAATCACTAATACCGGTTATAGAAAATTTCTTTTTCAAAAATTATTAAAACCATGTTGAAATTTCTGCTAGTGCTGATTAAAAATCAATATTTTGATTTTTTTTTTAATAAAATATATTTTATTATTTTAAGCATTATTTTACTTGATACTTTGACATTTGAAAACTTAAAATTTTTGGTATTAAAGTTTGCTTTAAAAAAAAACTTGGTTTTCTCAAAGTTCCAAGTTTTGTTCTAAATTGAAATTTTAAAATTTGAATTTTCTGTGTTTTTGTAATGGAATTCGGGTTTTTGGTAATGATAATACTATGCCATTCTGTTAATTTTCAATAGCAATACAAATATTATCTTCAGAAAAAATTGTATATTTTGTTGGATTTGAGTTTATTAATAAATGCTAGAAAAAGTTTCAAAAAAAACATTTCTATTCTGACTGATATATTATATATATTTTTTAGTTTGCATATATATATATTTTTTTAATTTTGTAAAAAACGCATTTACATAAATAATTAATTTGAATTTTAGATTTGAATTTTGTATTTCCTACAGTTGTTGATTGTTACATGACAACAGTACTTATACTTATTTATCAGATTGTAACATCTTTTAAAAACATTTCATCTTTTTGATATATTTTATTTAATTAGAAAATTAAATCTTTGAAACCTTAGTAAACAATTTTGAATTTTTGTAAGGCTAAATTTCTATGACATATACACAAAACTTTTTGACATACACTTCACGAGATTTGTTAAAAAAAAGGATTTTAGTTTTACCATTTATAAAAGAAAGATAACAACTGCATTGTTCAATTAATGAGAAATAAAACAATCTGTTATTTTTTAAAGCTTTTTTTTTTAAAAAAACAAAAAAACAAAAAAACAAAAAAAAACCAAATATTGAAATAAAGATCAAAGTGATGCTGTCAATTTTGCAAACTGGATTTTTAATGGCACCAGTCATTTTACAAAGTCATTGCTGAAATTTTGCATTTTATGCAAGACTGAGAAAAAATAAATTTAATTCAAGATCATAAAAAAAATTTCACATGAAATTTGAATTTGCTGATAATTGTCAAAAATATTCGTGAAGCTGGATCTCTGTAGTAAGGACTCTAAATAATTTTAAACCTGAAAGTGCTATTTATTACTGTATTGTTTTTATAAAACAAACCTTTTATTTCACAATGATTTGAACAAATGAATTATAACAACTTATTTTAAAATTTTTTATTGGTTTAAATTTAGTCAACATGAGATCTTTGTGGAGATTTGACCTAACAACCTTATGACTACTGGTGACTTATATGATCTCGCATATGGCACCTGTCATCAAAATCTGTAACAAAGGTGAAAAGACGAAAGCAGAAACTAAGCACTTGAAATAAAACTTTAAAAGTGTTAAAGTCTAAATATGATGAAAAAACTGAATTTTTAAAAATAAATTAGTAATTTTAACATTTGAAAATTATTGAAAGGCTATTATCCATGCTTTAAAAAATGACATTTTGTAACAATGATATATATATATAAAACAAATTTTTAATCTTTTTTTCCCCCTTTATTTTTGATTTAAGAAATCATCTGAAGTACGTGTACTAGTAAAAACATCAATTCAGAGTACCATGTACTTAATTTTACTGATATTTTCCCTTCAAGAGATACCAAATCTTATTTATATAGATTATTTTCTTCCAATTTAAAATACTCTTCATATAATCACTTTAACTTTGTTTTTTTTTTGACTGATTTTTTGACATCCATTAACAAGTGTTTTTTATGGGTGTTTAACCTCTTGTAATATTCCCATGCTTCTGTGAATCAGCATACATCTGCAGAGGCCAAGAATCCATGTTTTTTATGTTTCAAGCAAAAAAAATATATTGTGGTTATTTTAACTCGTATTCCAAAAACTCAAAGAATTCTATATATCATAAGAAAAACTTGCTGTGCTCTCTCTCTCTCTCTCTCTCTCTCTCTCTCTCTCTCTCTCTCTCTCTCTCTCTCATAAACATATTTCAAATTTTGACATTTGTGTTAAAAGCAGGATGATCCGGGTTAAATTTGATAGAGTTTAGATAACATTGCTTTTAATTATATTTGATTTAAAATGAAGACTTTATAAGCTTTGTAACCCAATTAATTCTTTATCTGCTCTGGACTTCAATAGGTCAGGGTTTATTCATATTTCATGATGGGTCTGTCAGCAACATTCTTTTGGAAAGATGGTTTTGAAGATTTGGGCAAAGACTTCAGCCATAAATTATGTTCATTTTAAAGAAGACCCCACAAATTTATATAATGATTACAGAGAGACAATGTTTTCTTGCTGGTAAATGATCCGAGTTGATATTTTAAAATCAGTGACCTGGTAATTTTGTCTTGGTAAAGGATCACTGACGGTTTCTTATCTGATCACAGAAAGATGAGTTGTACAATCAGATCAATTCAATGTCATAAAAGATAATCCATTTAATTCATCATGGATTTGGTTACACACCTGAAGAAGCGAAGTGCCTTCAAAATTACAAACTTATCAGTTGAAATATCTATGATTAAAACTTTGTTATAAAATTGCTATTAAAATTATAATTTTATTATTATTTTTTTAAATTTTGATTTACATGTTTATTTGGTAAAAAAAATAATAAATGTAGTTTGAGAATATACATTATATGCCAACAAAAGGGTATATTTGAATTAAGCATTGTGATGCCCATGGCCCACTATGCAACAATAAATAAAAATGACAGGTAGAATTGATATAGAAAACTTTAGTATTAGGCAATATTATAATAAAAATCAATTAAGAATTTTATTTTTATTAATGGAACTTTTCCAAAATTTTTGATAATTTTTTGTGATTTTTTTCAGACATTGTATGACAGCCTAATTGAGTTCAGACACAATCTTTACTGATAAATATACATGTATTGAATTTAATTTTAAAAAAATTATGATTTTCTGTTACAAAAATATTTGAACATACATGTGTTCAAAATCCACTAAAAATGGCATTTAAATATTAAATCTTACACCATTATGCGAATTTATCTCCGAGTGTTAGATATTACTAATTGTCCACTATTTATGACATATCTCTGATTTAATAGATTTTGACAAGATTTTCGGACTAGAATCTTTATCATATTTTTGATTTGATTATATCGAAAGAAAACAGGGATGACACCAAAATTAATTTTCAATAATGTCAGCTCATTTGAAAATAAATTAAAGATTTAATTGATAAAAATTACAAATTTTAATTCAGCAGAAAATAATTGTAAGAGCTCATTTTATTACTGCAGTTAATGTCAGATTTCTGAATTTTTCAATTTTATCCAAACAAAATCACATAGCTTGATAATAATTCAAAAAATAAATTTTTCCACAAAGCTGAAAGATAAATACCAGGCCCCAGTTTCACAATCATTCACTGAGCTTGATGTACACTCAACTCAAAGTTGCCAATTTTTCTCTTCAATATTTTAAAAATTTGAAAATTTTATTAGGCAATGTTTTGTTTTGTTCAACAAACTACACTAAACAATTAAAATATAACATTAGATATTCACTTTTAACTGTGTAATGTCTTAGAAATTGACATTGAAATATTCCCCAATTTGAGTTCAGTGTACACTCAGTTGAGTGAATGATTGTGAAACTGGGCCCAGATAAATAATAAATAAACAAATGCATGTAAATTTATAAATAAAAAAAATAAATACATTTTCAAAAAATAAAGAAAGAAAAAAGAAAAAAGTAAATAAATAAATTGGTTTTCAAATAAATTTTGACACAAAGCTAGAAGGTAAATGAATTAATTAAGAAAGAAAGAAAAAAATTATGAATCAGTTTCTCACTTTCATCTCTTCAGTTTATTTGAGGAGACTTTAAACACTTCCAGTATTTAGGTTTTGCAATAATCTCTGTAGGAAAGCTTTGCAAAAACCTTATCAAGAAAAGCTTTACAACAGCAGCATAAAGGAAAGTTGTGATTACCTTATAAAGTAAAGTTTTTTCAATTTCCTTCTTAGGAAAGTTTTGCAATCTTTCAAAGGAAAGTTATAAAGAAAGGTTTTGCAATATTAATTAACCATATTAAAAAACAAAATTGCAATAACCTATAGAAAATTTTAAGGTAAAATTTCACAGGAAATGTTTGCGGTAACTTTTTAAATGAAAACTTTGCAATAACCTCATAAAGAAAAATTTTGCAATGACCTCATAAAGAAAAATTTTGCAATGACCTCATAAAAATTTTTGCAATGACATCATAAAAAATTGTTGCAATGACCTCATAAAGAATTTTTGCAATGACCTCATAAAGAAAAATTTTGCAATAAATAAAAAATTTGCAGTTACCCTAAAAAAGTTTAGCAATTACCTTTGAAGGGGAATTTATGCAATAAACCCAATAAAGTAAAGACTTGCAATAATCTTACAAAGAAATGTTTTTGAAATAAACCTATCAAGAAAAGGTTTGCAATAACTTTAAAAAATTTAAGTTTTCCAATAACCTGATGAATTTTACAATAAGCTAATAAGGGAAATTTCAGCATTAACTTTATATAGGACAAATATGTTTTGTTACATGAAAAATAAACTTTATAGAAATAAAAGTCATTCAAGAGTTGCTGATATTGTGATTACCTGAAGTACAATGATTTAAAGTAAAATATATTGAGACTACATATGTAAAAAAGATATAACAAATGTGCATGTGTAGTGATGTGTACATGTTTTTTTTAGGTTATTTAAATATCAATTTTTTTTTTAATTTTTAATTTATGTTTTACAAAATTGGAGAATATATTTCACCAAAAACTTTTATATCATTGATTTTTAAACAAGTAAGTTGAGTTGAGTAAAAGCGTTTAACATCCCAGTCAGGAATATTTCACTTATATCGAGACATCACCAGCTATAGGCGAAAGTGAAGAAATTTTGCCTGTGCGTTGCACTGATGGCATTAAACAGCAGGGTTCATTATCATGCCACGCCTTCCATGACACGGTACCTCATTTATTTTAAGTTCCCATCCAAAAGAACCATGACTTTCATTTTGTAATGCTGAGTGCTTTGCAAAAGAACAGCCACTACTCACTTTCAAGTCTTGAGTCGGACCCAGTCAGGGTTTGAACCCACTACCTCCCACTTATAGAGTGAGCACTCTACCAACTGAGCTATCGCAGTGGTATTCAAACAAGCAGAACAGAATAATAACATGAACCAATAAATTCACTAAGTTATGTATACTCATATATTTTGAAACAAGATTTATGTGTGTGTGCAAAAATGTTTATGTGTCCAGATGTACAAAAAGAAAATTTTTATTATGTTTTTTTAAACAAATCTGAATTTTTATTGACTTTATATGTCAAAATTTGTTAAGCAACCAAACCCTCCAACACCTGAAACCGATAATTTTGAAAATCTCAGTTACAGAAAAATTGTATTACCGGTATATTTAAACTTGTAAGGATTCAGGGGAAATGTTGATTTCATTGTGATTCATTGTACAGCTAAGTTAACATGAAATTATATATACCGGTATAAAAAATTTGGATTAACATACAGAAAACATGGAACATCTTGTCCTGATGTTATGTTTTGCTGTTTTGCATGATTTTTGACAATATATGATAAGTAAGAAAATTTACAACAACTAAACTGTTCCCATTTGAGATGGGTCATTGAGTGTCTGAAACAGTATTCTTTTTTTCATATAAAAGTTCTCATTTAATACAACTGTCTGGGAATCCTGATTGGAATATAAATTAAAGATAATTTTATCAATATATCATATAAAATGTATCTTTTTTTTCTGAATAAAAATTTGAAACTTTCGTCATTGAATTGAAGATAATTTTTCTTGATAAAATCCTGAGAATAATGACGTTGGTCGTAATTTAGTGTGTATGTGTTTAATTAAGCGTCTGATAGCGTGACAGTAAACAGGTGTCCTTATGAACAGCTTCAGGTGTGTTCGGTTTCATCACGAAATATATTTCTAACCCACTATAAATATTCCTGCCCTTAAACACACAGGTTACGGTAGATTTTCAATCATTTCATACTTCACTGCCGCCATTGTTTGAATTTGTCTTTTTTTTGCCAAAAAAGATAGAAAATTGTCGTATTGCATTTCTGTTTCTTGTTTTCTTCCATGAATAAAATAAGTTTACAGTTGACTTGGTCTTTTGGAAACCATTAACCTTTAAGCCCCTTTCTTGATACACATTGGTAATCAGAAAGAGAGCCGTGATTAAGGAATTTTCACGGAAAATTGCATAGACATGTTGTAATGAAATTTTATTTATAATCATTTACCTGTGACTTCACAACTTGAATTGGCAGAGGATTACGTATTGTCTCTCATTGACTTGATCTACAATCTGGCCTTCAGAAATGAAAAAAATTTGGTCGACATTCACATTATCTTTTATCAATTAATGAGATGTATACAAGTGAATTTTTAAAAAATTTACTGCCTTTTTGTTTTATTAAAAGAAAATAAAATAATAACGAAGATTAACATTTTAAAAATTTACAGGCTTTTTTGTTTTAATCAAAAGAAAAAAAAAAAGAACAAGCCTTAACAGGAGTTATTTATTTCATGTGTTTAAATTACCGTACTGAAATGTGAAGAGTAAATCTAATTTTACAATGAGCAAAAATTCTCTTTGATATCTGACACCTTTTGTTTATCTTTTGTCGTTGATTTCATCTATAGATTTTATTTTACAAGTATTGCCTTCATTAAATACTTGTATTATTAAGAATCTTTTCATTATGCTCATTCTAATCCATTATTTTCTTTTGTCAAATTAATTAAGGCAATATTATAACAATATTCCGTAAAAGTATGGCAACGGTAGTCGGGAGATGAAGATATATCAACTGGTTTCAGAAACGATTCGTAATGCTGTAAATAATCATTCAATTAGGATCCTTTGCCGTCTTTTGTCTCATGTAAATTATAATATAACAGATAAATGGCAACAGTTTTATTGAGATTCATAAAACCTTGTAAATTTGGTGTGTTTGTTTGATAAGTGATAACTCTATATCACTGTTTTATTGCGTAAGTTTTTTTTTTTTGTCAAGAATTTTGCCTTTCTGATATTTGCAAAACGGAAGATTTTATTTTAAAACAAATTACAGAATCCATTACACAAACTATTTAATCAGTTAATTTATAATGTTTAGATCATATTGATACAAAGTTACGGGACTATAAAATACCGTGTTATGTGTATTGTTTAAAAATTTTTATTTGTGGCTTTTGTGATTAATAGTATTTAAAAGCATAGATTTTTGTACACTTTAAATTAATGTATTCATTTTAATTTAATTTTTTTTTCTTTTCATTTGTTTTGTTAGTTTTGTTTTGTTATTTATTTATTTTTCGTTTCTGTTATTATTTATTTATTTATTTATTTATTTATTTATTTATTTATTTATTTATTTATTTATTTATTTACAAAGCTGAGAGTTTTGTACTGTTTTTATGTTCATGAATTTTTACATACAGGATATGTTGGTTTTCATCTTTTTTCTGAATACACACTATTGGCCATATGAAATTTTCCCTCTACCCAACCCTATCAAAATTTTAAAAATAAAAATTCATGGATGCATTTTAAAAAAAAAATCATAACTAAAATGATCTCATACATTCAATTTACATTTTCAAAAATGTCAATGATGAGAAACATAGAATAAAAATAATAATAAAAAGTAATACCCTCGTGGAGAACAAGTGATATTAATAGTGGATATCAAATTTCCAAATTTGTTTTATTTCTCTTATTGTACAGCAAAAGACAAACAAAGAACATATTTTAAATAATAAACAACATTGCAACAACCTGGAAGGCTGACTCAAATATACATATATATATATATATATATATATATATATATATATTTTTTTTTTTTTTTCAAAGTGGTTCAGAACATTTAGGTTCATTATATTATGTGGATATTTCATTGTCAATTTCTTGCATATATAGAATAGAATATTATATAATGTTTATATATATTTTTAAAAATGAAAAAAATGACCACCCAAAAAAAACAAGTTTTGAAAATTTAATGTAGTTCGTTTCACATTCATAAGAAGTGAAAGTCAATAAAATGTATCAGTATGTGATGAATTCTGTTTTGCATATTGCAAAGGTTTATTCTTTGCAAAAAAAAAAAAAAAAAAAAAAAAAAAAAAAAAAAATACTAAATACAAACACAATACATTAATTTTTATTTTTCATTTTTTTATCTATTTTATTTTATTTTTTTTTATTATTTATATATTTTTTTATATCTATTTGTTCATTATTTATTTATTTAAATAATGAACTATCAGATAATTGGCAAACCATATGCTTCATTTAAATTGTGTATGCTTTCAATTCATTGTTTTGCATGATACTGAATTTAGTTTATTGCTAATTTTGCATTAAAATTTTACAGCAATTTACAATGAAGTAAAATAGTGATTTAACTTTATAATGTTTCTTGTTGGACAGCATTGAGTCCACTTGAGCAAATAGTTACGAAAGAGGACCAAGTGAAACATTCATGTGTTCTAAACAGATGACCTTATAACTTCACATACACTATGTGGCATTGGTGAAAGTCACCTATCTACTGTGCCTCTTGAAAAACCAGTCTGGATGCATCATGACAGCAAAGACAACAGCTGTTTATCCTACGTAAAAAATATTCAGATCTCATGAAATGAATTAATTAGCATAAATTAGGTCACTTTGTTTGGAGACAATATTTTCGATAAAAGAAAAATTGAAATAAAATCCTACAACTGTAATGGATAAAACAAAAATTGAAAGAAAATCCTACAACTATAATGAAGAAGTTTCCTTTTCAATATTGTTTAAATCATTAAAGACAAAGGTCAACAGAATGATACTAGGTAAACAAAGGAGATTATCAAAGATTACCTTGTACCTCGGAGATTATCAAATTTTATTTTTTCAGTTTCATATCAACATAAATTACACAAGCATCCATTTTCAAAATTAAACAAAATTAAACTACAGGAAATATTTAGACACTATTAAAAGTATCTTGTTACTAGAAACAAGCACTTTCACATGTTTGATAAAAGATTTTGATTAACATTCAAAAAAATAATATTCTTGTTAAAAAAATGGGGAAAATCTTAGACAAAACATTTTATTTTTATTACTTATATAATGGTATAGTGTGAAGTAATGGTGTATAACATTCCAATCAACTTTTCTTTTATTTATATCAATGTGGTCAGTTCTAATATGGTGGAGAAAACCAGAGTGCCCAAAACAAACTAAAACCCTTCTCACACAAGAATCTGCTTGAGAAGGATTTGAACCTAGGTGGTTTAGGCACTGTGATCTGAAAAAACACATGTTTTGGCCCTTATAACAAACAAAGATTTTTGTTGAGAGATTTGTATTGTAGCTTATTATATTTACAGATCAGTGACAGTTTCTATTAGGTTTTTATAAATTAGATCCTCTCAATCTTATATAGAATGTTAAAAGCATTCTTGTTTTATAGATAATGTCTGGTATTTGAAATGAACATTGAAATTGATTAACAGTAATTGTAAACTTGGCACACTTTGATAACAATTACATAATCTACCTCAATATTTTACCATAGAGACATAATGCACATGCAGATTTGATATTTACAAAAACTGTACCAACAAAGATTAACAAAAAATCCAGTTTTAATTTCTTTGTCTTTCAAATTGTTGTTTCATATTTTGCTCATATAGAGTACACAGTCATAATAAATCATTATAAGTTTTCAGGTACATTGTCTGCCTATTTTATTTAGTTTAACTATTTTAGATATTTGAATATTACATACTGCTTTTAAGTAATTTTGACCAATTTTAAGGTCAGTTGTATTTTGTCTGTAAAAGAACTTGTAATTTTATAGAGTCAAATATGAGATTTTTAAATATTCTTTTAAAAAATCATTCTAAATGACCAGAAATTGAAAATATTTATGCAGCAACACCAGACAGGATTCAGTACTTTACCTTGTTCCATTGTGCCACCTAAGACAAGTAAGGTCGTCATGGTGATTATTTTTTGCTACAAAAGTCTCAGCTTTTCTGAACTAACCATGATTGAAATTTTAACAAAATTTTAAAGGATAATAAACAAACAAAAACAACACACACACACACACACACACACACACACACACACACACAGAGAGAGAGAGAAAAAAAAGAAAAAAGGAAAAAAATTGCTGTGAATAAACAAGACATTAACAGTTAGTTAAAGTGAGAAAAGTTTTAGCTCGACAGGTTCATCCTCATTTTGAACTTTTATGAATGACTATTTTCAAATTAATTTCAGGTTTTATTCTTAAAACTTGTCAAGTTTTAGTGAGAACAATAAGATTTCAGAAAGATATAAATTCAGGTATTTTTTATCACCATGGATGCAATTTTAATTTCCATGATTTAATTTTTTTTCTGCCTTTAAAAATTGAAATAATCAGACGTGTTTATGATTGAAAGTAATAAAATTGAAATAATACCCATTACAGCTAGATAAAAAACTAGGATTGCTCAGAATTATTGATGAATGTATTACACTCGAAGCTATAGTTTCAGGAAATTCTACCTTAAAATGTAATAATCTAGAATTTAATTTCTGAAATATTTTTAGAATTCGTAAGCAGTTACGAATGGTCTTGTTTTAAAGATTTATTTCCATCTGTTATGATAGAGAAATTGACATAACATAGATGAAGAAAGCAAAAATTTAGAAAATAATAATGATGATCAAATAAAATAAAATAAAATAAATAATAATAAAATACAAAATAAAAGAAAAGAAAACAAAACAAAACAACAAAACAAAACAACACAACACAACACAACACAACAAAGCTATTAATATGATTGTTTTTTTTTTAATGTTAACAGTTTTAAGGACTTCATTAATTCATTTATAGTAACGGACACTTTTGATGACAATGAAGAAAAAACAATAAAAATAACACTTCTTCACATTTTGTATTCATATTTTTTTTATTAGTTTAGAAAAGTTAGGCATACTTTTTGTTGTTATGAGTGCGAGTCTGCAGCTTGACTGTTTCATATTACTCTAGCATAACACTGTTTCTATTCATACTCTATGCAAGAGCTTTGGGATATTCTTTTTTAAGGGGCAAGTAACTTGAAAACAAAATGTTGAATCCCTTACAAGCACTAGTACATCATTATACCATTTATGATGTTATAATCTGTTTTAGGTGCTTTGAGTTTGAAGCAACATTTCCCATGGAATCGTTACTCACAGTATCTGTATTTGACTGGGATTTGGTTGGAATGGATGACCTTATTGGTGAAACCAAAATTGACCTTGAAAACCGCTACTATAGTCGACACAGAGCCACATGTGGCATTGCTGCCAAGTATGATACGTAAGTAGCATATATCTGACTTTATTTTGTAACTGTTTACTTATCAGCTACAATATGTTCTGCATGTAAGATACCAAATAATATGGAAAAACTCCAAATACAGAAAAATTCTTGGCTTATACAGAAAAAACTTGGCCAATATAAAAAATAAAATAATCACAAAAATCACCTGTTATGCTGCACATTGAAAAGAAATCATGTACATTATGAAAAAGTAAGTTATTGGAAAAAAAACAGTCTATTGACCTCTGACATTTTATCCAGTCAGTGCTCCAAGGAATGGAAGAATTTACAGCAATAAGACATGTTGCTTGACTTACCTTGACCTTGTTTATAAGTAAACTATGTCAGCAGTTACAGCTTAATGGTTGGCACAATTATGATATTGGATTATAATTGAGAACAGTTATCTTGTGCTTGTGAAAGATGTCTTGAGATAAGAAATTATATTACAAAGCAATATTTTTAGAAGGAAACAAATATAAAGATGTGGATTGTCTAAAAATAAAAAAAAACTTTTACAAAGTCTGAACCTGTCTCTTTAGTGACTTTTTTGTTTATCCATCCAAGAAAGATGAACAAGAACTGACAGATGTTTTGGGGTGTTGGAGACAATATCTAACATTTATTTGTTATACTTAGATAATATATTTTGATTTGGTTTGAGAAGATTTTAGTTCATCATTAATCTCATTATAAATAATTATTTTTGTATTAGTCTTGTTAAAAGTCCCCAGACTGCCATATTGGCCTTAATAGTGGGTGTGCTACAGGCCAATATGGCTATCTTCAGACCTAAAACAATGCCAATAAAAAAAAATCAATTGATAACATACAGTTGAATCTCGTTATCTCCAACAGAAAATATGATAAACTCCAAGTCCAAAATTAGTTACTCTTTATTTAATCAAAGTAAGTCAAGTTATCTTGAACTTTAATACATGTATTTTAAATTTTCGAAATTTAATTAATTACTTGAATTTTTAAATATTTAGGTCCTGTGAATGAAAATTCAATGAAAAAGTTGTTTGTTAACTTGAAATAAATTTTTTGGTTCTATAATTTATAAACAAATCACATTTCAGACAAAATTTTTAATAAACTACAGTTGGGAGCTTGTCATCTTGGTTTCATTGATTTTAAACTTAAACGGACCTCATGACTTTTTTAAGTGAGAAGTTCTTGTCCCTGCATAGACAAACAATTATCTGGGTTTAACTCCAACTAGAATATGCAGATGAAACCATTTGATTACAGCTCAAACTCACAACTGGAAGTGTTTTGGTGATTGTAGTATCCATATCGTGAATAGGATGGATACAAAAGCTGAAAGATTTGTTTGTTGGCAATATACAAGTAATAAGGAAGGTTTGAAATTTTCAAATCTCAAGAAACAAAAGTTATGCATTGAACAGTTAAATGTACAGGAGATAATCAAAATGAGTTATATCAAATAACCGCAAAAACTTTGCAAAATGTTCAACCCACTTTTTTCAATTTTGATAGCCAGTCACAATGTTAACTCTATTTGTCTTGAACTATGGATAAACTTTTATTTTTTCCCTATAGAATTTGAGATAAAAAGATCTAACTGTATTTTAAACAAACTGTTGCATAATAGTCAAAGGAATGTTTTTTTGACAATCACTTGTGTGATCTTCATTAGTCATGTAGCATTACAACGAGTTACAAAAGTGACAAGTTAAAAAAAACAGTTTTGACTCGTGGATGGCTTATTTTCTGATGCCTGTTTTTGGTTGACAATTCATTATCTAGGATGAAACATACTCTTAGCCTTTAGAAGTGAATTATAATATTTTGTTTACGATATTTATAAAAACTTCTAGGCAAATATTGAGGTAAACAAAAAATGTATGTAAACCAATGTTGAGGTTGACATTTCAATTTTTGGTCATTTCTAGGTCAACTGGAATTTACTGGACAAACAAGTATGGCTATTGTTAAAAGTTTGTATTATATAAATACAGTAGTTCACCTCTTCTGCATTTTCACCATTTGGAAAATAAAAACACCATTCTATAAAGTGATCAATGGTGATTCAAAGATTTTATTCATATATATACATGTATATATATATATATATATATATATATATATATATATATATATATATATAATTTCTCTGAAAAAATGATGTTGAAATTATTTTCTATATCTTTGAGTAATAGTATTTATGTTGGAAATTTGTAATTTTTTGCAAAAATTAGTAAATTGTTGAATTAAATGAGGTCAATGTTTTGATAAGGACAAGTATATATTTCAAATGTTTAGATGTCAAATAAGAGGAAAACTGCTGTATTTAAATATTGTATTCCTAAATTACTGTTTTATATTGTATATAATAGGTATTGGATACTGTTATTGAACATCTGCTTCATCAAGCTTATGTGTAACTGGTTTTATCTTTGCCTATTATCATTATGCTCATCTGATCAAAGGCTGTAAGTCATTTTTATGATACGCCAGATTGCTCATGAATGATTCTTTGCATTTTTTACATCAGGCTTACTAGTACATGTATTTACACACACACACACACACACACACACACACACACACACACACACACACACATTAATAACAATAATTAAAAAAAAATTAATTTAAAATATATATATATACATATATATATAGTCAGTTTTGCAATGATAGTACCGGTAGTTAATTTTCATGATTATTGAGTCAAATAGAGCCAGTTCCATATTGTTGACTTTTTTGTTTTTAGGTTTCTGTAATTTTGACTAAATTTTCCGATACTGAAAATACCTGTCCATCAGGATAGGCATTGAGAGACATAAAACTCTTAAATTACTCTATGTATAGTGTTGTTTGACTTTTTAAAGCATGTGTTTGTCTGAATGCTAAATGTCCGAATGTCTGCTGAATGAACAACCCCTCAGATAAGGTGGCATGCCATGATAAATATTTGAATTTCATCTGAAATGGGAAAGGTACTTGAATGAATCTTACAAGCAGGCTGAAAAAAAAATGACTTCAGAAAAATACTGATATCAAATAGTTTGGTCATGTAATTTCAAAATAAGTACCTTCAAATTGACATGTGAGAGGAAAAAAAACAAAAAAGAAAGACTTTGAATTATAAGGGTCTTATTAGGCTGCATTATACATTCAAAATTTGAATTACACATTAAAAATAAAAATTAAATTTGACAAATTTCTAATGATGTCATTTCTAAATAATTGAATGCTAATTAGCCATGCCCACTCACGTGCCAAATTGTTTGTGATGATTTGCTTGTAATGTATCAGATCCATCAGATATCGTTAATGGCTATTACTACAAATTATGCAAACTAATGTGCATCATTTAACCTTGTTTTTTTTTCAGATTTTTTTTAAGTTATAAAAGCAAAAGTTGCATAAAGTTATTCTTACATTTGATTTTAGCTGTCTTTAAATTTAATTAAAAGCGTTGAATCTGATTTGCATTCGGGATAATTAGAAATAACCTGAGTAAGAGGCTGTGCACTTTTTCATAATTATATAAATTATGATGTGTGCACAGCATCCATTAAGATTATTTCTATTGCACAATGGAGCTACAGTTGTATTTTCTAAACAATGTGAGAGAAAAAGATAAAGTAAATGGAAATCAATATTAAACAAGATATATAAAGTTCTAGAATATTTATTTTAAAATATAAAACTTAAAAAAAAATGTTCCTTGAATTGATCAAGGGCATGTCAGAAAGTTCACACCTTAGGTACTAGCTACAAACTGGCATTAAATAATGTAGATTATGTAGCTGAAAACTAAAAAAAAATTGCTTGAGAGCACAGAAAATTATATCAATAATGTAAATGTAAATCCTTAAGAAAAACCTGTAGAGTTGAATAAAAAGAAGATCTTGCCAATGACTTGGCAAGAACATATCATGTTGCATAAAAAGAAGACCCTGTAAACTGTCATAAAAAAACAAAACAAAAATAACTGAAAAAATGAATGAATAAATAAAAAAAATGATAATAAAATAAAACCCTTCCAACTGACACCAAGTAATGAATCTTCATTTAACATTGAAAAAAGGAACCCTTGAAATGACATCAAATAACAAATATCTATTTGACATTGAAAAGGGAACCTGCCAAATGACATCAAACAGCAAATATCCATTTGACATTGAAAAGGGAACCTGCCAAATGACATCAAATAACGAATATCCATTTGACATTGAAAAAAGAAACCTGCCAATTGACATCAAATAACAAATCCAACTGACATTGAAAAAAGGAACCTGCCAAATGACATCAAATAACAAATCCAACTGACATTGAAAAAAGGAACCTGCCAAATGACATCAAATAACAAATCCAACTGACATTGAAAAGGGAACCTGCCAAATGACATCAAATAACAAATCCAACTGACATTGAAAAGGAAACCTGCCAAATGACATCAAATAACAAATACCATTTGACATTGAAAAGGGAACCTGCCAAATGATATCAAATAAAGATTTATCTTCAACTGAAATTGTAAAGAAGCAACCTGACATCAAAAAATGAATTTTCAACTGATACTGGAAAAAGATCCTGCCTACTGACATCATATATAGAATCTTAAAGTGACACTAAAGAAGAACCTGGCAACTGACATTGAAAAAAAACAACCTGCTAACTGACTTCTATTAGAGAACCTGCCATCTGAAATCAAATAAAAAATCCATCTGACATTGAAAAAGGAACCTGCCAACTGACTTCAAAAAGAGAAGCTACCATCTGAAATAAATAACAAATCCAACTGACATTGAAAAAAAAAACCCTGCTAACTGACTTCAAAAAGAGAAGCTGCCATCTGAAATCAAATAACAAATTGATCTGACATTAAAAAAAAAAACCCTGCTAACTGACTTCAATTACCGGTAGATAACCTGCCATCTGAAATCATCTGACATTGAAAAAGGAACCTGCTAACTGACTTCAAAAAGAGACCCTGCCATCTGAAATCAAATAACAAATCCAACTGAAATATGAAAAATACCTGCTAACTGACATTGATAACTGATAATACAATGTGTTGATGTGGAGATTTTTATTAATACTTTTAGTAAATATATAGAATTTCACTTTTTTAATAAACATACATACAAGATTTGTAGATGTCAATAGTTACAAAATTGTTTGTGGAGAAAGTATTAGGTACAAATATATCTTCTAATGGACCAAATCTGTATGTACTCACTTACTCACAAACTGTTAGTTTTCCAGAAATTAAAGTACCTGTGTAATCTTTTACTTTTAATATGGTTTTTAATGGCTTAAAATTTTTTAGGAAATAAAATTTAATCATCTTTAATGGCATATGACATTTATAGTTTTTTATCTGATAATTTCATTTTTGATTGATAAAAAAATTGAATTGATTTACTTGGATTAGTTGCTATCAGTTGTGTAAATATGACATTTAAAACATTCACTTTACTTAATTAGATAGAGATGACAGACAGTCATATTCCATAAGGCGAAGAAGAAAAAAACGTCGTCGTTGTATAGTCTGTATTCCACAGGGAATATTAACCATGTGTATTATACAACCATTGAATTGATTCGTGATTCCCGATTCTCGTTCCGGCTGTAATTTGGATAATTATAAAAAACAACTTCTACAAACAAATGGGACAGTTATCTTTAATTTCAAATTTGGATTTTTTATGATTAATGTTGAGGTTGGTCAGAAAAAGAAATGATTCCTGACATGCAGACTAGTTTCCAAAGCAATATCAGAAAAAAGGTCATCATTTACCATCAAGGGAAATATTATCAGTTTCATTTTGAAAAATAAAACTTTAGTTAATATTTTTTAATTTTATTTTTCCATTTCAACATGCACTTTGAAATACAGATTTTAAATTCTTTATTGTGTCACTTTTTAAATTTTTTGTTTCAGTTTTATTTTAAATTGAAAATTTTTAAAAAAATCTAAAAAGGCTTATTTGTATAAAGATCTAAGAAATTCTGATGAAGAAATAAATTTAATATTAAAATAATTTGTTCAAGCTTAAATAATTGCTAATTATGCATATTTTTGATTTTTGTTATTTTTAATCTAGAAGAAAAATTTCATCATTATCTTTAAGAACCTTTTTTGTCCCTCTTTATTGTCATTTTTGAATAAGTTAGGAAGAAATTCCTCTTGAAAACTCCATTAATCAGACAGATAGAAATTGTATTAGAGAATGTAAATGTTGAGAAATAACACAAAAAACAGTTGTATCATCATCAGGAAAATAGCTACACAGACAAATAATGGGAAATATCTTAAAACCCCTGTGATTAATGTAACTTTAAAATGAAAATGAAAGTAAAAACATCCTGATGGAATTTTTTTTATACAAGTCTGAAAAAAATACTAAAAAGTGTAGCAATGTCATTTATTTTTTAGCATTATAGTTTATTATTTAAATTTTATCCAGATTTTCAGTACAAATAAATCATGCCCATCTCTTTTTAAGTTCCAGTTTTACATTTACAAACTTTTTGATAAAATAATAAAGATATGAAAATTAAAAAAAATATGATGATATAGGTTAGGTGAAATAGTCTCCATGTTCATTTATAAAGTATATTTTTTTGCTGAAATAAAACCTGGTTATTTCCATAAGTGGGTAGATATTCAATTTATTTCTTTGTGACCAGTTGTTTATATCTTCCTAACTATTTGGGGGGGAATTGTTTTGTATGTATTTATTATGGTAATGTTTTGTAAAAATTTGATAAAAAGTTGGTGTAAGAAATTGCAATTAAAAATTTACTTTATTTCAAGAACATAATGAAACAATCATGTTTATTTTATAAATTAAAGTTTTTGCAATTGTAATATTAGACAGTAGTATTAAAGTTTCAAACAACAAAATTTTCTATCTGCAAGTGAAGCAAATTAATGTAGGGATTCTTGTAGAAATCAAACCAGCGCAAATCAAAAATTTTATCTGTATAAAATCTTCATCTTCAAATTGCTTGATTTAGGCAGATTACCAGTACAGTGTATCAGAAACTATCTAAAAATATAGTTTGAAATGCTTTCACTATAAGGAAATATGAAAACCATAAAACTTGACAAGTACACAAACCATTCTATGTGTGATACTGATGCAGCTGCTTGTTTACAGGGATGTAAATTTATTGTCATACCTTTTTGGGGGATCTGTAATATATTAAAACACATCAGTTACCCTCCAATTGACCCCAGTAATAAGAGCTGTCTCCACCCCCTCCCACATACACAGGATTTACTGTTAATTAGGGAGGTACACTGGTTGTTTGCAATGATAAAACATCTCTAATGAGAACACACAGAATGTAACACAGAAGGCAGGTCACATGTATCATGCACATTTATTATTAATCTGTTATGGGCAGTACCATTAACCATGAGTTTAGCTTTGTAATCTTGTCAGCAGCTATCTAAACTCAAAATGTGCAGCTTGTAAATTGAACTTTTAGGTACAATTATCCAGTAGGTACATTGCCAGCAGTGACAACTCTCTTATTGAGCACATCTTGAATCCCGGCCGGGTCTGACCAAGACTTAAAAATAGGTAGCACTTAGAAATGAAAGTCGCATGGTCCTTTGAAGAAGACCTTATGTTATGGTTAGTGTGGCATATTAAAGAACCCTCCCTGCACATTGCCCTAAGAACACTACAAAGGTAAAAAAAATTCTGCCACTTCACCTGTAGCTGGTGACATCTCAATATAAGTGAAATATACTTGACTGGGACCTAATACCCCATTAAATCAAACAAAATCATTGATCACCACTTTAAATAAAAGCCTCCAACTTAAATAGAAAGACTTTATTTTGTTGCTATAAAATTACTTTCTAAAAGAAATATGTTAAAAAAAAGAATTGAGTAATCATGTGAATTTCATCCATTTTATAATTTGATTCTACCTGCTTTTGGTTCTGCATTGAAATGGTTTATTATTTCAATCCCCCTGGTATCCATGGCAACATAGACAACAGGTGGCAGTAATACAGGTGAGTGAAAGTCACCACAAGGACAGGTGGATATCAGGTTGTTTAAACATTTTTCTTAAAAAAAGTAAATTATCTTTTTTTGAAACATAACCAAATTTTGTATTAAATTTTGGCTATAAAATCTTGTATTAAATTTTGGCTATAATGCATACATTAAATCAATAAAAAAAAATTGAAAAAAAACCCAACAAAATTTCCATCAAAACTTTTACAATATGTCAATAGACTCTTAAAACAGACACATCAAAAAGATTTAGCTTTTCAGAGCACTTTTACGATATCTCTCGGAGCAAGTAGCTAGTATACATTTTGACACAAGATTCTAAATTAAATCTGGGATTTCAGCCTTAAAAACATTTGATACCCGTTCTAAAAATATGCAATCAAGAAGGACCAATGTATTAGCCATTGAATGGTTGCTCAAGATAAAAGTTACAGTTATGGAACAGTTAATTTGAAATAAATCAATGATTTTTAATATGAATTCTTATTGATCATTTTGTACCACACAAGGAAATATGTGCCATTTTCCTTCATGTGTCACTCGAGTCTTTTGTTGCCTTTTCTAGGTAAAGTGACGTTATTTGTGAAATGACAATTTCCTTTAATAAGACCTTCAAAGTTGACATCTACTGATCCCTGTGTGCTTATGCGTGTGCATGTGTTATTACTTATTGCATTTTTGTTTAAAAATATAAAATATAAACAAAATCAGTGAATAATGTATTTGTCACTCTGTTCATGACAGCAATTTTTGCCATCCTTGAGTATGGTATCTTCTGTTTCCTTATTGACAATGTTAAATCAATTGACAATCTACTGTTTTTCACCAACAAAATGTAAAAATTCAATTATGCTTTTTTTCAAGGCTTTGTTGGAGTTGAAATGGTAACCTGAAATATTGTTTCTGGTTTCTGCAGCATATTTTTTAAAAAAAAAAAAAATTTTTTTTGATAATGTTTGAAAATTAATTAATCCTATATTATTTAAAGCTGCATTAAGGTTATCAATTTTCTGAATTTTTTTTGATTTTCTAAAAATATATTCTTTTAAAAATAGATATCTTCTAACCACGAATCCTGACATTCATTTTCTAAAATTTCATTTCTTTTAGCTGTAAATAAACGGAATCCTCTGACCGGTTGGTCAGAGTTTTACGATGGTAATTATGAGCTTGGAGCATGCGCACGGATCATGTCGGATGTACGGAAAAACCCTAGAACCGAAAGTGAAACATAACAGATTACATTAATTGTCCTTCATTTATATCCGGATGTATTTGAAATGGTGTTTTGTATCCCTTACTAAGTCACAAATGACAAATTCAACGAAGTTCTGTGTTTAATTTATCGTATTTCACCGTTTTGAAAGTTGTGTTTAAATTACCCGGGTTTTTGATGACGTAACCATGTTCTAATATTAGATCCTACATGCTGCATCTCGCTGGGTAAATATTGTGATTTCTGCATTTATTCGAGCTTTTATCGTTAAACCAAATGTAACATTGTTCATTAGGAACATCATTAGTTAGATTAGTGCCGTTTTAATTTTTTCTTTGGAAAACTTAATGCAGCTTTAAAATTATTTAAATTTTTTATATTTAATTAATTATTTATTTATTATTTTTAGAGAAAAAAAAATTGTTACTGTGTTAGTTATTCACAGGTGTATATCCAAAAAGTTTTGTTTTGTCAATATTCTGGAGAATGTGAAAATTCTGAACCTGAGTAGAAACTTGATATTTCACAGAAGTAATTTGAGATTTCTGAACTTAAAAAAGAAATTTGATCATAGATGTGAAATTGAGGTATAAAACCTTGACCTTCAAATTATGGATTCAGGAAGTTATTATAAAATTTTAATTCAATTATCGGTAATGCAAAAAGTTATTAATATGTCTGAATATTTAGAATTTGTATGTGACAATAAAAAAACTGAAAAATAAACAGATCCCAAATAATTACAAGTAATGATTTTATATGTGTCACCCTATTAGTGATGTGCATTGTGTAAAAACCATTATTTTTATATTTATTTCTCATCATTTTGATGACTTCCACAAATTTAATGGAAAATAATCCATTTTCAGGAATGTGGTCACTTTTCTTGGACGCTTGATAAATACATAGACATGTAGGAAATTGTTTATTGTCATGGCCGTTCACTAAGAACTGTCGATTGTCAGTCAGGTGTTGAAAAGAAAATATTTCAGTGGTCATTTAACCGAAAGTGCAGGAAATTATTTCCAGTTATTGCTTCCAACATGGACACAATGTTGTTGTAGGTCACTCAGGAGTATTTCCGGTTAATTTCCTGTCGACGTATTTGGCCTTAGAATGGTTATAACGATGGTTTGTCAGTTTAATTATTAGAATTTGTGTTTTTGTAGGCAAGGATACAATTTATGGCGAGATCCAATGAAACCAACCCAGATATTGGCCAAGCTGTGTAAAGATGGAAAAGTTGATGGGCCACATTATCAACCAGGAAAAGTACGAGTATCCAATCGGATTTTCACTGCTCCGATAGAAAATGATGATGGTGAATATCATTATTATTTACAGTAAAACATTAATACCTTCATTTTTACAGATAATATTGAAAGAATAAAAAGGATTAACGGTAATTCATGTTTAGGCCATAATAAATTAATACCTAGATTTTCATCCAATTTTTTTTCAAAATCGGGGCGGGGGGACGGATTTTATTTTTTTATTTTATTTCTCAGCATTAACTTTGGCCGAGCTTTCAGACACCACAATACCAGTCTCATCTTGATTGAATTCAATATATGATCCCAAAAATGAAACAACATCTCCAACTTTTGTGGTAGGATTACACTCTGTCAACTCGTGTTTTGTGCGACCAACACGAACCGTAATTCTCGAATTCAATGCTTTAGCAACAGGCATCTGATGATCGAGTTTACCACCTACAAAGTCATTATATAATTCCATTAATATCATGGTGTCTGGAACTTGACAGCCATACCAGTTTGTGATTGTTTTTTAGCCCGATTTTACAGTGGCTATAATAAATACCATCTACAACCCGTGAATATGCGAAACACGCTACTTTCGTTTTTGAAAATCCGTCTGCAGCTTGATTGGACACCAGTCAACTTCTACATATTATCCTATGGCTCATGGAGCACAAAACACTCTACTTTCATTGTTATAACCCAGAACTCGATCGGAAACCAGTCAGATTTTACTTATTACCTTATGGCTCATGGAGCGAGCAGACTTGTTATAAAAGCCGGAATCGAAACCGGACACAGGTACAAAATCCGAAAATAAGATAAATTGGGGCGGGTGTTGAAATAGGGGGCGGGGGGGGGGGGGGGATAAAAATCTAGGTATTAATTTATTATGGCCTTAGCAGGACTTAAAAAAAACAAATAATAATAAATGGATTTCCATTGTCTTAAAAATTGACTGCATTGAAACCATGTTGCAATATCTGGAGACATTAAAAAAGGGTTTTACTTGTGTTTAATTTTCATTTTAAAATTTCTTTGTAAAATGACTTAATCATAAACAGGGGTAGCACTGATCATTTAATGATGAAATCTTTCCAAACCAAAAAATCATCCAGCTAAAGTGGGTAAATTGACCCTGTCAGCAGTAAGTTAGAAACAGTCTTTATTCTGTTATTGAAGCTGCCCAGTCTCCCTGTTCAGTATCGGAACTAGGCCCTTAAATAAACTACCGTAAGGCAAGAATTGAAGATCAATCTATATATATAATGACATACAGTACCAACTGTTGCCTCATAGGTAGTTATGGTACTACTGTTACCTTTGTACTGTTATAATAAACTAAAAAATCTGTGAATTTTTTTTTTATTGCAGACAGTAGGATCAGCACTAGACTAGCAACCTTAAATATGCATTCATCAAAAGTTAAAACTTTATGTTGAGATTAATAAAAAATAATTTAAAACAATTTAAGTAGCTGTAAAATTCCTAAACCATTTACCCACCCAATGAATTTTTTAAGTCTCTGTACTAGTAGGAATGCCAAAAGTATTGTGAACAAAAAATATTTAAAAAATTCAACAGTATTTTTCAATTAAAACTTCAGAGCATATGACTGATGGTAAATATTTTATTTTGTTTTTGGGCTTAAAAATCCATTAGACTTTACTTGCTTTTGATGATAAGCTTTTGTCTGAAGCTTTCTTTTTTCTTTTTCTAAATGATTTGATGAAGAAAAAAAAATCATGACTGCAAGGGATCTTTTACTTCATCTATGTGTAGATATGGTTCCTTTGAAAAAAAGTCATATCTTGAACTTGATCATTAAATGATGTTAAATGTTTTGTTTTAATATAAGAGTATTTGATCTTGAATAATTTAGCTAATAAACCATTTTACTTGGCGCTGCAGTTGGTTATGTGTTATTAAAATATTCAATGATTAAGATTCTAGAAATTATTTCATAATAGAAGCTTTCATCTGGGATAAACTTAGGTTATCCTGACCATTTCATCATAATTTATCTGGAGACCTGTCCTTTTGAAAATCAATTCCCATGGTTCCCTTCCTGGCATTTATCCAATCAGAGAGTCTTATGTTATCACATGGTTTATTATTGTCTGTCAGCCAAGGTTAGATACCAATTTTAGATAATTTATCTTGTCAATCTACAAAATTTTGTTTAACCCTTGGAATGACGGAATGACAATTTCTCATAGCTTAATTAATTTAATTAGCTAATAACTGTTAAGATTCTTGAAGCATCTTGATTTTGAGGATGACCTTTAACCCTGTTTGTGTTTTCTTTATTTCCTTTGGAATTTTAGTTGCTGTTTCATCTCTAGAATGAATCGTATATTGCTGATAGTGGAATGTTTCATAAAAGCAAAACTCATGGGGAGCTTGTCAGAGCCAATTTTAGAAATTTTAAATTTATCAGAAAATCAAATAAAAATAAGGAGGAAAATGTGAACATTGAAGTTTTTGTAATTTTTTAAGTTTTTTTTTTTTTTTTTTTTTTTTTTTTTTCAAAATTCTATGTTAAAAGCTTTTTGTAATGTAAAACAAAGTAAATGATTTTTTAGATGAAATATTAAGAAAATGTGGTTTTTTGGATAATATTCTTTGAACATGGTGTTAAGTTAAAATAAAAGCAGGGGTCAGATTCTTAAAATTGTTCTGAATTTAAACTTATAACTATTTTCTTAAAAAATCAACAAGTGTAATTCTTATGTGGGATATAATTAATGAATGTATAAAGCTATCAGTAAAAAGAGTTAGTTAGTTGTAACAGATTGTAGATACGGCAGTAAAGATTATAGATCACTGCTTCAACACCTGTAAAAAGGCACCAGTTTACTTTTATTTTTATATGTGTCAACCTGTTAGTCAAGCTGTAGAGTTTTATCAATCAATACGCCCTTGTCACCAGTGGCTTACTGAAACATCCCTTGACTTGTAAAGTGTATGAGTATCCCTTGTTATTGCTGTCATCAGAATAACATGTTGAAAACAATAGATTTCTATTGCATCAAATTCTTTTTAATCATGTTATCAAGATTATATGAACATGATGATTTTTATAGATTGGTGTAAGGTAAAAAAATGTTTAACTCATATTAGATTTGTTCTTTTTCTACAATCATGCATAATAAAAAGACTTGTTGCATTCAATCAACATCAGCCATCAGCAGAAAGCATCTCCACAATTTGAAACTAAGTAAATCAGTAGGTTTGGCTAAAAAAACAACTGGTATGCTGAATTTAAGTTTTCTGGCTACTGGCACAAGAATTTATAAACTTGATTACTTTGGACTGAATTAATAGGTTAATAAGTGAGAAACAGCTGTGAAACATAATTTGTTATAGATACACATTTAAAATGATCTGATTAATAGCCATATTGGACTGGTTGTTTTCCTCTGATCAAGAGGCTCTTTCACTAACCAATATTTTCTCATGTTAAATTTTGACTAGTCAGATCAAAGAATTCAATTTTTTATTTGTCATTCAACTAGAAAAGTGCTTAACAGACTTGTCACTTCTAAATTTACTGTTGATCACAAAAGATGTGTTGAGAACAATTTACCAGTCAAATAAAAAAGTAAAAATGTTGCTCAAAATAAAGGTCGGGAAATACTGTTTAAAGGAAAAGCCTTGTGCAAAACCTCTTTGGTTACAGGGGGCCTTTGTGGCCTATTAATCTAAAGCACTGTCTGACCAATTAGCAGTAGGAACAAAATCCCACTTTGACAGAAGGTGTGTTACTTTCCTTGCTAAAATGTTGGTTTCATCAGCCATCTCAGACATAATGGCTGTAATATGACTAAAATAATTATGATGGGACATAATGATATTATTGCAACTCACTAATTCTACCTTGTTGGTTAAAGACTTTTGCTCAAGAGACAGTACCTAAAATATCATAAAAACTAACATCTCATTAAGCCTGCTCAAATTGAACTCAATAGGAACAATTTTCTCGAAATTAGCTATCACCGGAAAAGAAATTTGGACAAACAACATAAAAATGTTTGTTTTGATGTAAGAGGAACATCATACGGGGAAGATGATCTAGTTTATTTATGTAAGTTCTGATTAAAAGACAGGAGAATATACAGCTAAGTGTTTCACAGAATACTTGGAAGTTTTGGTAATATTTTGAAAACAATTCAATCAATCTTAGATAAATACCATATGTCAGTTAGAAGGCTTAGTAAAGTAGAAATGGTATAAATATATTAGGACTTCAGATAAAGTGTTAATACACCAAGATAAGTAGTATATAATTACTAATAAATACACGACGGATATTTATCTATAATCGACTTTATCTGAGAATTATTATAAACAACCCCCCCCCAACACTAATAGATGTTTGTTTATTATTCAAAGTACAGAATCTCATAAAACTTTTATCTTTATATATTTGTAAGATTTTCACAATTTGTTTATATAATTGGTGATAGTCCTTGTTTATATCTGTTGAATCAACATTTGAAGAGGTGCTCCAAAGTTCTCCAGGATAACAGAACAAGTAATTAGCAAATTAGTCACAGAAAAGTTGTAAAATAGAAATGAATTGAAACTACTAATGCTTTGAATTGTAAAATTGTTAGAAAAACAGATAGTAACTGTCATTGTTAAATGGCTAATGGTTACACTTTTTTATTCAACAGTTCTTCGACAAATAACTATTTCATTCTCCCTTTCTTCTGTAAGTGTCCATAATATAATTTGTCTTGAAAATAAATAAATTTACTTAATATACCTTTTTTTTACTTCATTCAGGCAAATTAAATTGTTATTGTAAATTAAATAAATAAATAAATAAATAAATAAATAAATAAATAAATAAATAAATAAATAAATCCAAATACCTTCATAATCTACTTAAGTTGAAGTAAAATTACAAGAAATACAATAGTGTATACATTTCCAAGTGTCTTTATTTGTGTCTTCTATTAATAAAACTAAACAGATTAGTAGAAGCTTTAAGAATTAAAATATTGTAACAGTTTGAACCTCAGAAAACAGTAGAGTGAGCATTCACAGAAGTTAGTTTTATTAACACATGTTAGTAAAACTTTGTTTAGATCAGACAGGTGTAATATTTTTAGTCCCCATTGCTGGTTTTTGATTTTACTATGATCAAGTTTTGCTTTACATCTTGAACAACACGTATAATTTATAACTATAAATCTTTGTACCATATAATAAGGTACATTTTACCTAAAACTTTGGGATTAGTGAAATATGCTCTCAGAATGCTTGTTTGTTTAGACATTGATGATGCAAATATTCTATTTGTTTTGTAGGTGATAGGAAGAATACAGAAGAACATTTAGCATTAGCAGTGATAAAACACTGGGAAGAAATACCAAGAGTTGGGTGTAAGCTAGTTCCAGAGCATGTAGAAACAAGGCCATTATATAATCCTGAAAAACCAGGAATTGAACAGGTGTGTTTTTTTCTGTGTCATTCTTATATAATTGCAACAAAGTTATTGAAATGTATATTTAGACTTTTCTTCATACCAAGTCTTAAGAAACTTAGTAACTTTAGTTTATGAATGATGAGGGGTTGGGAAACAAAAATAACAATCACTTTTAATTTTCAAGCCTAAGGTTTATCTGAACTTCGGCCTCTCATTTATGATACCAGCTCAGCTATTATAGTCATCTTTCAATGAAACAAAAAATTGTTCTTTCAAATTTTGAAAATTATTTTAATTTGTTATTTCACATAACCTATATAAATGTCACAATTGTAGTAAATTTTTTTGTCGCCTGACCAGGCGACATATAGGTATTACTCTCGTCAGCGGCGTCTGCGTCTGCTGCGTCCAGATTTCCTTGTCAGGAGCATAACATTGGTGTTGTACATTCAAATGACTCCAAACTTGGTGTGCATGTTTCTGGCAATGACTCGAAGTGCAGTGCACAAGAACCGCAACTCTATCTTTTTCCGTTTTTGAATTAGCTCCCTTTGATTGATTTTTATAGAGCATTTCTTGTTCGGAGCATAACATTGGTGTTGTACATTCAAATGACTCCAAACTTGGTGTGCATGTTTCTGGCAATGACTCGAAGTGCAGTGCACAAGAACCGCAACTCTATCTTTTTCCGTTTTTGAATTAGCTCCCTTTGATTGATTTTTATAGAGCATTTCTTGTTCGGAGCATAACATTGGTGTTGTACATTCAAATGACTCCAAACTTGGTGTGCATGTTTCTGGCAATGACTCGAAGTGCAGTGCACAAGAACCGCAACTCTATCTTTTTCCGTTTTTGAATTAGCTCCCTTTGATTGATTTTTATAGAGCATTTCTTGTTCGGAGCATAACTTTGGTGTAGTATGTTCAAATGACTCCAAACTTGGTGTACATGTTTCTGGCAATGACTCGAAGTGCAGTGCACAAGAACCACAACTCTATCTTGTTCCGTTTTTGAATTATTTCCCTTTGATTGATTTTTATAGAGCATTTCTTGTCCGGAGCATAACTTTGGTGTAGTATGTTCAAATGACTCCAAACTTGGTGTACATGTTTCTGGCAATGACTCAAAGTGCTGTGCACAAGAACCACAACTCTATCTTGTTCCGTTTTTGAATTATTTCCCTTTGATTGATTTTTATGCAGTGTCAGGCGACACATCTGTTTCAAAGAAACATATCTAGTTATTAATATACAAGCAAAATTAAGAATTAAAATTTCAATTTTATTAGTACAGATTAGAATTAAAATTTTGATTTTGTTAGATGTGTGGCATTATTTATTCCAGGGTAAAATAGAAATGTGGGTGGACATGTTTCCTATGGATATGCCAGCACCTGGTCCTCCAGTAGACATCAGTCCCAGAAAACCAAAAAGGTATATATCCACCTTTTGTTTTCCATATTGTGTATCTGTAGTTAACTCAAATTCAAACAGCTCAAACTGTCCAAGTTTTAATATTTTTATATTGTTTAAAGCTAGCTTGAGAATGCAACTGTTTAAAATCTGCTGAACTTTTTCCCCACCTGGCTAAAGACCATTTTAATTTATTGAAAGATTATAAATTCAACCTGGAATCCATAGGCATTTTTCTTTTCTTGGGAACCACTTGACTGTGTTAACTTTTGTAATTAACTTTTAATATCGCAGCAATTATATGTAATATCACTGTGGTTTCCATTTTGTCATATTATTATAAAATTTAAGATATAAATGTGTGGTGGCCTTGTTCCTTATGAGATTACAGGTGTTTTGCACTCTTATTTGTTTTCTGAAACTGAAATTTGAATATGTTATGACTAGGCTATCAGCTGAAGATGGATTTACCTCTTTATTATGGTTTATTTGTTTTATTTTTGTCCCAGTTATGAACTTCGGTGTATAATTTGGAACACAGATGATGTTGTGCTAGAAGATGATGCATTTTTCACAGGAGAAAAAATGAGTGATATTTATGTTAAAGGGTGGATCAAAGGTCAAGATGATATGCAGGCTACAGACATTCATTACAGGTATTTTTGTGTTTTTGTTTTAAATGGGTAATCTTTCATCAGTTCCTAGATTTTAATTAACCCCCCCTTTTTTATAACCATGTTTAATAGTTTAAACAATTCCATTGGACAGAATGAATGGTTCAGTGAGATGTCCTGTTTGAAACAAGTTCTAATTAGTATAGTATTAATGATGCAATATTAGCCAATCGTATTTGACTATTGTACATTAGCCAATTGTATTTGACTATTGTATCATTAGCCAATAGTATTTGACTTTTGTTTCATTAGCCAATAATATTTGACTACTGTATCATCAGCCAATAATATTTGTCTGTCATAAAAAGGGGCCTAGTTTACTGGTATACATTGTTTATTTAGAGGGATTTCACTTTCTACCTTTCTACCTATGATATTTCATTTTTGCATCCCATAAGCTGTCATGTTTTCTGATGACAAATTTAATCTGGTAAATGCAAGACAATATAAGGTAAAAATTCAAAGAATTTTTTTCTTTCTTTCTCTCTTTTTTTTTTTTTTTTTTTTTTTTTTTTTTTTTTTTTTTTTTTTGATAGTTATTTGTCTAACACAGAATAATAAAAGTTTAATTAAAATCAATATAACAATACCTATTCTTAAAGTAATTTGCATTTCAGAAATAGTATGAATGAAATTAAATAAATTAGGAAAGATTTTCTGTTTTATTTTCAATAATTCATGGTTAATTATTTTTTCAGATGCTTGATAATTAAAATACTTTTCCTCTTACGAGTTATAAAATTCAGGTATTGTTAAATGCCATGAGCATATACAGCATGTATGTATTGTTAAAGATAAAATTTTCACAAAAATCAACCCAGTATTAAATATTAATTAAATTCAGATAAAATTTTTAAGGGAAAAATTATTTAAGTAGAAAAAAAATGAAGATTGAAAAAAAAATTACACATCACTGTATATTTGATTTTCCTTGTATTACAGTTGTTTAGAAGACTTCTGATTTTATCATTTTTAAAATTCTATTTCTAGTCAATATTTTAAATTAAAAATTCAAACTTAATTATCTGTATTTCCCTGTTTTTTCCATTTTATTTTATTTACTTGAATATTTTATGCAGTTAATGACCTTTTTCCCACAAGAGTCATTATGTTTTGTTTTCTCATTTTACAGAAATACTTTAATGTTCCTTTGTTTTCAAAATTATAAAGTTGTATCTGTCTTAAATATCTGCTGACAGGATATTTTAAAAAGATTTCATGACAATTTTTAGGACAAACTTTGGATTAAAAACATAATGATATTTTATAAATATTTTTAAAAACATAATGATATTTTATTAATACAATATGTATTATTAAAACATGGGAAAAAAATAAATCATAAAAAAGATTTCATGACAATTTTTAGGACAAACTTTGGATATCATACAAATGTTTATACATTTCAGTATTCCCATGGTAAATCCGCCAATGTATTGATCTCTGTTAATTCATAATAAAAGAACTGTTAATTGGTAATGTTAATTTTTTTATGGCATAAACATTTTAAACTTTTAATTGGCACAAAACCAACAAGAATCTAATACATATACATGCCAACTGATTTAAATTTCTTCAATTTGTGATGTATGTTTATAGGCAGGCATGACTGAGTGGTTACTATCACAGGTCCAATCGGAACACCTCGGATGTCTCGCACACTCAACAAGTATTTGTTGAGTGTGCGAGACATCCGAGGTGTTCCAATTGATCACAGGTCTACTTCAAGTACAGTGTTCTTGTATCAACTAAGAATGTGAAGAAAGTTTTCAAGTTTTTTATTTTCTCTTTGTATTGTTTTTTTTTTGTTTTTTTTTGTTTTTTTTTTTTTTTTTTTTTTTTTTTTTTTTTTTTTTTTTTTTGGACCAAGTGGTACTATCACAGGTCTTTTTAAAGTACAAGTCTTGTATCAAACCCAAGTTTATAACAAAAGTTCTCAATTTTTTTTATGTTTTTTTTTTTTTTTTTTTTGACAAATTGGTACTATCACAGGCCTATTAAAGTACAAGGTTCTTGTATCAAACCCAAGTTTGTGTCTAAATTTTTCAAATTTTTTTAATGTTTCTTTAATCTGCCCACACAATATTTTTTTTTAAAAAATCGCTCTCAAGACAGCTTTCTAAAAAGGAGATTTTAAAACCAAGATCCATTTTCCATGTATGCTGAGGAACCTCTATATGGGACAAAAAAAGAAAAACCATATGGTAAGTGGTTACTGCAAACAGACTACCATGAAGGAATGAAATATAACAATGAGCAAAGGAAACAGAAGATAACTAAACTGAACTAAGAGTTTTCTTCCTGTCTTTCATTTTAACTAAAATTAAATTTTTTCTCCGAATTTGAAAAGTACATGTATTTTTAAAAAAGAAACAAAGAAGAAAAAAATATATCAATGGAAGATTATTTTTTCCATAAATTTAGATCTTATATACTAAAGAAACAATCTTACTGGTATATTTTATTAATGTTATTAAAAACATGGTGATATTTTATAAATATTTTTAATAAAAACATAATGATATTTTATTAATACATTTGTATTATTAAAACATGGGAAAAAATAAATCATTAATCGTTCCTGTTGAATTTTTAACATGCATGGGTTATAGAATAATTGAAATATATAAAACCATTGAATATTTTGTATATAATATTGATGTATAAGCTTTTATCAAATATTAATTTGTGTATTTTATGAGATGTAACACTATATCCTTAAATGGTTCAAACTATGGAAAAACTAACAATTTTACAACAATAGGGAATATGAGACTCCATATTGACCAGGATTTGGAAATGCGAGGTCCTTTATCCGTTTTATCAGATTAATATGATAATTTGATATACGTATTTTCCATATGAATGTCTCATATTACATCATAGCATGATAGAGGCACACTCTAGTTATTCTCACGTTACATATTATGTTAGTGACATTAGCCTTTTCCATTTTCCAAACTATTATTTATTCCCGTTTAATTATATCCGGCTTGTGTTGTTTTTTTTTAACTATTGATCAATTCAATTTTAATTGTGTATGTATACATATTTATGTGCCATGTAATTTTTATATATGAATAAATGAATATTAAAGAAATCGAAGGTTAGAATGTCAGAAGAAAGGGGGTAGCTTGTCAGGACATTTTGTCCGAGCATAAACTCAGCTTACAACTTTAACATCAGGAGTCAGTTGTTTTAGGGGCCCTTGTGGCTAAGTGGACCAAAGCACTTGGTTATGGATTGCAGAGCTTCCCATTGCCTTGTTTCACATCCAATCAGAACAGATCCTAGTTCGTGAAACTTTAATAGTTCATTTGTCAAAGGTCAGTGGTTTTCCATGAGCACTGTGGTTGCCTCCACCATCTTAAAACTGACCTCTTCTATATGAGTGAAAAAATCTGGACTGGGCTTAAAACACCATTAATCCTAATTCAATCAGTTGTTCATCATCAAACTTGATGAGTTAAATCAATTATCAGCACCAATTTAAAACAATAATGAAAAATGAACATAACATTATTGTTTGAAAGCAATATGTTTCAGTTGGACAAAATCTAATTCACAATTTGGTCTTTTTACAAGATATTTTATTGCATGCAAGAAACGCATTGTACTTATCAGTCAACTAATTAAGATTGTGACCAACAGGGCCTAGACGATGATTCTGATATTTATGTCTAGAGTATTTGACATAAACTCTGTTATACTTCTGACAGGTGAGCTTATGGAATGTATGACTTAATAGAGAATGAGTTTGAAAAGTTGCAATATAAATCTTAAATTCTACAACCCAGTGTTGAAACTTGTGATGTTTATTTTATATAAATGTAATTAAAGGATCGTTGAGTAAAGTTGTTATTTATGTTAGGAAATATTTTTAAGAAAAAATGGGAAGATGGGGAAGCTGGCTACACAATATATATATATATATATATATATATATATATATATATATATATATATATATATATATATATATATATATATAATTTGAAGATTTAACTTGGTGACAAAATCATCTTAGTATATTGCTTGTGGTGAAAATTGCATAAAACTCATTCTATAAAACATAGAATATAATATAATTATGTTTCAAGGTATGCATTATCTCTTCATAAACAAGTGTCTTGTTGTATGTGAGTTTTCTCAATGCATATGTCTTGAAAAAGTTTTTGGACAATCATAATATATTTAAAAAATCACAACTCTCATGTTTGTTTTTAGAGTTATAAATAGTTGGTTGAATGATTATTGATGAGACATGTTCTTATTATTCATTTCAAGGATTAATCTAACCAAAAGTATAAGTTCTAGTGACCTGCTAGTACAACCACCTGCAATAATCGCAGAATACTACTCAGTCCAGTTAACTTGGACTGAACAAGAATACTTACACAGTCCAGAAAACTTGGACTGAACCAGAATACTTACACAGTCCAGAAAACTTGGACTGAACCATTCAGTAGATGCCTATGGTATAAAAATACCCAACCTTTCTCACTTGTTGACTGAAGAAAAAACCCGCAGCCCTGAGCCCCTTTTGTTTGAAGGTTCATGCTTTAACCACTCGACCACTGCAGTCCCTGATGAATATTATTGTCAAATCGGACAGAACTAGTATCCTTAGACCATAAGGACACCATGTTGCTGTCATATATTTACTGTGCTACTCTGAACCTTCTATACATCTGCAGTTGGCAATGTGTCACCTATACTGTAAAATGATCTGTGTTTGTTTATCGTCGTAATGTAAGGGCAATGAACTGGAATGTCAATATAAAAAGTAAAATAAAATGATGAAAATTTCATTATGTATTCACAATAAATTTGTTACTAATTTATATTTGATTTTCAGAATTTTTCATTTATAAATTAAATTCATTTCATATTTTAACTTTTTTTGTAATTTAAATAATTAATATACATTTGCTAGGCTAGTCTGATCAGTCATCTGTGCCAATAAATTTATAATTTATAGATTTTTTCATATTCATGATAGCATGAATTATTTTCATTACATACCTGTTTGAAAATTTCAAAATGAAAAAAAAAACACTTCACCTTAATAAAATATATCTAACAGTGGTCAAATCCAGTAGGAGAAGGCTGCACTATAAAACAAAAAGTTTACAAACATAACACATTGAGACCACTGATTATAAAACATCAACTTTGAATAGGCATTAGAAATGATAGACAGCTGTAATGTACTTATGTTGATATTAACCATGCTACTAATGTGGATTCTTATTATCCTACTTATGAGGGTACTAAGTATCCTACTAGGGTTCCTAAGATCTTACATACAGTAAAACCCCAATCTATGGCCACCCGATTTATCGCCAAACTTGCTTATCGCCAAAGTATCATCTAGACCCGTTTTCCCCCTGATGGAAAATACCCCGTTTTAATGTCAAATTTGCTAATCGTCATCCGCCACCCTTACCTTATAACCAATGATCACTTTACCGTTATTGTAACCTCGATATTATCGCCAATTAACATGGTCACACGTGACTGATTTTATTTAAAGTAGACACACAGTTGGACAGTCAGAGACTCATTCATGCGTATATAACTACCAGGGGTCCGGAAACGGTCATATTTGCCGGACATGTCCGACAAAAAATATTTTTGTCCGATGTGAAAAATCACTTGTCTGACATTTTTAGTTAATAATAGAATTCAGTTAATCAGACAATTGAATAAATATATTTGTCTGTCATTATTTTACTCGAGTATTGTTTGCTATCACCTGTCAACCGTTTTCAATAAATACTACAGATCTAAAAATTAGGCTTTTGTTTATTTATCAGTAAGAATCCATGGTCTCAATCTGTTCCTTTTGTTTCATCTTCCGAACCCTCATTAATTTTGTTGTTAAGTTGTTTATTAAGTAATCACATCGCAAGACAGGCGGAAGCCATAAACAGCTGATAACGAGGGTTGATCCTTGAAGGTCATGGTCGTCGGACTATATCAAAGAGGTTCCATGCTGGATGTTAATTAAGACTACAACGCGCATCGTATGGTCTTAGCAAACTGTTAAGTTATAAATAAATAATTTTAAAAAGTCTAAATACAATCAAAGAGGTCTCGAAATGAGGTTCGGAAAAGCGAAAATGCACGATTGTCAATAAACAAAGATGGCCATCAAACCTTGTGTTGTCAACACCGAAAGTACAAAAATCGACATTATGTGGACACATGAGTCCGACTACATGTACCTAAATAACTCAATGTAGTAGGCTAGTTAAACCCTTTTTTAAAAATCTATTTGATATTAAAAATTAAAATCTTTAAAATACATCGTTTCACAACATTGGTGGTATGCTGCTTTTTTCTTTTTTTTTCTTTTTTTTTTTTTTTTTTTTTTTTTTTTTTTTTTTTTTTTTTTTTTTTTTTTTTTGCTCTACACAGCATTGGTGGTATGGTTGCTTTGAAAAATTGAAAAATGTCTGACACCCCAGTCAAAGTTTTCCGGAGCCCTGATAACTACATGTATGTATGGCTTCCCAATAATATAAAAAATAACTATTACTGAATTCTATTTCTTTTATAAATAAAAAATACTCAGCTGATCTTTGTTTTTGTTTGTTGATTATATTTAATGTATAAACAAAATGTCGACACCAAACCAAAAAAGGAATTTCGTTGAATATCAAACAGAAAAAGTATATTATGAAATATTACGAAAATGTGCTAAAATTACACAGCTAGAAACGTTTTGGAGAATTGGAGTAAAACGAAGAACTGTTGGTGATAATTTGGCTAGCAAAAAGGCCATGACGGTAAGGGAGGCATTCTGAGAAAATGACACGGGAGTGCTATGTATTCTGAAAAGGCATTGAAGTTGTGTTTACTAATGCTTGAGCCCATTATATAATAAATCAATAAAACGATTCTTTAAATCATGTCTACCACTGAAAACGATTTAATCGAGCCGTCTCTAATTTCGATTTTAACATACGTATCCGACTCTAACCACAAAAAGTACACATGTCAACTTCCGGTTTCTGTCTCTCTCAGTTTATCGCCAAACTCGTTATAACGCCAAAATATCAATGGATAAATGTCGGCGTTAAACGAGGTTTTACTGTACATGTATGTGGGTAATTTACTAACTATTCTACTTATGTGGGTAATAAATATTCTACTTATTTTGGGACTATTTATCCTACTTATATGGGTACTAAGAAAGTATCCTAACTACATTGTATGCAGGTACTTACTATCCTACTATCGTGTGTTTTAACTATTCTACTTATGTGGGTACATTTACTAACTCTACTCATGTGGGTATTGTTTATCCTACTTGAGTGGTTACGATGTATCCTACTTATATGGGTACTAACTATTCTACTTATGTGGGTACTAACTATTCTACTTATGTGGGTACATTTACTAACTATAAACATGTGGGTACTGTTTATCCTACTTATGTGGGTACTATGTATCATATTTATGTGGGTACTTTCTACTTATCTGGGTACTTGTGTGGATCCTTACTATCCTAACTATGTGGGTACTAAATATCCTATGTGGGTACTAAGTATCCTACTTATTAGGATACAAATTGAAGTGGTTATGAAACTTGTTTCAGTATCTTTTGTCTTGTTAATTTTAAACTGTTTGGCTTATGTTTTTTATCTATCAAACTTTTCGGTCTTAGTGTCGCTGATGAGGAATGAATTTCTGAAAGTACACATCTGGCACATCAAAATTTCACTGGTATTTGTGTTATATATTTACATTTGTCCTTTTATTATTTTATGTAGTATGGGGGCAGGTAAAAACTATTTCCCGTGTAAAATTGTTTTTAGAGGTTTTTATCTTATCTCCTGAAATTTGGTTAATTAGCACTTCAGCATTTCATTTGGCATTTAAATAGATTTATAGATCAACAATATTTATCTTACATCATCAAAAAGCATTGTTATCATTTAACTTGAAAAACTGAAAATAACTTCATGATTCTTTTAGCCAGGCGAGAAATCGTGAATTTATTTCAACTTCAAGCATATTGATATATTCTTGTTGACTTTTGCTGTTATCCTGTAATTTCCTTAATTCACAAGTTATATTTTATCTAATCTTATCAATAATTTGTCTATCCACGGTTTTCATTATCAAAGCTAGATCATATGACATTATTTCATTGTATCTTATTTTTCATGGTTAAGATAGGTCAAATGTGGTATATATCTTCTATTTCCTTTTCACTGCTGAAACATGGATCACACGCTGTTGTTGAAATAGGCTCATATTTCATTCAAGAGAAGGAATAATTTTCATAAACATATTTCTTATCAGGAGAAGTAATGAAAAGTTGACATTTTACAAAAAGTCGGAGTTGATTATTGTAATTAGCTTCCTCACAGGGAAAAATAGCGTTATTACTAGGAAGCTGAAGGTTCAATCTGGAAATGATGATAATTCCAGGTAATTGACTCACCTTTGCACACCTGAGTCTTATCTCGTTATATTCTGTCAGGTAATATAGAAAAGGTAATAAAGTTTGAGCTGTGTCTAATTTATATGAATTAAAGGTTTATAGAGGCAGATATGTGTAAAATTGACAAAAGATGGATTTGATGGGATTTGATGCCTCCATGATTTATTACACATTACCGTTAAAAGACATTTAAAATGGTAGCCTTTGTTAGTGCTATAATGCAGATAAAATATATACAAATATATTTTCTGTTTCTATAATTCGCCTTCTTATACAATGCATGCATTACCAGTACATTAAAGAAAGGATAATTGTGCAGTTATTATGTTTATTGTACTACTTGTGTCTTTTGCTTGTTATGTCTTTGTTTTAATTATTATTCTCATTTCTTAACTTTGTCCTTTTTTGTCGTATTCTTGTCTTTGTAACAAATGGCAATCATTTCTTTGTCTTGTACTATTTTTGTTTCTGTCTTGTGTTTGTGACATTTTTTTAAAATCTATTTAATTGTTTTTTTTTTACTATTTTTGTTTCTGTCTTATGTTCAGACAGCCGTTGTTACTATTTTTGTCTCTGTCTCGTGTTACTGTTGAGTCTATTTAAGTGTTTGGTTGTATGTGTCATGACTTGTGTATGCTCGAAATGATGTTCCTGATTTGTATGTATATGGTATATTATTGTACTCTTGGCCTGCATATGAATATTTGATTTATAATAAAGTAGTTCATGTCAACCATTGAATGATTGAGTCATGTTGTTTATTTTGCCAGTTGGTCAAACTTATTTGTGTTGCAGTTGCACACAATAAATAGTATTGGTGGTTCTGTAGTATTGTTGAGCTTAATCCTGTGTCTGGTGGCACTTTTTTTTTTACCAACCTGAATTATTTGCTCTAATTTATTTTTGATAAAATTTTAATTAGTCATGCTATAAGTGTTGAATGTTTTGTTACAGGTTCCATAAAAATTAAAATGTCACAAAAAATTATGTAAAAAAAAAAAAAAAAAAAAAAAAAAAAAAAAATTAAAAAAAACCAAAAATATTGAAAATCTGTCAGAGAAATGATGGATTACTTTGTACTTATTTATTGTTGATTCATGCCAGTCAGTAAACAATCCCAGAATTCATTTGTCTGCTGGTACTGACATTTATACCCCTATAATATAAATACCATCACACATTGTAGACTTCAGTGATGAATGTTGATGTTTTATTTTATTTATTTTTTTGTTGTTTGTGTTTATTGTTTTGACAAAATTTGAAATCTAATTGAGGAAAAAGTTGTTTACAAAAGACTGTATTGGCATGTAAAAACTTATTTTTACTACAACTCTAGGTCAGAACCTCCAGGTGTTTTTCTCAGCATTACCCAAACAAAAATGTCCAACTGCAGCAAGAGAATCCAGGTCAATTAGATTTCAAGCTACAAAAGTGACAGATATAGAATCTTAATGTTTGTAATATGTTTAAGTTTGTTTTCTTTCTCTCTCTCCCGTTGTCAATTATTATTTTAATTTTGATTTTAAATATATATATATATTTACAATCCAAATAAAATTCTCTGTAATAAACTATTTAACGAGTGATTCGATCTATCAGCATAGATTGAAAGCTTCACGTGCGACCTTTCGTATTCTGATGTCATGGTTTTGCATCACGGGAGAGTATGATCTAAACACAAATACACGTGACAAGTCGCGGAATGTAAACAATTCATCGTGTCCGCAGAATCAGATAATCCCATTTGATATTACTACTGCACTATAATCCAGTTCTTTCCAGTCAGGATTTCTCACAAATTCAACATTCAATAATTGTACATAGTGTAAACATTAATATGAATTGTTTAAATAAAACCTTGACACCTTTATCTGTTGTTGGAGCTACTGGAGCTAACCCAGTTTGATACAGTTGAAACCTGTTCGGTATTCACAAGGAATTTCCACAAAAATAATGGATGAATTAATCAAATTTCAAATGTGCATTTGTAAATTGTAAGCTATGGATTGTAAATATAAGCATTAAACTTTGTTTGTAACCAATCTATGATGGTTTAGATCGAATGGCTCTCGCGCGAATTTGTCATAAACCGCTCTGTCGAGTTCCAGACACAAAAAAATCTGCCCACAAGGGTGGGATACCTCTATCTACCACTGACACATATGATTGATTCTTTTTCTCCCATCCCATTAACAATTTTGGGCAAATTTAACCCACAACACGAATGGCTGACAGAAATTCCTATCTCTTAAATTACCGTCTAAATCAGAAAAAGAATACCACCATTAAAAAGACCGGCTTCGAATCCTAGCATACCTGTGGTGCGGTATGCTGAAAAAAAAAGAGAATTCTTACATAATCACTTTAAAAAGGGAAAAAACAATCGTGAAATCTACATGTAATGATCAGCTGTCAGGGAGTATTTTTAGAAAATGTATTACTCCGCAGCTTGACCTATGTAAGATATAGCTATACTTAAAAGTACATCTTATTTCACAAGTAGTATGTAGTGCATGAATAACATGAAAATTAGCTTGGCTACAACATGAAAACAGGAAAAATTATAACAGAAAAACATTTTAATAATATTATTGAAATTAATTGTGATTAAACTTGCTCCTGTCAGTAGAGGAAGTTACGAGAAGTTAAAAAGTAGTTCTGGCCGCACGAGGAGGTGAAGATAAACAGCAGGAGGAGGTGAAGATAGAAATTTCTACCACCCTTTCTTCCACTGGAAATTATTATCTCAAACTTAGGGGGATGGGAGAAAAGTGTATCTCACATGGGCTTGACGTCACAGTTACGTGACAATCACATGATGTCATACTTTGAGTAAATGACGTCATCTTGCAGGAAAATGACAGCTGGACCTCCAAAATTAAAAAATTTTAAATGCGTTTCAAATGTTAATACTCAGATTTTGTAATAAATAACTTTTTCTTCAAGTTTATACACTTTGTATAAACCAAAATTAAGTATAGTCTATCCGATGGTCATATTTATTTTTATATAGAATGTTGAATAACAGAGTTAGATTTTTCAAACATGGCGCCTAGGATATGTAAATCATACTTGAAGCCAAAAATTGACATTAAAATGGAAGAAAAAGAATCCATTATGAGTTTATCCATGTAGGATAGGGAAATCTCACCCTTGGGGTTGAATATTTATGTCAGAGACTCGGCAAGCCTTGTCATTGACTGAAATATTCAACCCCTCAGATGAGATTTCCCTATCATACATGGATACTCATAATGGATTCTTATAGTCTCATGTTAGACTAATTAAACATTCTTTGCTTAACGAGATAACCAATGACTACTTGCGTTACTTTTCATTGCAGTGTTTTAGGGGTTTCAATAACCTTGTACAATACATTTTGAAATGTCATGTTTTAAATCATAATAGCAATGTATAAAACTATTTACATCAACACTGCATTTTTAAGTTATGTGAATTCAAATTTTTTGCAAGAGAATTGAATTTCAACTGATTTTATTATCTTTTTTGTTTTACTTTGGAATTAAAATCCAATCTTCCTCCCCTCCCCTTCAGTGTGACCTAGTTCAAATCTTTGTGTAATTCAGGATATGATAAGAGGGATTATAGTTTGATTATTCTAATAATATTCCATTATTTCAGAATTTTCACATGTCTCATAATTGTTTGTGAATAAAACAGCCAGGAATTTAATACAGAGTTCATAAAAATGTCTTAAAATTAGCATTAATATAGGCATTTTAATTTATATAAACCATGGCAACAGAATTTGAAAGAACTATAAATTAGTCTTAATAAATTTCTGAAATTAAAAGCATTAAATAGGAGAGATAAGATTATTAAAGTACAATAAATGACTTGACGGCTGACATTATGTTAGTGACGTCTGACATGTACTCCGATGGAAAATTAGTATAAATACGACAATAAAATGGAATGATTTCAAAGTGAAGAATCAAGAAAATAAAAGAACAATAAGCATTATGAGAATTGTAATAAAACAGAGATAATAAAATCATATTATAGCTAGCTAGGTCTTAGTACTGTTGTTTAAGCCGATTAATTAGGTGGGCAGGTGAGTTATTAAAAAAGCTACACTTACAGGTAAAATGAAAACGATTTGCATTGTGTAAAAAAAAAAAAGAATATTTAATCAGCTGAAATAAAGACAAATTAAGGAAAATGAAACAGGAAATATTAGATCTGTTTATTAAAAGAATTCTTTTTCTAGAAATTTTTATGAAAATGAAAACCTGCCTAATTTGTGATAGAAATTCATCTAAAAATGATGTTCGTTTTAAATTCCATTGCCATGCAAAAATAAATTGAATAACATGTACTAGCATGATATGATTTTTTTTCATGGAGGTTACAGCACTATCAGTGCCGTTTCTAGACAGTTTAACAGTTATATTTCACATTTTTTAAAAAAAAAAAAAAAAAAAAAAAATTTTAGAATTTATTCCTGAAAGATATTTAAAACAGGAATACACACAACATGCAGGTCCAGTTACTGGAATGGCCAATAACAACATTTCACAAACATATATATAGATATAAGCCTAAGCAAAAAATTGTAAGTCATGTGGTCAGTGGTAATAATAGCTCATATAAATACATCTAGTCTCATCAGAGTTTAATAGAACAAAAAAATTGTAAATGTAATTATATAACAATATACTGACACCAGATGGTTCTGTTAGCTTAATTATTTACTGTTATAATTGGTAATACCAAGTCATAACTACTTTGACAGCTCTACCAGTTTTAGAATTGGGAAGTTTTGAGATTGATTCCTAGTAGGGTCTGACTTGAGACTTATTTCATAATGGGATGTAGTGATCCTTGAAATTGAAATTCAATCACTGGAATTTTAGATAATACATTTAGTTATTGATTGTATATGAATTGAGGTGTAATTGTTTTTGCATATTGCAATAATTTCATTGATAAAATTACAAAAAATACATATATTTTACATGGCTTATAGATGCAGAAAATGATCTTTGTTATCTTGCAGACTTTACCCATGGCAATACACAAAAATTTATTACTAGGATGTATGTGATGTAGAGTCAAAAATATAATTCCACCATTTGACATTTTTTTTTTTTGAGGAAATTGACAGAAAAAGGCTGATTAAAGCCATTTGAAAAGGAAATGGTAAAGTTGTTTAAAATTTTGACAAGGCAATTAGCACAATTTTTACTGTACAGTTTATTTGGTTTAATGCTTCATTGCAAATGTCAAAATTCTATGACTTAACAAGCTGTTGCTGTATACAGATTTTTTATAAATTAAATCGTTGACATTACTGTTGATTCTAACATACTTGTATCTTAAACCATGGAGAAAATTATTTAGACTTACAGCAAATATAAATATATGTTAGTGAATAGAAAATGCTGAAAATGTAATATACTTTTACTTAAGATGAGTTTTTGATGACTTGGCTGCAGCATAAAAATAAAAATAAGGGATGATAAATTAAATAATTCAACATTTAAGGTGAAAATCTAGAATTTTTATTTATCACAGATGAGAGACATTTTCATCAGAAACCTAATGATGTATAATTAAAATTCGCATTGTAATAGTTCAAAATAAAAAATAAATAAATAAATGAATGAATTTTATTATGAAAAGAAAATTTTTAAGTTTAAGATACAGGAGAAACAGCTACTCTTTCAGATATCAAGAATGTATATTTCGTCTCTGACAACATGATATAATTTGTAATCAGCTGATTGGGCAGAGCGTCAGCTGTCTCATCATAACCTGTTTCTGTGATGTAACTGACATAAATATATATTTTCTCACATAGCTTAGTTAGAAATGTACAAACTTTTTAAGGGGACATGGTCTTATTTCTTGTCGGTTTAGTTAGAAATGTACATACTTTTTAAGGGGACATGGTCTGATTTCTTGTTGAGACAATTTGAATTATATAAATGATTCCTTAGCTTCGTTCAGGGGCTTGGTGTCCGAGTGGTCTAAAGCGCTTGCTTACAGATCACAGTGTCTCTCATCACCTGGGTTCGAATCCCACTTTGGACAAATCCTAGTATGAGAAAGTTTGTTAGTTTGCTTGCCATCTATCCCAGAACTGGCTGCCTCAAAATAATTAAAAGAATCTTGATTGGGGTGTAAAACACCATATTTCACTCCACTCCACTTCTTAGCTTCATCCATCTTAAACCCTGAGGTTGAGCAGTGATGATACATTGTAAGGGCATTGTATTGTGTAAATTTGTGCAAGTACAATGAAAAGACTGGAGATGTCTCGAAATAGAGATGAAATTGGAATATAAACTCAAATCATTATTTCTAAAAACAATACAGTGTAAAATTTAACTCTTCAACATCCAAAAAAAAAAAAAATAATAATAATAATAAGATTACTTCACAAATTAAAAACTGAATTTATCTCCCTTGAAGAACCTCTCTTTACAATGACAAAACTTAATTGAAATGAATTCAAAATAGAAATATGATTTTCTTCTCATAATAGCATAAATATATGATATATGATATTACAGTCATCTATGTAATATTTGTATTCCTAATTTATTCCATGATAATCCACTATTAATACAATAAGGACCCATACAAATACATTATTTCAGACTTGTTATCATTTACAGAATCTAATCAACATGTAACAGTGTATTACATCATATTTTGATGGTTTTATTTGATACCCCCCTACCAACAGTAAACACAATGATAATGTATATGAAATAATCATCCGCCATTGAATATTTTATATATTAATTGTAACATTTGTGCTCTTTATGCCAAATTTTTTGTATAAAAAATGGAATAAACACCACAATTAAAACTCTTTAGAGGTATTATCTACAAAACTTAAAAGGAAACTGAATACAAGTATATAAAGATGATCCTTTTGGTAAAAATGATTAACCAATCAAAATGATGTATATTGAACCTGAGGGTCAAGAAAGGTTAAATATAGTAAAATCATTGTAAGAGACTGGTATGATATCATGTAAAGACTTATTTTGTAAATTTTCTATAAACATGAAATAGGTTAAACAGGGTTCACCTTAAAACAGATAGAATTTTGGAAGTAAAAAACACATGTTCATATAACTTCTTTAGCAGATGTCTTGTAGGTAGACTTGGGTTTATTTTTACCTGTAATTATGGGAATGATTTAAATTAAAATTTACAATATTGATACTTCAGTTAAAACCAGACACACACTTTGTCCCATGATCACGGATATATTGTTTTTCACTTCTGTGTTATATGTCCCAAAATCAAGGGCTTTTATCTTTTTGACCTATTTATTGGTTTTATGCCCCATGATCATGGGTTTTGTTTTTGGCCTATCTGATTTATGCCACATGATCATGGGCTTTGTTTTTGACCTATCTGTTGGATTTATGCCACATGATCATGGGTTTTGTTTTTGGCCTATCTGATTTATGCCACATGATCATGGGCTTTGTATTTGCCCTGTCAGTTGTTTTCAAGCCACATGATCATGGGCTTTGTTTTTGACCTATCTGTTGGATTTATGCCCCATGATCATGGGTTTTGTTTTTGGCCACTCTGATTTATGCCCCATGGTCATGGGCTTTGTTTTTGGCCACTCTGATTTATGCCACATGATCATGGCTTTGTATTTGGCCAATCTGATTTATGCCACATGATCATGGGCTTTGTTTTTGACCTATCTGTTGGATTTATGCCCCATGATCATGGGTTTGTTTTTGGCCACTCTGATTTATGCCACATGATCATGGGCTTTGTATTTGGCAACTCTGATTTATGCCACTTGATCATGGGCTTTGTATTTGCCCTGTCAGTTGTTTTCAAGCCCAACAGTTACGGGTTCTTATTGTCTGATCTGTCTGTTAGTTGTAAGCAAGTTTTTGGCCTATCTAAAGGATGTTTTTGCCTTGACCATGGGCTTATATTTTGCTTGGCTTGTTTGTTATTGATATCAAAAAAAACAGTTTCTTTAAATTTGAAGTTTGTTCATGTTGAAGTTTAGATCATGATGCCTTTTAAACCCCACTGACAGAACATATCAGAACATATCCTACTGACAGAACATATCAGAACATATCCTACTGACAGAACATATCAGAACACATCCTACTGACAGAACATATCAGAATATATCCTACTGACAGAACATATCAGAACGCATCCTACTGACAGAACATATCAGAACATATCCTACTGACAGAACATATCAGAACACATCCTACTGACAGAACATATCAGAACATATCCTACTGACAGAACATATAAGAACACATCCTACTGACAGAACATATCAGAATATATCCTACTGACAGAACATATCAGAACACATCCTTCTGACAGAACATATCAGAACATATCTTACTGACAGAACATATCAGAACATATCTACTGACAGAAAATATAATAACATATCCTACTGACAGAACATATCAGAACATATCCTACTGACAGAACATATCAGAACATATCCTACTGACTGAACATATCAGAACATATCCTACTGACAACATATCAGAACATATCCTACTGACAGAACATATCAGAATATATCTTACTGACTGAACATATCAGAACATATCCTACTGACAGAACATATCCTAGTGTAAAAATATTGACAGCTTCTTTGCTGAAATAAGTGTCTTCTCTGGTTACTCAAGTAACCTCCATTTTTAGAGCACTGACCACCTTGATATTGTTAAGTTGAGTTCAGTGATGGTATTTATAACCTGTCAAGATTCTTTCACTTTTATTACGGTAGTACATTCTGGAATGATAAAGGGAACCAGAGTGTCCAGAAAAGACCATTGACCTTTGGCAAGCCAACTTGCAAACTTTCTCACACTAGAATCTGCCAGAGTGACCTTGATCTTGGGTGGTGAGAGGCACTGTGATTTGTAAGCATCGGCTTTAGACCACTTTGCCACCTATACCCCAAAACAAATTTTCTGTAAATGGAAATCTCCCGACACAGGAATAGAATGCTCAAAGTGTTGCTTAATCTAGTGGTAAGCTTACACAATTGAAACATTTGTAATTAAAAATTTATTTAGTATCTTTTTTATCTGAGTAACTATTTTCACCTTGATAATTGTGCTCGAGGAAAAATTATGCTGAGTAATAGTTGTTATGTGTAATGCATCCATTCAGATTAAAGTTGAAAATTAAATATTTTACATAACAGGTAATAGATTGGGTTTATTAAAGCATGAAACTTAATTATTCACATCAGTGCTTCTTGGTTTTAAGTTGAAATATATCCCTACAAAATAATATGGACTTATCAGTGATAAATCAAACTTGAGATAGTAACTTTTCACTTTCTTTTCAGGTAATTTTTGATTTAAGATTTTTAAAATAACAAATTTGGTTCATCTGATATCCTAGATACCTTTTTGTAAATTTAATATTTGAAACAGCATATACCTTTATTTGTATTATGTTACATTTTATATAAAATTCATTAATATAATTTTCAATTTTTTTCTTTTGTTTATATTAAATTTCATGTTATTGAAAATTTGAATGAATATTGACTTGTGTAGTTTTTTTGTTTTATATTTTGTATTGCTTAGAATAGCTTAAAAATAATAAAATATATCTTTACCAAATATATTAACAGGTGTAATTTGATTTTTATTACACTGTTTTTTATTTCATTAAATGTATATATAACCAATTATCTCTTAACGTTTGTCTCAATTGTCGCAATAAATGTTAACTAAATTAATCTAAAATTTTTATTAATAAAGTTTCTTTCTTGTCAGACAAGTTTTTACAAAATTTTCTATATCTTACTTGTTATGAAAACATACATACATGTATATATTATATATAAAGAGAATCTATTATGAGTTTGAAGTCGAGATGGGGAAATCTTGATCAAATGGTCAGATTTTTCATCTCAAACGGGGCTTTTCCATGATTGAGATGAAAAAAATCTGACCACAAGGTTGGAATTTCCCCATCTCGACCTTGGTTGAGTAATTGATTATATTTCTCGCATATAATAACAAAAAAATACTGGAATCACTACTTTTACGATGCAAGATTTTAATAGTGGATGAATACAAGGCATGCAACAATAACAAATAATTTCACTCACACCAGAATGTGAACTTATGGAACAAAACAAAACAAATATTTTTCTCGTTTTATATATATACATCTTTTAGTAAAAATAGAATTATTCATTACAAAAAAAATCTTTTTTGTCATTTTCATATAATTTTTTCCATCAAATTATGACCCTTGCCATGTGAAAAAAAGTAGTGCTACATGTGCACACGTGGAGTGCGATTCTGTAAAAAATATTTTACCACCAATATAATTATGTAATGTGACCTAAATATGGTTCAATGGTTATTACGTTAAAAGTCTGTAAAACAGACTGTTTCACAATCATTCACTCAATTGAGTGTACACTCAACCCAAATTCGGGAATATTTCATTGGCAATTTTTAAGACATTACAAAAATAAAATTGAGTATCAAATGTTTTATCTGAATTGTTTAGTGTAGTTTTGTTGAACAAAACAAAATATTTTCTCATAAAACGTAAAGTCTTTAAAATATTGATGAGAGAAAAATGGCAACATTTGAGTTGAGTGAATGATTGTGAAACTGGGACCAGAAACCTTTATTGAATCAGGTAACCTGTCTTAGCGGATCTACAGTGGAACCTGAAAAAATTGACCTAGTTAATCTTGACAACCTGTCTAAACTGAACTGCAGTAGAACTCATAAAACTGAAACCAGGGTTTCAGAACCTATCTGAATTAAACTGATTGTAAAGGACATACCATTTATGATATTGTTAAATTATATGTAAAACTATGTAAGCTGAATACCTGTTTTATCAGATCTGGAAGGTGTTTGTATTTTTTATTTTTATTTTTTTATTTTTTTTTTTTATTTATTTATTTTATTTTTTTTTTGGAGTAAACCATTTGAACTTTCTTACATGCTCTGCCTAATCATTATTTGAACCTAGGCAGTAAAGAGACACTGTAAGTGAATGTATTAGAATGCTTGGGAGATGTAAGGTTTTCTAAATTTTATTATTGGTTCATAATTAATTTTGTTTAGAATTATGTTTGTCTATAGCTTAACAGAAGAAATACTAGTATTCATTTGTCTTACCTGTATATTTATTTGTTTTCAGGTCCTTAACTGGGGAGGGGAACTTCAATTGGAGGTTTGTGTATCCGTTTGATTACCTGGTAGCAGAGGAAAAAATTGTCATATCTCGAAAAGAAAGTTTGTTTTCCTGGGATGAATCGGAGACAAAGATTCCAGCTAGACTAAATCTTCAAGTTTGGGATGCTGATCACTTCTCAGCTGATGACTTCCTAGGTATGGTATTAATATTAAAATGTTCAATCCATGTATGCTTTTACATTTAACTTTCCAAAATTCAGAAGACTGTATGAACTTCTCTGAAGGAAACTTAAGCATTTGTTTCCAATAATTAGCTTCTTTTATATAGATTGGTAATACCTGATCAAAATGCTGTGCCTATCATCAAACACTAGTTTACCTATCATTCAACATACACAAAATTACCTTTTATCCAGCAATTACCAGTTTACTTTCATGCAACATACAAAATTTTCAAAATTCAATTTAAAAAAAAAAAAAAAAAATTCAACATACACAAGTTCAGCTATTGACAAGAACAGAGTAAGAGGGAGAAGATTGACTGCCACTTACCATGAGTTTTATTTCAAAGTAAGTGGGCTTGAAAAATCCAATGAGGAAATTTCCTCCTATTTATTTTATCATATACTGGCAGATAGATGCAAGAGAAGGCACATAGAAAACATGGAAATTTGTTTTCATTTATAGACAGCTCAGAAACAAGTAAAATTGATAAAGATTTATCATAATAAATAAATTTTGTTTACCAGAGGAAATAGATGCTCTTAAATTAGTTAATTTTGATATATAAGCAGTATGTACAAGTTGTACCTATCTAACTCTGCCATGCTGTTTATAACAACTAATGGCAATAAAGATAAAAACTTTTCAATTATCATATATTTCTGCAAACAAATAATAACATCATTATTATTTTTAACAAAGTTGTGTACTAATTATCTATAGAGTCAATATTTTCTTTCTGATAATCCACTTTTATAAATATCTAGCTCATTAATTTTTACCTTACTTTACTCAGTTTTTCACACGATTTTGGATAACTAACTTAGTTTAATCTGAAAAATGGACAATTACTCCCTTATAGCTTTTCCACTTTATTTGCAAAAAGGAAAAGGGATGATTTTGCCAACAAAGTTTGGTTGCAAAAACGTTAAGCTATAGTTTGATGGAGAAAAACTGGTTGCGACAGTCAAGACTCTTATTTAAGAGGAAATAAAAGATGGTGATTTGATAAGATATTGTTTCATATAAGGGCAGACTTGAATCTGGGAAAGCTACACCGAGTTAACTATCAATCAATTGGACTCAGTTGTAGACCATCTGCCTCCAGTGGAGAAGGTTGTGAGTTTGAACCCCAGCTGGGTTAAACATAAGACTAATACATTTGAGATATTGTTTCCTCCCCTGGCACTCACCATTAAAAGAATAAAGTATTGTCAGGTTTACCCAGTGCCCCAGGATAATAGACTGGTGAAGTAGTATGCTTGCCTGCATCATACTGACTCATGAGCTATCACCTTACCCAAAAAAGTCTCCCCAAGTGTGTGCTAGTACACGGCAGGCCACTATATACACTGGCACAATCTATACATACATGAACTTGCTCTTGGATAAATCCATAGAGATTATTAGACTTTGCCATCCTTGCAAATAGCTGAAATATTGCTGTTAAACAACATTACAACAACAACAACAGTTACTAATCAGTTGTCCAGTAGACACTGTTATCTTTTGGTTTTCAAGTAATAACTAAAGTAATTTTCAACCAATTTCAATGAGTTTTGTTTGTTAAATCATAGAGTTATTGCTGAAAAATATCAGTTAGGCAAAACCCGATCAGGATATTTTGTATACCAGTATTCAGCACATAGTTGAGATGACATCCATATATCCATTTCATTCTGCAAAGAAATATCAATTAAAAAACAAACAAAACTATTTTAAACAGAATTTAGAGATCTCATCAAACTAAATTAATTTTTTTAATTTTTAGGTGCCCTAACATTAGATCTAAACAGGTTTCCAAGGGGAGCTAAATCATCAAAGTTATGTACCCTTGACATGCTGAAAGTTGATGGAACAGTCCCACAGATGTCACTGTTCAAACAAAAAAGAGTCAAAGGATGGTGGCCATTTGCTGTTAAAAATGAATCCGATGATGAATATGAACTGACTGTAAGTCTCTCTCTGTCTCTCTCTCTCTCTCTCTCTCTCTCTCTCTCTCTCTCACACACACACACACACACACACACACACATTAAATTTTGTGTGTTAATGATTTTAACCCTTTTGTTTAATTGTTGATAATAAAATTTTATCACAAAAGAACTTGGTTGAAAAATTTAATTGGTAGAAGGGTTTAAAATAGTATGCATAACTGATAACAAATATAACTAAAACTTTATTAATAACTCCATAGTTTAACTAAACAGTAAAATCTTAACAGTAAACAAGATCTGTATTAGAAAAAGGATTATATATCTAGTGAAATACAATAATATTTGTTTTATTTGAAACAAGATTAGAATTTCAACAAAAAACTTAGTATGTTATATGGGATATTAAAGTTGGTCAAAACTAATAAATTGTCTCATAATATTTTTTATTGCATTTTACCTTTTCATACATGTATATATATCTTGTAATGAGACAAAGAAGAATTGTTTTGTTGTGATGTTGGTGACAATTTACTATGGGAGTTTTACCATTTTGCTTTAACATTGTTGGCAATTTCATAGAAAAGCTGCATGCAATAATGTTTTATTCAGAAGACTCATATTTCTTTAATCGGAATTCATTTGCGTAATGTATCTTGGAGTCACATTTCACTGACCTGCAGATTCAAAGTCATACCAATTATTTTTAGTTGTTTTTTTTTTTTCAGAACTTTTAATATTTTTGTCAAGAATTTCATTTATTTTGGATTTAATGAAATAAATTTTATAGTTGTCATATTTCATCATAAAACAAAAGATTAGTTTTGAATTTATTGTAAGATATAATAAAAAATAAATAAATAAATAATAATAATAATAATAAAAAACCAAGTTGGATACAGTTCTAAAATTTTGATTTCATTTTAAATTAAATAGAAAAATCCCTTGCAGTAGTCTTCATTTCATAACATTAAATGATTTTTTAGCATATTAAACTTAATTATTTAAAAAAAAAAGGTTTCCAATATATAAAATTCTCAAAAGCCAAAAGCATGGATGTGTTCTTTCATTTATCTTAATCAGTAGCAGTTATGAAGTTTCAAATGAGAAATACCACAAAATTTGAACTTTTATCAGCTGGGTTGCAAGGTGTGCAAATCTAGCTTATAGCAAACTGAACAGTGGGCAGATGGCAGGCAGGTAGAAATAATTGAGTTCCTGTTTTGTGAGGCTAACTCCTCCTACAGTTTTTAACCAATGGTCTTAAAACTTAAATAATTTATTTCTGCAGTGTACATTTAAGATGTGCATCTCTCTTTGTGGAATTGTTTAAGAACTTTTTCTCACACTTTACTGTATGTCAGCAACCCAGAAAATTGAATGCATGACCTATTATCATTATTATTATTGTTACTGTTTTAATTATTATTATTATTATTGTTGTTGTTATTATTGTTATTATTTTTTTTTAATGATCTCACTCCCATTTTCTCTTGTTATCACACTAAAACATGTTGCCCTCTCTTAGTAATACTGCCCTTAAAATTATTATCAGGTTTAAATTATGTAACTTTTAAAAAATCTGAATTTTTTGAAAATTGTGTTTTATTAGAATAAATCCATTAGGGGCCTAAGAAATTAAAAATTTCTGTTCACATCAGAATTTGTGGTTTCCACTAACTCACAAAATATAGCAAAATGTAATCCTCTATGAACATGGGTGATTTTTAAGTATGTAATCCATTAATGTTTTAAGCACACTTGTTCTAAAGATTCTTGGTTTATATTCTGGAATTAAATTATTTTATATTAATATTTAGGGTAAAGTAGAGGCTGAGTTACATTTATTGTCATCAGAAGAGGCAGAGAAACACCCAGCCGGTCTAGGACGAAATGAACCAGATCCATTAGAGAAACCAAAGTAAGAGTTATTAGCTCTTGAGTAATGTGTATGAAAATGTGAAAGAAAATAATTAGAAAATTACCTTTATTCTTGTTCTGACCCTTAATCAAAAAATCTGACATAGAGTATACCAAAATTGAATTTAAAAAACTGTAGAAATGGGTCTGAAATTTGGTAATTTTTCGATACAAGTTTTATATACATTTATATCTAAAGGTGACCACCATGTATAACATCTCAGAAAAATACAGTTAGCATAAAAAATGACTTTTGGATATTTTAACAATTTATTTTATTTTATTTTATTTTATTTTATTTATTTATTTATTTATTTATTTATTTATTTTTTATTTTTTTTTTTTTTTTTTTTTTTTTTTTTTTTTTTTTTTTTTTTTTTTTTTTTTTTTGAGAATTTTCATTCAGTATGCCAAAACTTTCACCCAGAAAAAAAACCCCTGCTGTATGGTATTTCATCAGTTCAGTTACACAGTACCATCACACCAATATAGAATGACATTTTACCATTCTTTTCAAATTATCAGATTATTTTGTCACTTTTAGTTTATGTTACTTAAAATTTCAACATTGGAGTGTCAAATTTAAATAACAGATTGATCTAAGATTCAATCAAAATTCAACTTTGAATTCTCTCTTTACCATAAGTCAGATATCTAAACTGCAGAATTTTAATTAAAAGATAATATTGTCAACATATGATTAGAAACTATACTCTAGATACTTTTGAATATAGATTGATTTAGCAAAGTTAGAAAAATACCGTTACTAGCTAGGAATAGCTGAAATAATGCTGATGTCACGTGGCTTAATACAATAATTCACATTAGAATAATACAAGCCATTGAATGGCTGAAAAAGTGCTGATGTTGATTAAAGCAATAATTCACATTATAATAATACAAACCATGAATGGCTGGAAAAAATGCTGATATGGCTTTTAACAGTAATTCACATAAGAAAAGAAGACAATGCTAAAAATGTTATAATTTACTTCCTCGCTGACTAGACTGTTTCTGGTTTATAGAGCTTAAGACAAATCTTCCGTTAATAATCCTTTGTTATTAAACAGACTTGAGTCATTAATGCTTGTAATATAATTAAACCAATCATGAAAAAACTTTTTCTGGGTAGGTAATACTATATGACAATTATAGTCTATATTTTCATACCTAAATAAATCTTAGATAATAATTGTCTTGTTTGTTTCCCTTACAGTCGACCTGATTCCTCATTTATCTGGTTTTTGAGTCCACTGAAGTCCATACGGTACATCTTGTGGCGTAATTACAAGTGGATGATTTTGAAGATCTTAATTGTGTTCCTGATATCAGCTTTACTGGTTTTGTTTTTCTATGCAATGCCAGGATATACAGTTAAGAAGATGTTTGGAGCATAGAAAAAGCCACCTAGTGTTTAAGATGGGAACTACTTACAGCGGTCAGACATGATGACTTAATGCCTGATAAAACAAGTGTTTTGTCATTGTTAGATCAATTCATAGCATGCAAATCACAGTTCACATACAAAACAAGTGCAATAATACTTATTAATTCGTTAGAATATGTTCAGAATTGTAACTGATTATTTTATGTTATAATAATTAATTGGGTGTTGACCTCACAAAATCTTACTCCTTTCTGAAAAAGTCTCACATAGAGGAGAAAATAGTATACACATTCTTATAATTAATATTGTAATACACATGTATTTATACTGTAAATTGGAAAATTTTTATGTACATTTTATTTTCTTGTAAATTATAAGATGATGTAAGAAAAGGAACCAATCACAAGTACACACCAGCGACATTAAAAACGTTTTAAATGTCGCTGCATACACTGAATGATACTCAAGGATGACACAAAAACAAAAGAATGGGAATATGGTTACAAAATCACCAATCAAAAAAATTAACAAGATGAAAATTTCCAGATTTATAATAAAATATAAAAGGTCAACAAAGCATATTACAATATCAAAATTGTGACAGGTAGGTCTATGTCTTGTCTTGCTTATCACAATCCCTCCCATAGTAGGAGAACTTTATTTAAAAATTGATAAAGCATTTATACTCTAGTTACATTTGTTGGTATTCAAATTAATACTTGTTTTGTTTGTTTATATTTGTTATTTTTCTTATTAATATTTGTTGTTTATTAATAATTGCAATTATTTAGCAGTACTCACTGAAAAATGACAGGTATTAGATCTCATGTGTACACAAAATACAACGCTCATTGATTCATTTTAATGTAAATATACATTAGATTTATTTATTAGTTTCATCAATATGTAATAAATGATATATATAAATGATAAAAAGTTTTAAAAAACAAAATACAAAATATCAGTATGCAAAAATAATTTATAATTAAACAAAATATTTGCTATAAATAGATTGCATGTATTTTGGTTGCCTTGGCAACATTTTGAATGTTTTACTGAGATCATGACATTACATTGTCTACTCACAACTGTGACAACAAATTGGACCTGTTCTATGTGGTGTTATTATTTCTAATGAATTGATATCTGTAAAAGTACAAACATTCTGAGAAATTCTTAATTTTATTAAAATTTTCGTAATTTCCTGATATTCACCTTAACATATGTGAAAAGTTGTTTTTAAAAAAGCAATGGCAGCCATTGTGTGAAAACACTTTTGACCTGTGAGTGTGGTTAAGGAGACATTTTCAGTAACCATGCAGACAGTGTAGGTAACAGGGTTACACAAATACTGATACTATATATGTATGGTACATGGTGAATTCCATACTACAATTATTATAAAAGCAACATGTAATGCAATACATTTTTTGGCAACATTCCAAGTATTTAGTCCATCACAGAATGTAAAATACTCCAAATCATTTTTCAACCATTGAAATAATTGTACTTTACCATTTGATATTTCCAGGTTAAAGTTTATTTTACATTAGCCTCTTACAGAGCATGCAGGACCTTTTTACCTCCTAGCAGCCGATATGTCATTCTCTGAGCATGCAGGATCTTTACCTCTTGGCATCTGATATGTCATTCTTTGAGCATGAAGTATCTTTACCTCTAAGCAGTTGATGTGTCATTCTTAAAAAAAATTCAACAGATTCAAGATCTTTTTTTTTTAAAAAAAACCCAACAAACAAAACCTATTGTCTTGTCATTAAGTAGTAGAAAATGTGGGCTATAGGTGTAGCTTTTTCTCATTTTTTTTTCAATATCGGCATTGATTTTGGTGAAATCAATAAGTTTGGTTTTACAGATAGATTTTAAAACTGTTTCTCTACTTTTCTATCATGGTGGTCAGAAATATATCAAATTTTTGTTATATGCAGATATTTTTCATTATTAAAATAATTGTTAAAATTATTGAACATTTATATTTAAGATATAAGATTTCGAATGTAGATTTAGTTGTCTGTACAGAAAATGTCAATAAAAATGTGAAATGGTCCTCAGCCATGGCCATATATTTCCTGTAAAATAAAGCCAACTATTGGTGCAAGTAGTTTTGAAAAATGTTCTAAGTGGAATTTCCCAAAACAATGATTTTTTTGGAAAAACAAAAAATGTGTTAACATGTTCAGTGGAAACAATAGATCTACATAAACACGAAATAAAGGAGATCTGATTATACATGTGAACACCATTTAGTAGGTATTTGTTATGAACACACACACACACTCTCTCTCTCTCTCTCTCTCTCTCTCTCTCTCTCTCTCTCTCTCTCTCTCTCTCTCTCTCTCTCTCTCTCTCTCTATATAAATTACAATCATACATCCAATCCCTAGACACACCTTGAGTGCAGCTGTTTTGAAATTAATGTAAAATTAATAAAGGAAATAACTGTTTTGTTTAGCCATTTTCTGCTAGTTAACAATTGTAATATTTATTTGTTTCTGGGATAAATAAATTCATACTTCATTACCTATGCATTTGTAACAATCAAATAAATCTACTAGTTGATTGGTAAAATTGTCAATATTTCCTTCTTTTCAGAATGAAATGAAGTTTTTAATATTTAATTAGTCATTCAGATTCATGGCCATGTAAATAGTTATGTTATTGTAAATGAACTTGTCTTGTAATTAAGTACACATTCATTTATTGGTAGGACATAGTTTGGTTCCTCAATTCGGACAATATTTTATATCACATGTGTAGGGTTTTTCATTGACTTAGTGCATTATTTTATCTTTAAAGTTTAATTATGATATTGATTTGTAGTAAATTGTTTATTATTCATTATGCATTTTATTGATATTACCGGTACTTGTACTAGTAATAGGATTGAAAATCTTGTCTTAAATTTTGGATTTGTACCCCCATATAGAAATGATTCCTTCAATTTGGATTTTGTACTCCATATAGAAATGATACCTTTAACAATGATTCTGTACCCCCATATGGAAATGATACCTTCAATCAGAATTTTGTACCCCTATGTAGATCTGATACCTTCAACAAGGATTCTGTACCCCTATATAGATGTGATACTTTCAATCAGGATTTTGTACCCTATAAAGATCTGTTACCTTCAACAAGTATTCTGTACCCCCATATAGAAATGATACCTTCAACATGGATTCTATACCCCCATATAGAAATGTTTCCTTCAACAAGGAATTTGTAACCCCATGAAAAACTTATTCCTTCAACATGGATTTTGTACCCCCATATAGATCTGATTTATTCAATTTGGATTTTGTACCCCCATATAGAAATGATACCTTTATCAATGATTCTGTACCCCCATATGGAAATGATACCTTCAATCAGGATTTTGTACCCCTATATAGATCTGATACCTTCAACAAGGATTCTGTACCCCTATATAGATGTGATACTTTCAATTAGGATTTTGTACCCTATAAAGATCTGTTACCTTCAACAGGGATTCTGTACCCCCATATAGAAATGATACCTTCAACATGGATTCTGTACCCCCATATAGAAATGTTTCTTTCAACAAGGAATTTGTAACCCCATGAAAAACTTATTCCTTCAACATTGATTTTGTACCCCCATATAGATCTGATTCATTCAATTTGGATTTTGTACACCCATATAGAAATGATACCTTTAACAATGATTCTGTACCCCCATATGGAAATGATACCTTCAATCAGGATTTTGTACCCCAATATAGATTTGATACCTTCAACAAGGATTCTGTACCCCTGTATAGATGTGATACTTTCAATGAGGATTTTGTACCCTATATAGATCTGTTACCTTCAACAAGTATTCTGTACCCCCATATAGAAATGATACCTTCAACATGGATTCTGTACCCCCATATAGAAATGTTTTCTTCAACAAGGAATTTGTAACCCCATAAAAAACTTATTCCTTCAACATGGATTTTGTACCCCCATATAGAAATGATACTTTTAACAATGATTCTGTACCCCCATATGGAAATGATACCTTCAATCAGGATTTTGTACCCCTATATAGATCTGATACCTTCAACAAGGATTCTGTACCCCCATATAGAAATGATACCTTCAACATTGATTTTGTACCCCCATATAGAAATGTTTCCTTCAACAAGGATTCTGTACCCCCATATAGAAATGATACCTTCAACATGGATTCTGTAACCCCATATAGAAATGTTTCCTTCAACAAGGAATTTGTAACCCCATAAAACTTATTCCTTCAACATGGATTTTGTACCCCCATATAGATCCGATTCCTTCAATTTGGATTTTGTACACCCATATAGAAATGATACCTTCAACAAGGATTCTGTACCCCCATATAGATGTGATACCTTCAATCAGGATTTTGTACCCTATATTGATCTGTTACCTTCAACAAGGATTCTGTACCCCCATATAGAAATGATACCGTCAACATGGATTTTGTACCCCTATATAGAAATGTTTCCTTCAACAAGGATTTTGTACCAATATGTATATAGAAATGACTCTTTCAATTAATCAAACAACAAACTTCATTATCAGTTTTGTCAAAAGACATTTTGTTATGTAATTTATCATCACTTTTTATCATGCTGTTCTTGTACCCAAAAATAACAATTTATCTTTGGTAACATGACCAGACATACAGGCAGGCCTTAGCAATGATCCTTCTTTGTGAATATTGTTTTTATTTTGTACTTTCAAAATTGTTGATGCAGTTCTAAATTTTTTTTTTTTTTTTTTTTTTTTTTTTTGTACTTTCAAAATTGAAATGTAGATGCAGACCTTAAGAGTATTGTCAAATTTTTGTATTCCTACTAAATTGCCAGCAGCCTTTAAATTCTAAATGCAAGAAAGCCTCATTGAAAACTCAGGCAAAAATGCTTCACTAATGAAACAGTTTTGACAAATTCCAACAAACGTACTCGTACTATACCTGTAATGAAGGGGTGCTTGCAGAATATTGACCTAAGGAACTATAATCACCAAGAAATTCTCAACTGTTTTTGTATGTAATTGTGCTTCATTAAAGTATATTTCTGTAACTTTAGACAGGAAAAATGACTGTCTTTACCTGGCTGATATTTCAGTACAGGATTTAGTAACCAGACTAATCACATGCTTTAGCTTTCTCAAAAATACCTTGTACAAATTGGTTATTCTACAAATAAATTTAAATAAAAAAAAGTTCATTGTGTATATCTTTAAGTCACTTTCAAGAGGGAGACTGGTACACTTAGTCACTTCATGCATGGCACACCAAGACCAGTAAGCACAGCCCTGAAAAATAGCTTTTAGCACGTAAAATGTAAAATTGTTGATACTGAGGCTATGTGTTCTGGACAGCTTATAAACATTTAAAAAAAGTGTAAAAATGCCAAAAAAAAATTGTCATTTAATTGTTTGTGTATAGAACTGGCTGTCTACTGTAGGACTGGCTTTGTTGTTGATAGAAACAATCTGTATTGAAACTTAACATTATACTTTTCTATATGTAGCAATTTGAGAGTAACTTATTTCTTCATGTTATACTTACCATTGAGTAGAAAAAAATCACTATTGTCATGTGCTGATATTGAATGCATTATTTTAATAGAAATTCAAAATCAGCACATGACACTATCATCAAATTAAAATGGTCTACTTCTGCTTCAAACACATGCTTTAGTGCTACATCTTTTTATGAAGGTAATTTTGCCATGTTTGTTATTAGAGAAATATATGCACACTTAAAGATTATCTTAATATGAAAGAAAATTAGAAAAACAATTATGTGCACACACTGACGCTTTGCATATGTGAAAAATTTTGAACATTTCATTATACAAGTTGCTGTTGCATAAATGCTTTATATCAAATCTATGCACTTCAAAACTAGTCAACACTATGATAAAATTGTAAATATACATCGACAAAATGGCCTGGATATTCTACAACTTAACAAATGTCACAATGCAAAACAAAATCACCCACCTGTTATGTCAAAATAGTCATATATTTACATTATTATTATTATTATTAAATTATAGTTAAAACTGTTCACATTCACATTGTACAGTCACAATGCCTTTAACATTTCACATGTTCACACTGCATTGGAAGCCAAATATTTTATTTCTTGAGTTACATTCCTGTTTTATTCAACTGATATTTGAAAGTCATAACATGCACAGCTACATGCACTTTATTGTAAATGTTAGAATTATAGAGACAATTCAGTGACCCCAAAATAAAAGGTCAAATTTTACATTCCAATTTTGGTATAGTCCAGCAAATGTGTCCTTGTTCTTTGACCTTTGACTCTAAAAAGAATGGACATATTTTTACAACTTTTGTTACTTTGTACTCCATGATTTTTTTTGTTTTTCGACTTTTGCTTTTAATGTAAACTTAGCATGTTCAAATAAAAAAATCTTTAAATAATTACCAATATTAAAAGCACCTATCATTGCCTTGGTTTTTCTGCTGTTCAGAACTGATCACCTCCATAAAAAGTTAAGTAGTTGAAAATCAGAAATCCAATATACTTTCAGGACCATATCTTGCTAATGTAGATCGCTTCTGGAGTTTATTTTTCTTTAAAGTTGCACAGTAAACAACATCTATAATTAGTTTTTTACCTGTTAAATATTGTTTACAAAGGTGAATCAGACGGGATACATTTGTTGAACTATACATGTAATTATATCATTGCACTTGTAAATACACGATCATTGCCATTTACCTGAAACAACTTTGTTAATATTTGTTTGTTGACTTTAGGAAAGCATTTGATACAATATTTGTTGCATTTCAGTTATCAGCTGATGAGATGGTGGAGAGAGTTGCGAGATTTTGGTCAAATGACCACAGTGATTTTTAAAATGGCTGTTTGACCATAAAGGAAAACAAGTGGTCATTTTACCATCTAGATAAAGTCTTTCATGTTTTTAAATCTTTCATGCAATTATTAGTGTTATTATATAGTTCTAGTACGTTATAGTGTTGTCATTAAATTTGTTTCAATAACTCAAAAAATTGATTTATTTTGTCTCTTACTTTTGGTTTTGACTTGTTTTTTCAGTATCGAAGCTATAAAGACTAAGGAAGTTCTATTAAAAGTCTTAGCTTTTCCGTCTACACTGACCAGTGGTTTCTTCATCTTTACCTTGAGACCTCTGTGGCTGAGTGGTCTAAAGCATGTGCTTACTGATCACTGTGCCTCTCTTTCTAGGTTTGAACCTTCCTTGGGCAGGTCCACCATCCCAGTACTGATCACCTTGGTATAATTCAAAGAATCTTTAACATTACCGGTAATGTGTCCTGGAAAGTAAAATGATAAGCATACACAAAATAGATGAAGTTGTGGATTGCATATAGACCTCTTTAACTCCCTTGAGCTACATTTTTAAACTTCTTTTAACTGAACTAATAAACTTAACAGGAATGGAATGTTCCCTGATCTTAGCCCAATGATGATGAGGCTCGACAGAACTGTTTCCGGATTTTTGTGCAATGACATTTAGACAACAGGAATATTCCGAATAATATGAACTTTAAAACCTAGAATCTTGAAACATAATATATAAAGCTTTTTGTCAAGTTGTGCGTTCTTATACAGTGAAACCTTGTCATAAACCCAGAGGTTTGAGGCTTGAACCTTCATATATTGCACGGTGTTTGAAGCCCTACAACTTTTTCCTGAAGCTGGTTGATTGTTTTACTTTTATTTAAAGTAGCTGTGACCTTGAAAAGTTAACCTTTACAACAGCTTCTCATTATATGGCCTAGATGCTTGAGATTTTAAAAAGAGCATCGATGCATGAAGATTTAGCAAGTTTGTGATTCTTGTTGACCTTCATTTAAGATCACAATGACCTTAAATAGTAAGTTCTTTTTTCTTTTAACATCTTCCCATGCCGAAATGCCAAGAAGCCAAGAAACTTTATACATAGCAACCCTACCAAATATAGGCAGCTGGTTGATCTCTGGTCTTCATTCGTCATCATCTGTCTTAGTAGAAATGATTTTCACAAATTTGGCAAAAGATAGGTATAAATGTTTTTAGATGACAAAAAAGACCTATATGACTCCTGTTTAGAAATTTTGTCATCTTTTGGGGAGAAATGAATACCAGGAAAGACAAAATGTCATCATTGCTCACAGAGGCACTTTTTTCTATAAACCAATATCGAGAAATTACAATAAATTAACGTTGTTTTATGCTAGTAACTCAATTTTTGTGATTGCTCACCGGACAAAAGTATGACTATTGTAGTTACAATGGCATCGTCTTCTCTCCCCCTGACTGGCCCATCTTAAACGTGAATTCGGTAATTATGGTGTCGTCTGTTAGCTATTTCATCTGATATCTTTACATTTTTGATTGTCTTTTTTTAACAATGAAGTGATGGTATTTACCATCCAAGTTAAAGAGGGTTGAGTAACGGTTTCTAACGTCGCAACGAAGATAGGCGGAGTAATGGTGCTTAACGCCTAAATATGTTTGCAGTTATTGTTTCTATATTCCAAAATAAAGATGTGAGGAATAATCCAGTTCATAGAAATTAAGTTATACTGACTACCTTACCCCCCCCCCCCACCCCGCCTTTCCAATTCCACCACAATTAAGATGGGAGAAGCAACAGTGAATCATCACTAAATCCACAATTAAGATGGGAGAAGCAACAGTGAATCATCACTAAATCCATTCTAATTTTTGACGGTAAACACCATTACGTTATTCGTCAAAAAGGCAATCAAAATTTATATCAGAATTATTTTAATTAGGTATTTGAAAGGGTTGCAACATACACAAATGTAGTTCCATACAAAAATGCGCGCTTTCAAGATGACGGTGGATATTGCTGTACAGTTCTGCCCATCGGAGGTATTTCTTTTGAACCATTTTAAATTCACTATCTTACGTAATACAGATTATAAATTTAAAGTATTTATACACTAGGGAAATATGAATTGTATAATTATTTTTTTATCGAAATTTTAAAAAAAAGTTTTACAAAAATGCAATAAATGATTGCAAATATCTTAACGGTATAATCAAGAAAGAGTGTTTTTGAATCTGTTTCAAACAGTAGTTTTCAGATCATTAGATGGAGTTTGTGGTAAAAAACAACTGTATGGGCATTCTATCTTTGATAAGTAACCCAGTTTTAAAAATGGTTAAAATTTGAACGTGTGGTGTATATTTAAACTATATATAATATATAAACATAAATCACAAGTTTATTAAGTATTTTCATAATAAAAGACATTTTTATAGTTTAAAATTTTTATAGCTTTTTTTACCCTCAAATTAAACGTGTCAGAATGAAGACGGTTTGAGTAATCACGTAAAAACCAACATCCTTCTATAACAAACAGTATTTCTTTGATGATTCAATATAAACACAATTTCCAGTTAACTTAGACAGAAGTGGACGTATGTTGTTAAGATAAAAACTCTAAAACATTCAAATATTTTGACAAGTTTGATAACGAAGCTGTTAGCTCTGCCTTTGATGTTGTGAATTACGTGGGTATTTTTTGTCCGCGGATCATAGGGATTTATATCTCTTAGTGGAACATCTTGTCACATTGTAGTGCAGCTGCACCGTACATCTGGTCAGCTCATGGGGGGTTCTGCTACTTTTTTTAGGAGGGGTGACTTTGGGTCAGAAGTGTTATAGTTTATATCCATTAGAAATTCTTGCATGGATTGATTTGTTACTTTTGAATGTTTAAGTGTCGGTAGCTTGAAACTTGTCTTATGATATCATATTTTAAAATATTTTAAGTTTTATACTTATCACAAAAAGGCTTTCTGATTTTCAATACATTATGGTTTATATGTTTTTTTAAGCATCATACATGCCCCACCCACTTCCCATTCATAATTCACACTTAAATACTAATGCTTCATTAAGTTTTGGACATTTGAAGAACACCGCGTGTTTGAACACATGTACAATAAATGAATGGTGTGAAGGCCACGTGTTTTTCAACAACTTTTAAAAAGTATTTATTTTGTTGGTTTTACTTTGGTAGATATTTCTTAGGTGTTAAAAAAGGTGTAACATACATACAATCATAACCCAAAATTAATGGTTGATACCGTCTTTGGCAATGGTCATCAAAACAGCCAAGAATACGAAACAAGAGAAACAGAATAACACAGAGAAACATTCGACTTTTGACTGGCAAAGTGGCTTCTTGTAGTGCACAGGCATGTACGGTACAATGCTTTACAAAAAGTGCTAAATCATTAATAATTTTTTTTTAAAATGAAGATCTTGGGTTTTTTGAAAGTTTTTGAAATGTGTTCTTTTTGTTGTATTCATATATTTATCAATCATAGAAGTAGTATCTGGCAATACGTACGATTGTTTTGGGTAAAACTCTAAAGTTCACATCTTATTTTAAGATTTATTAAAATTCAGTCGTTTTTGGTCGTATTAAGTAGAAAATGTTATGACAAATATTTGGTAACGATTTACCATGTTTAAAGAAGAATAATTTGAGCAAGCAGTGAAACAAAAATCAGGCGTAGTGGTTCTAAATCTAAAACGACCGAAAGAAAAAAAAAAGAAGATAATTTGGAGTTATACTGTCGCCTAAATGTTGATTTCTCAACATACACACAAACAAACAAAAACAGGTATAGGAAAGACGAATAATTATTTTCTATGCTTTTGCATGCAAACCAATAGTCCAGAGCTAAAGGGTTTGTATGATATCTTTGCCGAAAAATATGCCATCTTGTTCACATTTTTTGACACTCAATGCAATATGGTACAGGCTCCAATTTCACAATCGTTTTTCTTTAATTTAAATCTTGTAAGTTTGTAATTATTATCATTTTATTAATTAGACATACTGAAATTGAAGTGTCATTTTGAAGATTACTTCAAGCTTATGATATTTGTATTTAGTTTTTGTGAAAAGAGTATATTTATAGTTCTAAAAACGATTGCTAAATTACTAAATTTAAGTTGAGCAAAACCTTGGTTAAGGTATTGATTGTTAATTTGGGCCAGGTACTGTAACCAATAGGATGTTAGGTTTTAAGTCTGTGTAGTTGTGTATTACTATGGTATGCCTTGTTTTATCACTCACTAAGGACAATTTTCTTTTTAAGGTGCTGGCTCATGGACTCCGCCACAGACAAGCATACCACTCTCAAGTCACATTATTCTGGCACCAGGGAATTAGTCAGTACCCTATACCCTTAATGCTGGGCATCAAGCGAGGAAGCAGCAACTCAATTTTTTAGAGTCATCTTTATGACATATATAGGGTTTGAATCCATGACCTCTCGATCTTGAGCCTGAAACTTTACCATTGAGCCACACAGTTGGTCAATGTGCAAGAGTAAACTTATATACAGTATAAATGATTTATATACATAAAAGATGGCTTTTCTATAGGTAAGTATTAAAGTTAACATTCCTTAATGAAAAGTATAGCTGTATAAACATATATTTTGGGTTCTGACATTGCACTCAAGTTAATGGTGATATTCTTTCTTTTATATTATCTCAAAAAGATACCATCTATAAATCCAACTATGACAAAGTCTCTTGAATTAGATGTTTATACCACAAACACGACAAAGGCATTACTCAGTTAAAAATAATTTTGATTATTTTTCCAAGCATTGGTGACTCAAAATTGTGTGATTACTTTAAGTGGTTATTTCCAGGAACTTCAGTTTCCTCCACAATCCCAGACTGACTGTCGATGAAGTTAAAGAATCTTGACTGGCATGTAACACAAAATTACTCCACTCCATCCAGTGTATCAGTTCAAGCTTAAGACACCCCTATCCTGTTTGAAAATAATTTGTACCTTGATGCTACAGAACATTTTTATAACTTAACCACACTGAATACAAATGCAAAATAGTGATCTACATGACAGTAGGAAGTTCTGAATAAATAACGAAGACAATAATACACTTCCATACATCATTCTTTATTGCTTAAACTCATCATGCATTCATGTTAAACAGATGTACTAAATGTTCCATTCTGACACAGAACAACTATATTCTGGCTGATCCAAATGCAGAACAGATATACAGATGTTCTTGTTAAAAACCTTCACAATTTCAATGAAAAATGTACACTGTTCTGTCTTTTTCACACATGTTCCATCTTAACAAAGAACACCTGTAAACTGATTCTATTCTGTAAAGTGCAAAAACAAATCTGTGCAGCTGTTCCTTTCAAATAAACATGTGATCTACTGACAAAAAAGATGTACAATTGCTTAATTTTGGTTAAGGACAATTTTACAAGAGTTCTTTGAATACAGAATAGCTGCAGATCCCTTTCAACCCCATTGTCATGGAAAAGATACAAAAGTGTAGCAGTGTGATAGGTAATATAAGCTCCACAATGTTTTTAATCTCAAATTGAACAGTTGTACATGTATTCCATTTTGATAGTGACAGTTGGTCATGTGTTCCAACATTTTGACAGAGAACAGTTGTACATATGTTCCAATGCTCGACATTCTGAAAGAAAACAGTTGTACAAGTGTTCCAATATTCTTACAGAGAACAGTTGTACAAGTGTTCCAACATTCTGACATAATTCTGATGAGAAATAAACCATTTTGAATGACGATCTCATGTATGAATCATTATACACCATTATAACCTGAAAAAAGTTACGATTAACAAAAGTTACAGCGATAAAAGTTATTTTTTGATTTATAAATTGAGTGTACTCGTAAAAATGAGCACCAATCATCAAATGACAAACAACCAATGTACGTACTTATATATATATATATAACTATAATATTCATATAATGGAAAAGGGTTTGTCGTGTAGTTGCCACACAACAATTAAAATCTTTGGTTTTTTGCTGATGTAGTTATAAGTAATTTCAATAAGTCACAAAAATAATGAAGAGAGAATCTATACAACATGATATCTAACTAACAAAAAAATATCAATTATCTTGATGAAAAAAAAAACCAAAAAAAACAGGTACTCTGTGCTGAAAAAGTGAAACAGCATTTTCTGTAAAACTTCTAACATTGCTAAGGAAATAATATGCAATTGATGAGTGTTATAATTTTTTTTCTCAAGGGTATTCAAATCATGTCAATAAACCCACAATTCAAAAGATTTTTAAAAATATGTCCTGTTCTATGTGCAATATAGTTTTGTAATATTTGCACTGCAAGCAAAATTAAACTCTGCAAGAATTACTGTAAACATTTAAGTTAAAATTCCCCATCTACAGTAACCAACATATTTTTATTGTCAACTATGTCTAATTTTCCTGAATCCTGAGACTGACCAATGAAGAAGCTTACAGAAAATGCTGAATAGTGCAGAGAGAGGCAAGGTTAAATAAATCACAGTAACAATTAAAAGTAATATTAAAATTCTATAACAGAATTAGTATACCGTATCCTTCAAATATGCACATGCTTTAACAGAAAAAGCATATTCTATAGATAATATGCACATTCTTTAAAAGAAAAAGCATATTCTATAGATAATGTGCACATACTTGCACAGAATAAGCATATTCTATAGATAGTATGCACATACTAGAAAGAATAAGCATATTCTATAGATAATGTGCACATACTATAACAGAATATACATATTCTATAGATAAAATACACATTCTTTAGCAGAATTAGCATATTCTATATTCCATAGATATATGTATCTTTTTCGGTATACTGATATTTCCGCTATCATTTGCTTTGTTGATTGTATATTTGCTTTATTCTGCAGATCTATGATAATTTTTAAGTTGTTGTAATACTGTAAATCAAAAATTTCTGCTTCAATTAATTTTTCATGTAACTCATGGTTTCAAGATATTTATTTTTTTTTTTTTTTTGTTTTGTGCGATGATGGCCATTGCAAATGCAAATTTACAACAAAATGAAATATGCAAGATTTTTTTTCTTTTTTTGCATCTCATTACTCATGCAAATTTATGCAAAAATTTCAAGATTTACAGTATATTACTTTTGTTAATTCTAGATTACTCATTCTATACAAGCAAATAATTGGTCAATTTCTGGTTTTTAATATAGAAGTAATTCAACAGATATTTAGGCCATTTTGTGTGAAGAAAAGAAATTCAGCATTCTAAGCCATTTTCAGTAAAAAGATTTTCTTAAAAATACTTGGTTTGAAAACAAAATACAAAGTGCCATTTAATTTATTTTTTATAACATTATAAAACCATATTCTTAAACTGATGATAAAAAAAAGATAAAAAGAACAATTTTAAGAAATTTAAAAAAAAAAAAAAAAGAAAAATTTAAAAATCTACCCATTTGTAGATTTTTTTTAAAAAAGAGAAAAATAATTTCAAAAGATAAATAATGCAGTAAAAATTCAACAGTTACCATCTAGGCACATATTTGTGCTTCAGTTTCAATATGAAGCAGGATTGTACTTATTTATTACAAAATACTTATCGAATTGGTTAGTGAAGTATGTAGTCCATGTACACTGTAACTTAAAAAAAATCATCATGATGCCCCCCCCCCCCCCCCTTTAGCAGCAATTCATAGCCCTTAACCCTACCCCATAATTCTTTCCAATCATTCCCATCACAGATAAAATAAAATTACATTTAAATGAAATCTGTCTTATTTCTGACTAAGTCATCCTATTTGAATTTTTAAACTTTAAGGTCCCATTTTCTGAATAAGTGTTGACAATGCCCTCGTATGATAACTACTGTATTTTCTGTGAGTTTGAAAAAGGAACATTTTTGTTTTATCTTTTATTTAATAAATAAGCTTTCTTATTTCAGTTATATTTGTAATTTTCTTTGACAAATGTTATCAACATAGACTTTGTTCCTTCACAACCAGTAACCAAGAAACAATGATAGAATTTACAAATAAATCCAGTATTTCAGAAGTCACAGAAGACAAGAAATGGTATAAAAAAAGAAAACACCACAGCCTTAAAAATACGATGTAACCATAAGATTTATTATAAGAGGAATACAAATAAAATAATAATAATAATAATAATAAAACAGAAATGAAAAGGGGCTTATCAACTTGCATACAATAATATGTTTAATAATAAAATCCCCGATTGTCATTTGCTAGCTTTAATTGTTCTGATGAATACTGCTAGTAACCATGGAAACGATATAAATTAATTTTTTACATATGTACCCCCAAACCATTTGTAAATAGTCTGAAGGTAAATTAAATGATGATATGTTATAAGAACCATAATATTTCTTGTTTGTATGACATATAATTCATTATAAGCTTAACAAAAATGTGTGGAACAATACAATATCACATTACAATAGTTTCATACTACTTTCATTCATTTTAACACCATTCTCTTTCTTATTTCTTCTCAATAATTTTTTTTTCACTTTATTATAAATATTTTGCTGCAGCAAATTGGAAATAAAGTTGTTCATTGCTTCATAAATCTTCAAATATATTTCAATACCAAAGAATGAGAATGGATAAAAGCTACACCTTCCCACACGGCAATATAGATATATATAAGACACAACAGTTTCTGTGACAAAATGAGTTCATCTCTAACAAGCACCTGATAATGAAATTGAAATGTTTAAAATGGTGAAGAAATTGAAATTTTCTTAACCATTCTTAAAAATGAACTGTAAGAAGACTTAATAATGTTGTTGTATACATAAAACATTTCATCTGGTTGGATTTTATCCAATGAACTCCTTAGGCCTGAATAGCTACACAACACATCAGCCCTTAGCAGTGCTAATAATGACATACTTTCACAAACAGGCTAATTCTTTTAGTGAACAGGAAGTTTGTATATACTCTCACACCAGGTCCACAACCAACCATTATCACTAGTCACAAATTGTAAAATATATCATTTCATAGACACAGAATTGTACAAAAAATTCAAATGATAACATTGGGTTACAAACACAAATAATAATAATATTAGGAACAATTGGTCATTGAAAATCCCCCAAAATATGGGAAAATGTGTCACAAAATGGCTAAAATGTCATGATTATCTTTGAAGACATTCAAGGTTAAAATGTTTATTTTATAATGAATTGTCTGTGTCTTCCTTCATAAATAATACACTTTGTTATTGGATATGAATTGCTGTGTTATAACCCCGGTTTTCACAAATAAATGTTCATCTCTTTAAAAGAAAAACAAACCTCTTACAAATGTCTCCATGAAAATTCATTGTTAAACTACTAACCTGGGACAAGAAGGACACAGTATAAAATACAGCCATCTTTAATCAAGAAATGAGTCTGCTATGTTAAAATGTGTAAACATCCCAAATATGGCAGTTTACAGGTCATCATGGCACAAAACTTTACCCATAATGCAATGTTTTTGCAGTAGACAATGGCACAAATCACCCATAATGCAATGCTTTAAAAAGTCCCTTGCATTATCAGAATGTTCAAAATCCTATACTGTAGTTTTTTTCCTTGAGTAATTCCTTGGTTAATAATCTTCAAAATATTTTGCTTGTTTTAAACAAGTTTCACTTTCCAATGTGTACACAACTAGAATTTCTAGGTATGAAATGGTTGTTCTAGTCAATTCACGGATACCATCTTCATCCTTTTGAATACCAATTATTCTGAAATTCCTGAATGTAACATCTTATTTGTCAATGTCTATTCCTGGTAATGGCAGTTGCTATATCTTAGAGGTAGTTTAATTCTAAAGCATGGTGCAAGGCCGCCAAATCGGAATGATTTGTAACTCTCCAAAAAGGCCAATTCATCTACAAGTAATAAACAAATGAGACATTATTATACAATACAATGATTTGATATATCACATTATTATGCATCCCTGATAAATATCAACATCTAAGCACTTGTGCATTTTATGTGTAACATGTTTGGATGTCTGACATTTGTTTTACCTACCCGGTAATGTGTGTGTGGGTGTGTACATGTGTGTGTGTCCCATTTTGAAGCATGATGTATAACAACAAATATGCTTTAAGTATTGTCTAAAAAGACTTTATTCATTAGTATATATACTATTACAAGATATATACAAGGGGATTAAAAAACAACAGCCATTAACAGAATTTCAAGCTATCCCTAACCCCTTTTCACACAAGAATAAAATTATAATTATGGTACATGTTTGTATGTTATGTGTGTGCTTGTGTTTTACCTGTTTTGAGGCCTGTTCTTCATCTCTTCCATCACCAACAACAACATACGTACATTTTCTACCAAATCTAGCTACTATTCTATCAAAACAACTATCTTTACCTGCAACATAAAATGTATAGTTATCAAATATATATACCATAGTTTCTCCTAGATCACCTATCTATCATCTATGTATTTATCTATGTACCAGGTATGTATCTATCATCCTGTTTATATTGTCTACCTAATGACACCTGTACAAGTAATCATCATGATTATGTGGTTTGTATATACAGGTTTAGATACCACATATAAAAGAGAAAAGAGATTACACTAGTATTGGTGGTTTTTATAAAGAGGAATTATTTATAAACACATTGTTTTTATATAGAAGAATTCTATATATTGTATTGTATTGCTTGTAGACTTCATTTACCAAACAAGAGGCCCATGGGCCTTAACGCTCACCTGAGGACATGGCCAACCTGAGGATATATCCAAAATCATTTGCAAAAATACATAAAATATTCTAATATACATTCCTACAAAAAAGTTAATAGTTTTCAAGATAATTAACAATTTGAGTCTTTTTATGCATCTATGACCTTGATCTTTAAACGTAAGACCTTGAATCTTATATCAAAATAATCACCATATCAATTCCTACAATATTCTAATACACATGCCATACAAAAAGTTAATAGTTTCCAAGATAATAAACAATTTCAGTCTTTTTATGCACCTATGACCTTGACCTTTGAATGTATGACCTTGAGCCACATATCAAAATGATTGTCATATCAATACCTACAAAATTCTAGTATATATACCTTTGCAAAAAGTTAATAGTTTTCAAGATAATTAACAATTTGGGTCTTTTTATGCATCTATGACCTTGACATTCAAATGTAAAACCTTGAATCTTATATCAGAATGATCACCATATCAATTCCTACAATAATCTAATATACATGCCAATACAAAAAGTTAATAGTTTCCAAGATAATTAACAATTTCAGTCTTTTTATGCACCTATGACCTTGACCTTTGAATGTATGACCTTGAGCCATATATCAAAATGTTCGTCATGTCAATACCTACAATATTTTATAATACATGCCTATACAAAAAGTTTATAGTTTTCAAGCTAATGCACAATTTTAGTCTTTTTTAGCAAAAAAATAACATTTCAGGGGCAACAACTCCTACATGCATTATCATACAGTTACGAAACTTTGTACCTTTTTACATTTTGTCCTGCTAAACATTTTAACAATGTTTTAATATTATATATCTCTTATAATTTGGAAGAAAAAAGCCTAAAACTGCACAAATTACAAACTAGGTCATGACCTTGAACTTTGACCTTGACCCCATTTTGAAGGTTATTTCAAGAAAAAGTCAAAACTGAAAACCCCATGTCAATATCTATTCATATAGTCAAGTTATAATAATTTGAAGCCATTTTACGAAATTTTCAAAATTAAACGCAAAAACGCGTAACCTAATTTTTTACCAAATTTCACGAAATGAACAATTTATAAGCTTAAGACCCTAGAGAAGCCAAATATCACATCAGATTTTTTCTCCCATCATCGCTTTCGGAGAAGAAGATTTTTTAAGTTTTTTGGAACCATGGGTCACCTTGACCTAGTTTTGGGAGCCATGACAACGTCACAAACAAATCTGAATTGCACTGGCCCATATATGCATCTGACCAAGTTTCATTGAAATCTACCTCATAGTTTTAGAAAAGAAGTTGAAAATGTAAAAGTTTACGCCGCGGACGACGACGACGACAACGCCGACGACGACGACGACAGACAAATTTTGATCAGAAAAGCTCACTTGAGCCTTCGGCTCAGGTGAGCTAAAAAACGTAGGTTTAAAACAGGTGCCCTGTAGAACAGAAATCTCAATATTTTAACACCTTGGACTGATCAACTGTAACATCAATCTATGGATGTAGGGAATGCATCTTATAATGTAATATACAGTATTCTCACAGGCTTACTGGAAATTTTTTAAAAAAAAGACAATCATTTTACGGAATATTTACCTATTTTTGTTGCACTATAGACGTTTTCTATAGAAAATACACCACCTAATCCATAAAGTAGAACCTTGGCTAATGCTGGAACTAGCTGAGTAGTTGTGACTAGGACATTGACACAATTAGACCTTGAATTAATAATGCTTAATGATTTTAAAGCTAATGTAAGCCAGTTATCTGTCATTGTTTCAATCTCCTGACGTAGCTGCAACCACTGATCTCTTTTTTGTGGTCCTATTAATCCTGAAATATACAATAACACAGATAATTTCAATTAAGTTCTAAATGTACTTAACATAAAAAATCTTAAAATTATTTCATTAGGTTTTATGAGGAATTTCTGGAAAATTTACTCAATTTCTCTCTTTCTCTGTATTATTTGAAAGGCCTAGTACTCTCCTATATAGTTCAGGTTATCTCCCTTGTATTAACAGAGTGTGTGTATGTGTGTGTGTGTATGTGTTGGGGGATTGTGTTGGGGGGGGGATCATGTATGTGTACATGTGTCCATGCACGTTTGTGGGTCACCTCTGTGTGTGTGTGTGTGTGTTCAGTCTGTATGAAATCTGTATGTAACATACCTCCTACATTGTTCCTATAACTATTATATATTTCTTTTATTCTTCTGTATCTGAATGCTAATTTTCTCATCCAGTCTACACCTCCCCTCATACCAGCTAAGATATTAGGATTGGTGGCAGCAGCATGGAAACCATCTGCTGCAAAGTTATATGTACTGTAACAAAAATATTATAAAAATCATTAATCCATAATGTCTGTTGGATATAATATAAAAACAAATAACTATTAATAAAAAAGTTCACAATTTCAATTGAATGAATACAATTTATATAGATGTGAAGATGTGGTGTTGACTTTTATAAAATGATATATTGAAATTTCTATAAAAGACATACACCATAAACAATGAAGTTGATCATCTCTCTCTCTCTCTCTCTCTCTCTCTCTCTCTCTCTCTGTGTGTGTGTTGAGACATTCAGTGTAAGAACACATTTTTATCAATTTCGACTCCATTTTTTAGCTAATTCACAAGAAAAGGGACAGAAGTACTTAAAAACCCATACATAACCAACTACTAATGTTATGATAGAAATAAAAGTAATGTGTTAAATTAAGGACACATCTTGGAGGTAAGCAATTACTTGTAAGGTACTTAAACCCGACAGTAATATACACAGGCAGCAGCAGTCTTGTTGAACTTCAAGATACTTAGTAGAGAGCTGCAATTAACATCTCTATTGAAGGTGTCATAAAAACATTCCCTGTTATAATTAGTGATCAACAGCATCTGCCCGGGAAAAACTACATGCACAGATACAGAGAACTTAAGACATAAAAAACAACGCTAATAGCCGCAATGTGTCCCCTTATCTCCATCCGTGTGACCCCTCAAGTGTCAGTTATCTACCACCAAGCATGATTGTTTGAAGTATTTTTTTTAACATACAAAAATGTTTCTAACTTGCCAGGGAATTTTATATATATATATATATATATATATATATATATATATATATATATATATATATATATATATATAATTTGCACAGTGAAAAAAATAAGATGTTACACTGTTAAAGAATTATGGTGTAATTTTAAATAATCTTTTATCTTACATAACTGGTACAACAAACATGAAATGTTAAGTCATAATTCTACTGGAAAATACATATTTAAATCAGGGAAAATACCGGTAATGTTATAACTTAAAGTAAAGGTAATTCCTTGAATATTATATCAAAGACAAGTTTGAAGGTTCACCGGTATGAATAGCAAACTTAAGTACCACACAGATCTTTACGTATCTGAATTTAACCTTCCTTTAGAATGCAATTACCAATAACTCGATGATAATAATGTGAGAAATTTAAAAAAAAAAAAAAGAAAAAAAATATGGTAGACATTTTCAGAATAATAATATAAATTTTAAGGTATTTTTTTCCCTCTTTCTGAAAATTATAAAGTAAGTCAGTCTGACATTAATAAACAATGCCATGCTTTTAAGGAAAAAAATAAATTTTTGTACAATTTAAAATATATAATAAAGTTCTTATTACCATAATTACAGGCTAAAACAAAATTTTATTCCTGCATTCTTTCTCCTTTTAATTTATTAAAATTGTTTCCCCTTTTTTTCTTTTGTTTTGTTTTTTGGGTTTTTTTTTTTTCCTTTTCTTATATGTACCACATTTCAATTTTAAATCCCCAATTCTGAAAACCCTCTTCCATATTTTTAATGTTTCTTTTACAAACACCAGTAAATTATTCATTAAAAATGCACATGATAATTATTCTTTTCCATGTCATCAGAATAATTTATTTCTTGTGTTAATAAAAAAAAAAAAAAATATAAATAAAAATCTTCCCAACCTCTGTGTGTAAATATCCCGCCTACCCTTTGCCTACCCTCCATTTAAATACATTATGCAAGACAGAAAATTTATGTTTATGTCTTTTATAAATAAACACCACGGACTTGAACAAGACAGTAGGGATCCTATATATATCATTGGGCCATTGTTCAGATTGTCATATCCTGAAAACTGGCATTTTCCATTTAAATATTGGAGAGGTGTCATAGTTCTTTTATTAATAACTTTAATCTATTAATCAGGAGAAGACCAATAAAACATTAATTGACAATGATTAATACACCAACATATTTTTTTTTATTTTTCATTCCCCTGCTGATAAAAAGGCTGACATTTATTAACTGGTTGATGTGTTCAACTGCCACCACAAACACATTTTTGGTACTTGCTAACATAATAAATAGATTCGTAATTATTTTATCTGATTCATCTCATTTTAAAAAAGCACAGGAAAATATAAATAGTGTGGTTGTACCTTAAATCTTGTCCATTGTCATCTGACGACACATCATCTATGTGTACCTGGTCACATTCCTGTAAAGAAGAAAAACAATTAAATTATTCAGGTGTGTCCACAGTAAAATACCTGGGTAAAACTCAGGTAAATAACCATACAAAATAAACATTAAATTTTTTTTTAATTTAAAATTCAACTTGACAGACATTATCAAGTATTATAGACTCAGTAGCTTAAAATAATATAATACAGACAGAAGACTAGGTGAAATCTTTTCTTTTTTAATGTCAGAAAAATTCTGTTTTCAAAAATTAATTGAAATTCCTTTGTCTGTTAAAATCAGATAAAACACGAAGATCAACAGAGGTCTCTAACAGTAACTCTATTTTTTATCATGTATTTTCAACTTGTCAAGGTTTTACTTTACTTTTCTTTTCTTTCTTTTTTTTTGGATATTTCGATTTTCACCAAAGAGAATATGAAATGTTTAAGAAAACATTCCAATAAATGCTGTTGGCATTAAAATGAAATAAAGTAACTGGCAGCTGAAAAAAATAAGACAAGATAGGATGAACATACTAGTATATATATATTGAGACAACTGATTACAAAACTTCTAAATTATGTAAAAACCTCTGAACAATTCAGGTCTCTTTCTCTATTTTTTTTTTTTTTTTTTTTTTTTTTTTTGGGAGGGGTGGTGTCAAACCATCGTATGATAAAAATTTGAATTAAATAAATAAAAATAAATAGTTTATTAAAAATAACTGATGAAATAAGGAAGTATGTAATTATAAAATTCCCAGACCTCTGAATGAATTTGAAATCTATTTAATATAGTCAAATTCTCAAAATAAATTCTGCAAAAATCTAACAAATACACAACTGGAAAATAAATATAACAATAAAAGAGGTATCACAAATGTATTGGTATAAAGAGATATAAATTATAATTGTTAATCAAAATGTTTGAAACTAAAGTAATTGACTTGTAACAAGTGTTTATAGTCATTAGATTAACTTAATCCTTAATCAGCCAAATCATCAATATCATTTTCCACCTAATTTTCACTTTAACCCATAAACAGATAGAGTTAAGATCAGTCAAGCACCACATTAATTTGTCGGGGAAATAGTTTTGATGTTTATCAATGCATTATCATCTCCTTTATAAGCCAAGACATGGTACATTTAATGAGCCACAAATTACGATTTAGCTTTAGGCCAAATCACAGATCGGGGTCCCAGTCAGCCTCTAATCACGATCTTTAAGAACAAATCTGATGGACCAAAAATACCCTGAAGAAATTTAAACTTTTAAATGACTAACAATTCATTCCAAAGTTTGTCAAACCAGCTTCAGAAAGGATATAATAAAAGATATCAATTTTTTATATAATTTTTTTATTTTAAATGCTAGGTGTCTTTTAGGGATTCTCACAATCATTTTAATTATAAATGACATTTATTTGTTGTTCCCATTATGTGTATTATTATTCAATGATTAAAATAATTTAATTTTTTTTAATTACAATTCTGATGAGAAAAAAAAACCCAATTCAACAGAAGATGTTTATTTTACATATATATAATGACCCATTCATACTCTACCAGTACTAATTAAATTTAAAGGACAATAAACTTAAAATTATACAATATATTTCAGGTTTTTTTTTCAAATTTAAATGCTAGATTGTAATTATTGTTAGGGGTAAGCTATTTAAAATTACATTAACATGTTTGATCTCGGTTGATTGTTGTGTATTTATCCAAGTTTTTTAAACTGACAGATTTAGGACAAATCTTAGCGGTAGAGACACCATCAGTAACAAAAGGTTACTAACACAATATAAGAGTTTTATTTATCTTTTAGATGTCTATAATTAGTTTATAAACAGTAGCAGGAGTAGCCCAGGCATGTCGGAACCTGACTGGTGTGTGTGTGTGTGTGTGTGTGTGTGTGTGTGTGTGTGTGTGTGTTGTCTATTTACAACTAACAAATTTCACAATGATTCTGTACAATTCAGATGTGCCATAAAATTTTATTGAAAAAAATCAAAACAATGGCTAGCAAGTGTTTTCAGCTGGTACAGGTCAGTTATTTATGCTAACTGCTGTATGAATGGAATCATCTTGAAAAAAAGCTTGCAAGACTTCAAACAAATTTCAGTTAAAGGGGAGAAAAAACTTAGTGTATGCTTCCTAAATTACCAATCATTTTATCTGGTTAATATTAATCATAATATAATCAAATTGGTCTTGTGTGATTATTTTTTTTTTTTAAAAAAAAGGTGTAAAATAAACAAAAATAATTCTCCCAAATCCACTGAATCAAGATAATCAATCTTTTAGCTTTTTCTTAAACAAAACTACTGTCAGTCCCCCACTAACATTCAGTTAATAAATCATACGCTATTTTACACATTGCCAAATCATGTGTAAATACTTAATTAAGTTAAAGAATTTGTCTGTCAATCTGAATGCTTGGACAGGACTGTTAAATAAACATCATTCCCCTTCAGGACTTATCATGGTTACAGGCATCAATACTGCTATCTTTGTAAACCAACTAGAAACAGATGTAGCTCTCAAAACAACAACATATTTACTCTTGAAAAAGACTGGACATTTTCCCACCACTGGTCTTATGAAGTCAAGAATTTTTGTCAGCTGGTTTTAATTTCAGGAAAGAATTCATCCAGACTAACAACATATGCAAAAAAAAAAAAAAAAAAATGAATTGGATATTAAAGGCCAAGAATGTAACATTTGTTTGGTCCCTCTTTTTCAGATAAACATCCCGCCTTTAGTGGAAAAAAGTTTAATTTCTTTACATGATAGCTTTAATTCTAACAATATTTGTGTTAAAATTTTAAAATTTGTAAGCATGAAATTTATTTGCTTAACCATTGCATATTATGGTGTAAAACAAAATAAAAATGTCATGTGACCAAGTTCTATTAATATTGGTTTGAGGTGGCTTATTTGCATATGTCATATTTTGATCACTAACTATCATTGGCCTGGACAGTACTTCACAAAGTGTAAACACATTTAATTCATCTCTCAAGTGAATTTTTATCAATAATCTTCTCATCCCAAGACATTTTGATAACAGATTATAATCAAATATACTTCATTACAAGTCACTAGCAGAAGATGCCAAGTGCATTATGGGAAATCTTTGGTCAAGCCATCCGCTTTGCCTATTTCACAGAGGGATAAAGTTTAGTGTATTTGAATGATTTAATTGACAGATCCTGATCAGAGCTTGTTAGTGTCATATATTACCATTATTAAGTATGATATCTCCTGTCAGAATATCATCACAGGGAATTATGGGAAGAAGACAAATTATAATAAAAGAAACACTAAGAATGGTGTGAAGAAATGGAATTTATCATTAAGTGGGTGATGGAAATTTTTGATCCATTGTTGTTTTATTCATACCGAAACCAGCTTTACTGGTTGTCTCACCTTTTAATATGTCTTGTGTCTACTCACCTGTAATAGAATATGTATATGTATTTCCTAGCGACAGACTAGATGCACACCTCTAATAAAACAGAAAATGAATTCTTAGTTATTACTTTGGTTCTAGTTTTTTTTGTTTGTCTCAGTCCTTGTCTGTTTGCAGTGGTGGGTGGGTGGGGTGACAGTTGCAGACATTTGACATTACTTACCTCTAAATCATTGAAAAACAAATGAGTATCTGCTAAATTAAATATCATTTCTTCCATACGTAACCCCAGTGATACAGATGATGGTGGATCCTGTAGAATAACAAAAGTTTATGTTACCATGGTGATATGATTAAATATTAAATTTAAAATCAAAACTTCTTCTGAATTCTATAATAACAAATTCATACAGAGTCTATTGAATAGCGCTTGGAAAATATAGAAATGATGGAAAATAACCATGGCAACTAAATATAGAAACACAATACAGAAGTTGGGATAACAGAAAATTTTCTTTGTATAATGAAAATGTTTAACACCTGATATTTTATACAGAACAGAGACCAGCCTGGAAACACAATTAAAATCTCATAAACAATATCACAAAAATATATACATGTATATTGAATCCACTTTGATATTAATTCACAAATAACGAGAACTGGTTACAATGTAAAAATTTTGAAACATTTTCTTGATAATGATAAGGTCATTTACAAGGCCAAACAGATTACTTTAACCCTATCTCTATCATCTATTGTCTTTTAAGTCTGGATGCTAGAAACCCATTTTACAATACTCTGAAATAAGGCTGGAAAGATTGAAGAAATAATCAAAATTCTTTATTGTTTTGAAATCATTGATGAGAGTGAAATGTCATATACCATTTTTTAATTTAATCATAAAATACATTTAAAAATGATACTACCATATACCATTTTTGAATGTATTTTATGATTAAATTAAAAATGGTATATGAAAGAAGGTAAAACAGTTTCACGGAAAAGCATACATTTTTAGAGGTAAAAATAAAGCAGTTTTCAGTCATTTAAAACCCCCAAATTCCCCTTTACAATACCATACCTTGTACTATTATATAAAATATATTTAAAACCCCTTATGTTCTCTTCACCTACTTATATTTAAAGGAAATTGGTTAAGATGTAATTTAGCTATATACAGCCTAAACACAAGAAAATCATTAAACTTTCCCTTTAAATCATGACAAATGATTTTTCCTGGTTGAAAAAAATATTTTAATTTCAGGATATTTCTTATCTGACACAAAACAATTACATAGATAATTGGCAATTTATATAAAGATGAAATTTGATTTCAATTTTAATAAACATTTCACAATAGAACTAATATACAACTGAAACAAAGGAAGATTTAAGAAAACAAGAAAAAGGAATGCATTTCAATAAATTATCATTTTGACTTGAAAATCTATAAATCATTTTCAAAATATGGCAAGAACAATTCATTAGGTTTAATAAACCTCAGAATATTCCCAATCGCATTGTGGTATAGTCCCTAAAATAATTTCACACGTCCAATATGTTCCTTTCAGCCTCAATCAAATGAAAACTGTCTGATGTGTTTCCACTAAAGTAGAAGAATCATCCATTTTACCATTTACTAATGATCAAAAATAATAAGGACCTTTCTTAAATACAGCCGTCTTGTAAAAATCAGATTTGCCAATTTGAGTTTTCAATTATTTTGTTGGCCCCAGGGGTATACTGTCCTTGCAAAGAAATGACAGGCATTTTCTAATGCTTGGAAAAACAAGATAATGCATTACAGTTGAACAGGAAAACCATTTGTCAGTAACGTGCATAAAATCAATTGTACGACTAAACTAGCAGTCCTTAAATAATTTAAAATTTTGCCAATTTGAACAGACCTAATTTATCAATGTTATAGTGATCTAATAGCAGTATTCTATAATTTGTACACAGTCCTAATTTGGAAATGGCATGACTTTCTTTTTTTTTTTTTTTATCTTATTTATTTTATTTAGAGAGAGAGAGAGAGAGAGAGAGAGAGAGAGAGAGAGAGAGAGATGGTGGAATTAAAGTTAATCAAATATCATTTTATCATTTTTATCTTTTAAAAAAAGAAGTTGTTTTGTTTTAAAAGAGAGGATATAACATTTAAAACATTAAAATGACTATAATTAAACAGTTAAAGTGAGCTCTCATCTGGTGTTTGATACTGACGTTTTATCGACCCTTGTCTGTTTTACATCAGTCCTATCGGCCATCAAAATCAGTGTTTCTCATCAATGTTATAATGGTGTAAATACATGAAAACACTCTGTATCTGCCTGTTATTATATAACGGTAATGTTTATTCAGCGTTAAGGCAATTTAGAAATTAAGGCGCAAATATCCGCATCCTTTTTTTACGTATTTTTGGTTTTAAAAATTGAAAGATGAAAGAATAAGCTGTCACATTCAAGTCTGGCAAATTTATTTTCTATTAGATAAAAGTCAGGGAAGGATAATATATTTAATGGATTGATATAATACCTTTTTACAGCATATTTATTTTGTTTTAAACGATAACAATGGATTAGCTAAAAAAAATTGGGAAAATGTCATCAATGAACATTTGTAGAAATGAGATTGCTAAATCTGATAAAATCACCATTAACAGATTAACACTTTAAATTGTTTTTTATTTCCCTTGAAGAATTAAATAAACCTTATAAAATATAATATTAAATAAAAAATGGCAATATCTGCATTAGAAGTTTTCTCATAAAGTACGATTATACAGGTATTTTGGTTAAAGCACTGCCTTATAAACTGATTATCTTTAAATTGTGTGAAGGCTTGAAAGCTTTTGGTGAGGTTTGATTCAGAATCTACTGTATGAATTGTGTGAACATTATTATCACCTCGGAAAACAAACTCTGCAGTTTTTCTAAAAATTAAAAGCTGGACAAATGGAATAGTAATTCATTAATTTATTTCTCTCAAATATTTGATTAAGATTAGATGATGCTTTCAACCATTTATCGTTCACAAGTACAAAGTGGGAAGATAGTCTCAGGAGAATTCCTGGCAGTGTCTGTCAATATTATCATATTTAAAATCCAGGAAACTTTACCAGTTTTCAATAGTACAATTTACCCCCAAGTTTAGAAATATCAATATTTTACCAAAATATTCTATAATATATAACAAAAAAGTAATTATAGTACAAAAATTCTAAATTAAACTAGACATTTTCTTTAACTAATGAGAATTAAGAAAGTAAAATTTCAAATGTAAATTTTTTTCAGAAAAATTTTTACGTAGAGCTAAATCAAGAATAAATTAATTGTTTTCTTTTAAAAACTGATGGATGTCATTTTTAGTAAAAAAAATTCAATAATTTTAAAATTACAATGCAGTCAAAGATGAAAATATCTGTTAAAACAATTAAGTGATTAACTACAGAACATAGCTGACCGTTCAACTGTTTAACAGTATGTTCCCACTCTGGCTACGATTTAGACAAATCCTCTGGGATGGGATGGTTAGTATAAAATTAGTTTGATAAGAAATGCCCACCCTTTATGGACATCTGGGATAATAATATATATAACACACACACACACACACACACACACACACACACACACTAAATATTTATATTTTCAAAAATTTAAAAGGAAAAAAAATTTTAAAAAAGATAAGATTACAACCAGATTGCAAGCACATATGTATTGTCAAGAATTAATTTTTGTTTAACCAAATGGCCAAGGAAAAAAATTGGATTATACCAGGAAGTCCCCCCCCCCCCCCATTATAATGGTGTACTGATAAACATCAGTTCCTTATATCTGCTTCAAAACTTATCATCCACTTGTATTTTATAGGGTAGATTTTATATCTTTTTTTTACTTCCCAAAAATAACCTACTAGAAAAAAACAAACAAACAAGGTGTTTTCTGTATAAGATTAACTGAGAGATACTTCACTTAAAATCTGCTTTCTTTCAATTCTACTTATGAAATCAGAGATCTTAAAATGCAGGCGAAAAAAAGTGGAAAATCTGTCAAATGATGTTTAATTTGAAAAATAACATGAAGAAAACAGCTGTTTAAAATCACGAGTTTTGTCACACCAAAATATACAAGAATTAACCTGTCTGATAGAAATATTTATTTTTACAAACATCATCAACCATTTAACAGATGGTTTTTATATGAATCAACATTATATAGCCCTAAATACTACAATCCAATCAAGATTGCTTTACTTACATTAAGAAATAACCAGCAAAAGGCAATATAACACAAAAGTATTCCTATGCAATGCAACATTGACACTCATAAGTGAGGGTTCTTTGTTTTGCCGAGCCTAACATTGCACAGGGTGTAAGGTCTTATCTAAAAGGCCCTGTGACTTTCTTTTTTAAAAGCCAAGTGTAAGCTGAAAATGTACCATTTATAAACCTCACAGTCTAGGTATCTATCTTGAACCTCCACTTATAGACTAAACACTTGTAACAGTTAGATTTTTTGTAAATATCACTCAATAAGATTAAAAAAAAACTTATATGTGATAAATTATTAAATAAGTTACTAATCAGATGAACAGTTCCAATAAAACCTGAGTTGATAAGTTAAAGCAGATACAGCAACTGAGTATGTTTTACATAGTCCTACACCAACAATGAATGTCATCTTACACGGTTTTTAGAAGCCTATCTGTATTGCCTGCAGTTTATTATGAAGAAACAATCAGAAAAGCTTATTTTATGGAAAATATTCTTCAACTTACAATGCTTGGGGGTATCTAGCTCATGCAGATGTAATAAAAACTTAATATCAATAATTATTAAATAATCTAAATGTGTATTGCTGAAATATAGTGTGTTGTCATGGATACAGGGATCATTTTTTTCTAATAAAGATTTTTTTTGTTTTTTTTTTTGACTGAGGAAAGCTAATACATGTATTATGTATCTATTTATCTTCTTCTTGTAAGAAAAAACAATGTATACAAGCTGTGTTTATGTGGTGTATCAACATGGGCACGAACCCTGAAAGAACCAGGAGAACCACCACAGTAAAAAAGTTTTTTTTTTCTCCAAAAAATTAGATTATACAAATCCAAAAGATGAACATGGAGTACCAAAGAGTAAGGTAGCTAATATTAGTCAATTGGTTAAAGTCGGGAATAAGACTGTAATGTAACAAAAAATAAAATATATAATTCACACACACACACACACACACACACACACTCTCTCTCTCTCTCTCTCTCTCTCTCTCTCTCTCTCTCTCTCTCTCTCTCTGTCTCTGTGTGTTAGGAATCGATGTTTGACTAATGTTTTCAATGTTTGTTCAATTTATTCCACATAATCACCCCCAGAGGAACCAGAATTAAGTAAATTTGTAATTTCCTATAGAAATTATTAGACCTAAATACTTGATTGTAAATATTAGGAAGAATCAGGGTTCACAAATAACATAATTAATCCAGTGTTTTCTTTTCATAAAACCCAGAAATTCTGACAAGTGGAAAACAAATGGAAAATCCATACTTTAAAAGAAATAACGGCTGGCAAAGAATTAAATAATTACTAATCAAATATATGGTCCTGACTTTATAAGTAATCTACAAATTAAGTGCCTAGCGACTGGGTGACAATCTATAATTAAGAATGTGATGATAAAGCAGGGGAAGGTGAAAATTTGCAATTGCTCTCTGGGGATCACAAAGTAGCTACTTCTGAAACATTTGTAGACAACCATGGCGATCAAGATTTGAAACTTAACAAATGTTGCCAGCCTAAAGCATCGTGTTGGCCTCTCTAATAGACATAATAAGACAGTTAATGATTTGAAAATAAATTGTTATTTCCACATTGTTATTTTGTGATGAATTGGATCAATAATTTGGTACAAAACAGCAAGTGGTACAGACAAGGTAATTCAAACGTTTGTGAATGGCTTCCTCAGTTAAAGCTGCCAATCTTTCCGAAATTAACACATTTATTTATTTATTCATTTATTTTGATTATTGAAGAGTTTTTTCATTAACTGTAGTTAGCTATTGAATTAAATTGATAAATCAATGTCGCTTTTGTTAAATCATGTTGGCTGACTTTTTCACCAATTAATATCACTTTTGGCACAATTAGTGAGTTTACAAAATCATCAAATCCAATAGATATCAGATCCTGGTACATAAACGATTAAACTTCATTAACATCTAATTAGACAATAACTTCGTACATATGTGACTTAATCTTTCCTATACATCTTTTACGTTTTTTATTTGGCCTCCCATTTAATATATTTTTTAAAAAATCATTTTTTTTCCAATTGGTTTATAGAGAAATCATACTTTAGAAAAGACCACCCTCTGGAACCTACAACAAAGGCAATGTCTTTTCTGAACAGGTGATTTTACTTTAGAATATATAAATAAAACATAAACTACCAGGTAATACATGTACCACAATGACAATTCCTCTTCATAGTTATCCAATTAACTTATAAAGTCAAATTTTACATCACATAAACTGTAAAAAATTTGCTCATTTTCTAAAATTTCAAATATCCAATCAATACGGAATTGCAGTTTTCTATATTTTTCTACCTGAAATAGAAAATCCTGCTAAATATTTCTACTGCTCCATACCCAAATCATTACCGAAGTTTCTCAACATATATTCGAACTATATACACTATGTTCTTTATGAATTTTTTTTTTTTCATATAATATCTGGTCCCTGTTTCACAATTACTCCTTAACTAAGATTTTCCTTAACTTAAATCTGAAAAAATTTAGTTATCTTTTTGAAACTATAAATAAGCATTACACAAATGTCAATAATCATGTTATTGGCAAGAAAAGATCTTCAAAATAACACCATAAATTCATGAATATTTTAACAATTAAAAAAAAATACTGAGATTTCAAATTTGTTAAATTTAAGGGCGATTTCAGATAAGAAATGATTGTGGAACTGGGGCCTTGTTTTCAAAATAAAAATTTTGAAATATATATCATTAAAATGTTCTTACCTTGCCATATCTTTGAGCATAAGAGCCTGTTAACAATGAATGGAAAATGATAATTGTTTCATCTAAATCCCACACAAACACTCGTTCTAAATCCGACTCTGGACCTGGTGATGGGTTCTGCCGTCTACCAGGCCGACTTCTGTTTGTTCGTGATTCTGAAATAAAAAATAATACTCATTAAAACAACAGTTTGTGAATTTAAAGTTAAAAGGAAAAAGGTGTGTGTGTGTGTGTGTGTGTGTGTGTGTGTGTGTGTAAGAAAGAGAGAGAGAGAGAGAGAGAGAGAGAAATTTGGCTTACTTGTTCCGTCTCGTATAGGTGGTGATGGACTGGCTATTTGTGCATTGTATTGACTTTCTGCCACCCCTATAATAATAATAATAATAATAATAATAATAATAATAATAATAATAACACTATCATTTCCTTCATTTTTACACCATTAAAAGCATCAAATAAAATTCGCCAACTTAATTGTTAATCAGCAGATGTGTATGTCAGTTATTTTATAAACAAGAGAAACATTATAAAAGAAAATACATGTTGAACCAATATATAGTTCTACAATGGTTACCAATATTCTAAAATTACAATGCAACATGTTTAAGACAAAAATAATTAAAAATATTCAAACATGAGAAGTACAACAACTAAACATTTATACTAAATGAATTCTACCACTACAGGCCAATTATTAATTCCTTTAACTCCAGTGGCCACGCGACTTGAGATTATCACCTTGTATATCAATATTCAGTTACACAATTTTTGAAAACAATTCGGAAAATGTTTTGAAATTTAATATTTCATGCTTCTCAACAAAAACCAAATTAAATATTTTGGGATTTGTTTGGGTGTAATAAGAGCCAGTTTTGCCTTTTGAACTCATGCAGTGCTTGTCGACCCTGCCAATTAACAGCTAACTGATAAGTAATTATAGTATTTTATAACTCAAAATAATTCTAAATCTTTACAAAGTATCTACTGTACAACTACTACAAACGTCCCTAGTTCAGGCATAATAATAAAGTGTAAAATAACCAAATAAAACACAGCAGAATTAAAACTAAACAGTTCTTTTTTTTAAAAAAAAAAAAAAAATAAGTACAAATTTAAAACCTACCATTGCGATGACTAACGCTTACAGCTAGAGAAAAAAACAGAAAAGTATGATAGAATTTTTGAAATATCTAATTTTGCATGTTTTCATATATTTTAATTTCTTTTTTTTAATTCTATTATTATTTTTTTTTCAATTTTTAACACCCCCCCCCTTTTTTTTTTTGGGGGGGGGGGGGGGGGGGGAGTAGTAACGTTTCTCACATTTTTAATGTCAGTCAAAAACTCCATAAATCCTAGCACACATTATATATTTTTTATCATTTAATTGCTAATAAAGCCATAACAAATGGCAATACACTTAGGAATTTGGGATAAAAGCACAATATTATTTTTTGTAAAAAGAAGAAAGGCCTCAGAAAATTTTTAATGTCCATATGATCTAAACCTTTAATCATTTATATCTTAAGTCTTTGCTTGTGTTTTAATCAAAACCAAAATAGCTATCAATCTTTCCAGAAAAACTTAAAAACCAGTATCAGTCAATGAAAGGAGCGAAGTTTTTTTTATCTGAAAGCTGATATGGTACACTGGTGATAAAGGCTTTTAATGCGAGCGGTGCAGGTGCCGTAATTTGCATAACTTTTAAATTTGTTAAGCTATAAAACTATCAAAACTCGCTGAAGCAGAGCAAAATGATATCAGTATTCTCCCTGACAAATGTGATGTGTTCCCCCTTTCTGCCAATAATTTCTACAAATTTGAATAAAATCAGTTTTTATTTAGTAGATTTTTTTCTTGCAGTTGAAATGTTCATGTGAAAAGTGCCGCTTAGAATTACACAAGATGAAAAGCTTTTTCTGAAAAACACAGAAAAGTAAAATTTTCTAAGTATTTTTTTAGTATTTAGTTTTTTTTAATGGAAATAAATGTACAAATTGAACTTTAAAATTTATTTGAAATGATTCCACATCACTTTCCTATAAACCCTCTATATTTACCAGTGATGACATTAGTGCAAGTCTATAGATTAGTTGAAATGGAAGCTCCAAGTCAAACAAGTGAATGAATATTTTACTTTGAGAAATCAGAATTCTGATGGTTCAGAATCAGAATATTGCTGTATAATTTAACTTTTTTTATGTTTCCTATTCACCATTATGAAATGTAAATTTAAAATTCAAATTCTAATCAAATTCTAAAACCTCTTTAAAGAAATGAAGATGAAGACACACACACACACACACACACACACACACACACACACACACATTTACATCTATCTGATAATAAATAAATAAATAAATAAATAATAAAATGAATGAATGAATGAATGAATTGATAGATAGATAGATAGATAGATAGATAGATAGATAGATAGATAACAGTTATTTAACTTTATTTACCCAGTACATCTACACCCATGACCAACATTTAGAGCCATATATCTTATTCATAATAGACTCTTAAAAACATAAATTAAAATCGTTACACTATTAAATTTTTGGCAGATTAATTATAATAGAATTTAAAGTTTTTATGGGAAAAAAGACTATAAATAGAGCAAAGAAAATAATCAAATATTCCTATCTTTAAATAACTTATAAAAATTGTCCTGCATCATTAACTCAACCAAACATGAAATTTTTATGAGATATAATAGTTAACATAAGATTTTAGTTGTAATTTTTTTTTATATAAAAATGGGAGAAAAAATTGTGACACAAATTGTAAATTATGATTTATTTAAGTGATTAAATGCAGTGACCCATTGCCTAATTTTCTTCTTGATTTTATTTCTTTATTCAATAAATTTAAAATTTGAACAAATAAATAAGCAAGAAGTAATAAAGGGGTTCCCCTCACGATAAATCATCCATGATAGATTTTTACACTTAGACAGCCATCTCTTCCAGGAGGTCAAAGGTCAGAAATATTTATGAACATAAAGGTCAAAGTTTGTTTCTAGCCATGTACTTTTCACAAAGTTTCAGTGAATAATAACTACATTTTATGAATCTTCCTTTTAATGACCAAAAATCTAATTCCTTATAATTTGAAAATTCCAAATTTTTTGACATGCAAATTATTGGTTTTCATGCAACTTAGCATCTGTGAAACAAATGCTACAAGAGATTTTAAATAGGGATGCTTTCATGAAGACTTGAAATCCAAGTGATGATGAAGTTTTTGTCTTTTTCGAGATTTTAGGGTACATTATCTATTCTGATACAGTTAAAACGTTATAGTTTTCAGAGATAATACTTTATTTCTAGTTTTCGGAGATGGTGCTTTAGTTGTGTTTTTAAGAGATGGGGCTTTAGACCTGGTTTTTGGAGATGGTACTTTAGTTGTGTTTTTAAGAGATGGCGCTTTAGACCTGGTTTTTGGAGATGATGCTTTAGTTCTAGTTTTCAGACATTCTAATTTTCTTTTACAGTAAAATCCTTTTATAATGTCTCTCAATAACTTTGCCGACTTGCTGTTTTAAAGCAAATAATAAATAAATAAATAAATAAATAAATAAATAAATAAATGAATGAATGAATGAATGAATGAATGAATGAATGAATGAATGAATGAATGAATCGATCGATCAATCAATCAATCAATCAATCAATCAAATAAAAAAAATAAGAAAAAAAGTCAGCTTCTTCTTTGTACTTTGTTATAAGATTTGTAGCCTTATAACACCACCACAATTTGAGCAAAGGGTGACAATAAATCAAAGTTAAACCATATTTTAGATTATATTGTTTGATAAATATGTGCTTTCAAAAAAAATTAAATAAAGCCCGCTTTGAAGAAGATCAACGAAATTATAATTTTTAAATTGCACATTTAGCAAACACGGGTCAATACAATGACTGACAATAAAATAAAAAATTGTATTCTTGCATCTTATTCTTCCTGTAAAAGCAGCTAAGAGAATAACAATATTATCACAAATTATGTCAATCTATTTTGTTTAACAACATTTTTACAATGTTGAATTAAAGAATTAACTCCTGCTGAATTCAGGCATAATTCCCAAAAGGTTGTACATACAATGGCAGGAGTCAAAACCCCAGTACTATCAAAATGACTATAATTTACGACAATTACATCCCGAACCAACCAAATGCTGGACATCAAAGGAATTATTCCCTTTGTTAAATCAAGATCAATTGATTTTTTGAATGTCTGTAATTATCAAAATTTTGAGCAATTGTGAATAAAATTAATTTAGCTGAAATTATGTGTTTTTTGTTAACAAATGTAACATTAAAACACGATTTTAAAGAATAAAGATAATTGCCGAATACTAAAACAAATTTTGTACAAATTCTCTTTATTTATTTTTACATCTATTGATTAGTTTATTTCCATAATTTTTTTTTATTATGCAGGCGCTCTACTTCCTGTTGCATAGATTTACAAAATAAACACTAAAGTTGAGGACCAAAAATACAGATAATGGCCTCCTTTTGTTGACAAAAGTGTTAAAACATTCAGTAATTACAAGTTGTTTATAACATAAATAATAACAGTAATAAAAAAGTTCTAGACAAAAATCTATTTATAAATGTTTTTAAAAAAATATCCATGGTACTGCTCTTATCACCTTGGTCAACAGACTTGACAAACTGATCCCTTGGAGACTTCCTTTTTTTTTACGGTAACTACTTGACAGACTCCCATTTTCAATAACTTGACAAAAAGTCACCTTAATTCTGTGAGACTTTACTTACACTATATATAGTTTTTTTTTTTATTTTTGTAAGAGATTGAGGTCAAAGTTTTTAGTCACGAAAAAAATTTCATGAAAATTTAATTTCAAAAAGTTTTAAAAAATTCCAATATATAGGGATACTAAATTTTAAAGTTATGACAAGTAAAGGAAGCTTGACCTTTTCCATGACCACAAAGTTTTACTGTTCAAAGACCTGCAACATTTAAAATTTTTAACAATAGCCTTCAGTGTCCATTTATTATCCTTTAAAGCAGTGGTCAAACAAAAGCTTGACCTTAAAAAACACAATGCACAAACCACTTTAGGGAACATAAACAATATTCTAATGTTCTTTTGAATGTGTGCAGTTGCTATAAAGTCCAGCCATCTTGGTCAAAACATCCTGTTTAAAGTGTAATGACCAGTGGCTGCATTGTCCACTTCACAACCGGTCAATTATGAACATGCTAAAGTCAATCATATTCAAGTATCTGTACAAAATAATGACCGATTTATGCAGAGTTTTGACATTTTAACAGGATATGGTGTATAACCCAGCTGGAAATCTGTACCCCCTGTTTATGGGAAAGTTAACTCCTTGACATGACTGCTTCAGACATATAATAAAGAGCCTGTTATATTTCCTAGTTATTTTTTATAATAGTAATTCATGAAAACGTTCAGCTGCCAAAATTCCATCAGATTTAAATATTGACATTAAATGACCTCTGGATAATAGAATTTAGTTTGAGTTTTTATGAGGAATATAGGAGTACACACATACTTTCAAAAATATTTTTTATTTAACTTTTTTAAATAATTAAAAACACATTTTATGAAATTATAAACATTATACCAATTTTTAAAAACCTTTTTGCAGTAACTGTATCAAATGTTTTCATATTATTCTGTATATCTATTTTCATGGCAAAGAAGGTAACCTTGTCACCATTGTTAATTACAGTGAAACCTTTCTATGTTTTGAACATGTCAAAGGTCCTATATTTTTCCATATCTACACCCATAGTAACCAGTGGTCAAAACTAAACATTAAGGGAACACTTCAATAGTACATTTTTGTAATTTCCATTGGCAAAACTTGAACCTTAAGGTAACTCATTCATAATACCCATTGGCAAAAGTTCAAAATTAAAAGAAATATCATGCTAAGAGTGGCCAAAGTTGAAATTGAAGGGAAAACATCCATAGTGCCAGGTGACAAAACTTGAACATTTAGAAAACACAACCATAGTGCCAATTGCCAAAGTTTAAAATGAAGTGAACACATCCATAGTGCCAAGTGACCAAACTTGAACACTTAGAAAACACAACGATAATGCCAAGGAACCAAAATTGAACATTTTTGGAAACACAATCAGAGTGCCAAGTGACTGAAATTGACCATATAGGAAACACAGCCATAGTGCTAAGTGACCAAAATTGAACATTACATTTAACATGATAAAACACTTGTTGATATCTATAAGAACAACGATTAGTTAATTCTTACCTGCAGGTGAAGATGTAGGTAAATCCACTAGTTGATATGTGGTATTGGGTCCTGGGGTAGAACTGTTTGTTGATGAGGGTAAATAATTGTAATAAGGATTTCCTCCTGGGTAGTTATATGAATAGCCATCTAATGCCTGGAAAATATATAAAAAAAAAAATCTGTACCATGTATCAGAAAAGTTTAACATGATAGTCACAAAAGTTTTAAAAGGTATTAAAATTTAAATATTTGTTGATATAGGTAAATAATTAATTATGATATGGGATACTACTTACACTAATCTAAAGTCTATAAAATTCATAAAAAAAAATCCTATGACTTTGAATTTTGTTTGGCCAGAAAAATATATATTTATCTCAATCAATGTGGTACCCCAGTAAAACATAACTTGTCTGCAGTTTGATGTGATAAAAACTCTTACATTCTTAAAGAACACCTTTTAGTGTAATTAAATAATTTTGACATTGAAAACAATTAAAGTAAAGACTTTATTTATTATTTGGCTGGGGAAGTAATGTGAAGTTTCTGTGATGTCATTTAATCTACTTATCACATCATCTTCAGGTATTGAGAACTAACAAAATGCAAGAAGTGGTTGTCTTAAACTGAAACCTCAACTATGCCTCTATGTATACATACACTTTGAAAATTGAGTGGAGTGGAGTAATGGAGTTTTACACCCCAGTCAAGATTCTTTCACTTATTTCGAGGCGGTCAGTTCTGGGATGGTGGAGGAAACTGGAGTGCCCAGAGAAAACCACCGACCTTCAGCAAGCGCACTGACAAACTTTCTCACACTAGGATCTGTTCCGAGTGGGATTTGAACCCAGGCGGTGAGAGGCACTGTGATCCGTAAGCACACACTTTAGACCACTCGGCCACCAAGGCCCTACTTTGAAAATGGGAAACACTACATATTTTATGGAATGTTAATTTATACACAGTAATATAATGTGGCAATCATTCAATTTAAAACTGAATATAGTTAATTTATTTTTATAAAACATTAAAATTTTTAATAATTACTTTCCTTAAATTAAATACCTACTTCTGAAATTACCTGACCAAAATTGTAAAAAAAAGGCAGGTGAGAAAAATGTCAATATCTCATTTATAATGCTGACACTCAATGATTTATTACAGCTATCTAGAAAAATGTGAAATAAGCTCATTCAAGTCTTTCATACTATATCAGTTTTACCATTAGTACACGAGTTTAATGTACTCAATATTTGCATATCACCTTGAAATCTAGATAAAAAACAGATTGTGAAGATTTAAGTCACAATCATGTCAATTGCCGTAAAACTCTGGGGACAAAATAATGAGTCAATTTGCATTTTAATGGCAATGTATAAATTTTGACAGCTAATAAATAAAATAGATCTACATTTTCATCGCTGTATAGCAATAATATTTAGTCTTCCTCTTGTTAAAAAATGTACACACAGATTAATATCCAGTTTTTTGATAACAGTTCTTGCACTAATGCTTTGATTACCTTACAAAATTCCATGAAGATAATAAGTTTGAACAATCAAACATATCTGTAATGATAACCTACTAGATCACAAATCACAGTGCCTCTACTAGATCACAAATCACAGTGCCTCTACTAGATCACAAATCACAGTGCCTCTACTAGATCACAAATCACAGTGCCTCTACTAGATCACAAATCACAGTGCCTCTACTAGATCACAAATCACAGTGCCTCTTACTGCCTAGGTTTGAATCCAGGTCGGGTACTATCTAGTGTGAGAAAGTGTGTTAGTTTGCTTGCCTAAGATTGCTGGTTTTCTCTGGGTACTGTGGTTTTCTCCATCATCCCAGAACTTATCCCCTTATCAAATATGAAAGATTTTTGACTAGGGTGTTCAACGCCACTATTACGCTCCACTCTCTGATTTTAAGTGGCCTTTACCAAGACATAAATCAGTTAAACACTGTATCATTGGTTCAGATCTTTAATGCAGGTCTGACTGATGGTATATCTATTCCTTCTGTATTTATTTAAAAAAAAAGAAAAATTACCTCACTATCAAGCAAGGCATTTTTTAAAACTCTTCCATCTGACTTAACTATTAGGGATGTTTATTTCATCAGTCATAACAAGATCTTCAATGAAGACACATGTGTACAACTAGTCAAAAGTAGTAACATGCTATCATAAAAATTACTGAGAAAAACAGAGGTTTTCTCTTATAACACATTTAGAAAATATAGAAAACCAGTATAAGGAATCTATAAGGGATGTTTATTTCATCAGTCATAACAGGATCTTCAATGAAGACACATGTGTACAACTTGTCACAAGTAGTAGCATGCTATTATAAAAATTACTGAAAAAGACAGAGGTTTTCTCTTATAACACATTTAGACAAACAGTACAAAGAATTTAGATTGCTACTTAACATTATTACAGCAACACTATAATAATAATAATAATAATAATAATAATAATAATAAAAATTAATAAATAAATTTATCAGGACATTGAACCCAATATTTTCAAGTAACAATATAGGAAAAGTAAAGGTTAATATTTAAAAAAAAAAAAAAAGTAATTATTTTGAAAGTAGGTAAGGAAACTGGAAACTTTTTTGCCACCTAACCAAACACCAATTATCTTTTTTTTTTTTAAATTTCAAATTGAGTTTAGTGATAACTGGTAAACACTAAATATAAACTTTATACATAAAAACTGTCTTTTTCCTCTAAATAATTATAAGTTATAGGTATTTTTTTTATTTCTTCTTTCCTCTGGCTATTCGGTATTCAATTACCAGGTGTCAGCATGGTAATGATAAACTTAAGTTCTTTTCTTTTGTTATATTTAGATAGGAATAGATAAACCATCATTTTTCTGTGCCTTAAATGTCAAAATCTCCATGATGGATTTCCCATCATGCCATTCTACGCTCTTGTTATGATTATGGGTAGACCATCTTTAAATGAAAAGTTTTGAAAATTGTTGACTTTGTTGGTTGTTAATGGGAGGACAATTACCTTAGATATTTATCAAACTGTAATAAAATTTAACACACCTTCTAGACCATGAAAAACCTGTGTATTTGAGGACCATTGTCCTCCAGATTTTTGATGGTTTGAGTTCTTAAACAGAAAAGTTAATAAGCAGCCTTTTAATTAAGAAACAATCTATAGATTTTTTTTTAATTTAAAAAAGGAAATAAGGCCTAAACCTAGATATTTCACCATCTTGCCCACAGACCAAAAATTATATACTCCTATTTTATAAATTACTGCATTGTCTCAGAATGTAAATAAGTCCAGTTTTCTGATCTTGGTCTCTATCTGGAAGCAATGGCTGTTTTATTTTTCTTGTGACATGATGTACTCAAAAGATATTTATAAATACTACCTGAAGACTTTTCCATCACAAAATAAACGCCTTCAATGAATCCAAAGATCAAATAAAAGACAATTTTTCAGACAATGTAAATGTACTAATTTTAGCATGTAAGTATTTTAGTGCAATTTACATTCTCTACTTATTTGTGTGGATTTAAATTGGTGTAAAAAAAACTTTTGAGAAACAGACTATAAGTCAAACATATATTTTAGCGATGTATTTAAATTGTCCTGACGCAAAAATCACTAAAAATAATACATCACTAGAGTTTGTATGTTTACAGTAATTACCATGTTTACAAATTTTTAGCCTTCCATACAAAATTGATTTGAAAAGGATAAACTTTTTTCCAACAAATTTGTACCAACCCATCCACCAACCTGTATTATAATCTTATACTTACTTGTTGTGTTGTGTACGAGGCTGATCCAGTACCTGGATTTGTTGTTGTAAATGGTGCTTGTGTTGGATCTGAAAAATTGTAAATAATAACAGATTGCTTTATTTTTGACACCCAAGAATACATCCCTTTTTAAGGGCCTCAGTGGCTGAGTGGTCTAAAGCGTGCACTTACGTATCACAGCACCTCTCACCGCCTGGGTTTGAATCCCACTCGAGACAGATCCTAGTCTGAGGCAGTTTGTCAGTTCGCCTGCCGAAGGTCGGTGGTTTTCTCCTGGTATTCCGGTTTCCTCCACCACTCCATAACTGTCTGCCTCGAAATAAGTGAAAAATCTTGACTGGGGGATAAAACAGCATTACTCCACTCTACTCCTTTCATACAACAAGTATCCCTTTAGTTTACTGCTGTGTTTTTAAGAAGCAAAAGTATTATTAATATTCCTTTTTCCTTTAATATTGTTCTTGTAAAAATTATAGCATTTATTGTTTGATGAAAAAACATACATTACATAATATCAAATCTAAAATCAAATACTGGTATCCTGCCATATGCAATTCATAATGAGTTGTACTACCAAAGCAACTCTACCATATCCAAATTAAGTGACTTAAAAAAAAATTAAAATTAAAAAAAAAAAAAATAGCTACAATAGTAAAATTGTAATGTCATTTCGTGACTAAATGAACTTACTCTGCAATATCAGTTTCTAAAACTGATAAACCCAGAAATTTTTATATGACACAAATTTTGTTTCAGCAATACATGTACTTACAAACATATGAGCCTTGTCCAGCTTGGTTAAAACTTTGACCATAACTGTTTAAATAACTTGGAACTTGACCACTAGGGGACTTGATTTTTACTGCAATAAAAATACAGTTGTTGCAATATTATTTATTTTATCTCAAATTCTACTTAATTTTTTTATTTGTTATAAAAAGATTGTGACTTAATTTTGATTGGATAATAATTTTCTGTTAGGAATAGTAAACATAAAATACCTTTAACCATTTAAAATTAATTATCAGAATATGCTTAAAATGAGTAAATATTTTGAGTTGATATTTAATGTTCCCATTAAATTTAAAGACCATATTTTGGACTGGTGTGTCATGCGCTACTTTTGAATTGTATTATTTTATAAAAATTCAAAAGTAGCACATGGAACGTGAATCACTAGAATATTCATGGTTACAATTTACACAGATCCAGAAATTTCTCTATTTTGATCATGTATAATATCATAGAGTTCATAGTTAAAACATTAAACTGATTGAAAATTAAATGTTCATGGACAAAAAAAAAGAATGAATTCGGAGGACATGGGCAATCATAACTTTAGCAGAACATAAATATTACAGAATTTAACTTACAGAAAGTTAGCCATACCTCAAAATTCCATTAGATAAAAACTGTGACAAAATTTTTAATCCAATAAAAATTGTGTGTGATTTTTAATTGGTCAATAACTGTAACATTTTTTACTGGTTAAGTTATTTGTAAAAGATTTAAAAAGACACATGTAACATCAAATTTAAACAGCATGAAAACCGTTTCCCCTTGGTTAGACATCATTGTAAGATTTCTGCATATATTTATTTTTTACAACCTTGGGAGTCAATTTCACTAAAATGATATAAATCTAATCAAATTTTGTAGTCATTCATTCAAATCCATAAAACCCGGTATATTCTATAATTGCGATTTTACGCTTTTGTGCTTATCCACAATGGCATAAATATTCAATTAGTCAGGGGGCAAAGTTTTTATTTTTATTTTTCACTGGTACATACCCTCCTCAGTGAGATAGTAAATGTAAAAATCAAGATAGCAATTCATAAAGCACGAATAGGGTACTAAAATGTATTTCCTTCAAATACCTTGAGAAAATATAGATTTTGATTGTTCTGGTTAAAGTTATCAAATATAAAGTGCGTATCAAAAATCCCCATCATGAAATATCACAAAAATGTTTAAAACTCATACTAAACCCATAAAACTCAGAACACAATGACAAGCTGCCAATCAAAACTAGCTACCCAGGACCCAATTTAATGACAAATCTGACATCAAATTCATTTTATTATGTACGGCTATATAAAATCTTGCATATAAATGATTTTTTAACCACCTGCAGAAAACTGTAAAATCAAGTATCATAATTTAGAGTTAGCCAAATTATTTTCCGCTGTAGGCTAACTACACGGTTGTTAGATGATTATATGGTGATAACTTTGGCATAAAGTTCACAACAATGGATAAATTTTGAGAAAATTATGAAAAATGTACCACAGTCAATTTCATCTGAGCAATAGGCACAAATATACCATGACCCCATCAAACTTGACCAAGCAGAAATAAAGTAATATATAAATCACCGCAGGAATGTAGAAATTGCACTAAATGTTAAATTTTAATTCATCATGTGGCATGCAAAAAGTACAGTACCAATGTTTGATGTTTGACAGTAGATGTACATGTATATTTATTCCCCCCTTTCACCCTTAAACACATGATAGCCTCCCCTCACTATCCCTTGTTATAAATGTCTTTCTTCAAATTTTGAGCAGAACAAAATTATTTCTTTTCTTTTTTTCAAAAATTTTTTGTTTGTTTGTTGTTTTTTTTTTGTTAACCATGTAGTATATTTATCTATTTATTTATTTATTTATTTGGATAAAAACTTTATGCTGTATATATTAATTAGTAATTAGAATATTTCTTCTTCATTTATTTATTTACTTTTATTCAAAATAGATATTTATCATACCAGGTAAGCATAATATTTATTTCTATTTATTTTTACCGAGCCTGGCATCATCATAAGGCGAGACTTAGGTGTTACTTTTCTGGTATCGGCGGCGGCATGTCAAAATGGGAAAGTTTATGTTAAAGTAATGTATTTGCTACTCGATCAAAAACGAACCAGTCGAGACATTTAAATTCATGGAATTTTTGTTACCATTATTTTTAGCTTTCAGTGTTGATAACAGTATCCAAAACAATAAAATGTTTCTACTTTTTTATTCAAAGCTGTAACCCAGATATTGCCCTAAAACATCCATCAAATTATAAATTAAAAACTGTTTCATAATTGATTTTTTTTACCTTTTTTCCAGACACCTTGACCTGATTTAGAATTATCCAATATTTAAGATGTAAAAATGTATTTTATGCCCTTTTTGTGTAAAATTGTACATTTGCTATGATATATCAATTTTCCACATCAAACAGAACCTCATAATGAGTGATTATACTGAGTACATAGATGTTCTATGTACTGAAAAATTACTATTATATTATCCAAATTAACTTTAAATTTTACTGCAATACATAAAATACCTTATCAGAGTAATTTCCAATTTTTGTAATGGTTGAATTATTTTTCGTTATGCAAAATGTAAAGTTGATTTATAAGTCAATAAGCACTAAGCTAGGCTAGGCAGTGAGTCTTTTTTCCATGTCATAAATTAAATCTCCCTTTGATTAATAATTAATTAGGCTATTCAAACAAATGCATTAGCTCACGAGGAATAAATTCATTTTTAATCTCTATAGGACGAGAATGATGTTAAACATGGAGAATTTCCGATATATTTATTTGATTTTCATCAATATTACACAACTAATGAAATGAAAAAGAAGTCATTTTTATTGATTGTTTTCTGGGTAATTCTTAAAATGTCTACCAAATCATTTCCTCGGAGACCAAACTAGTTCCTAATAAATTGGCATAAAACAAACTGATTAATAAATAAACTTATAAATACAAAAAATATATATATGGTCTATCATATCATATATATCTCACAAATGTTATGAGGCATTATAAGATATACTGCTGAATCTCACTGTGTAACTTTTTAAAATTTACAGCAGAATATATTGTAATTATTTCAAAAGTCCGAGCCACTGTTTAATCTTCAATAAGCACAATAAAACAGTATATAATGATGAACAGTTTTTTAACAATGTCAAGGGAGACAATTCCATATAAATGATCACTTACAATCAGTGACAGGGTACCCAGACATGACACCATATGTGGACTGTCCAGTTGGCGTGTTGTAAAATCCAGCACTTTGGAATCCCTGGCCTCCTACTCCTAAATAGGCATTCATATTGGCTGTAGTGGCGGTGGTTTGCGGTGTGGTTACAATGGTAGATAAATCTGTTGATGTTTGTGTGGTGGTTATGTTTGATAATACTGTGACTGCTGTGGTGCTGTAAGTAATCAAAATCATTAATAAAAAAAAATTTGTTGTTGTTGTTGTTATTGTTGTTTTGTGTGTAAACATGTATAAGTAGTAAAAAATAAACACAAAATATAACAACATATAATGAACATTTACATTTAATATACATGTAGTAAATTTTAAGTTTTTTACAAAATAATAAACACAATTTACACAAAATATAATATTGTAAAACATCACAAAATAAATATACTGTCTGTATATGATTACAATACATGTTATCTTACAGAAAAAGAAGCAAGCTTCCAGAATTTTTTGCACTGTAAAGACTAATATGCATGTAACCTGCCTATTGATATCAAATGAAAAAAGGAAGAAGTTGTTTGAACAATTTTATTCTTTTGTGTAGGTAAATCTCTATAATCAATTATTACACTTATATATAAGTCAATTTCTCATTACATAAATGTTAATTATTTCACCTGTATGTAACAATCTATTGTCTTTGAGGCTTTTATTCCAGGTGTAGCAAGATAAACAAGATGACTTTAACAGGTTGTTTAATATCAACATAATAATACAAACACCTTTCAAATTGTGTGATATTATTACCATGTAGCCCTGAATGCTTTTTGACAGGTGAGCTATATCAGAGGGTGTTTTATACATAACATTAACAGTTTTGTCTACATAATCAGCATGATAGTTTAGTCACCTCCCTAAATTGTGTGACACTGTTACCCTGCTCACTGGCAATATTTTAACACCAGAATACCAGTTATGTCATCAAGGTTTTAAATGTCAGTAAGATGCTGTAACTAAGTGTGTTAAAACTCTGTGATTTACACCTGTTATATTTTAATTAAAAAATATACAGGTGTATTTACACCTTAGTTTTATTCTCTCTCCCATAAGTGTCTAAAGGCACACATCATCCCTAAAAGGCATCTTCACTGTGACTTTCATCACTGGTTGAATTTTTTCTTTAGGTTTACACTGCTTACCTGTTGAAAAAATTTTCTAAATTTGAATTCTCAATTTCTGTGGTAGTCTTTGACAAATCTCCTATAAAAATAAAACAAATACAAGTCAATGTATTGGTTTATTTTTAAATAAGTGACGTTTACAGAAGTGATGATTCTAAATGATGAATAGTGTTGGTTATATTCCCTCTTTTTGTGGACAAAATCAATACTTTAAAAAAGCAAAGAGGAAAGAACGAATTCAAATACTGATCATGAGAGAGAGAGAGAGAGCATGAGAGAGAGAGAGAGAGAGAGAGAGAGAGAGAGAGAGAGAGAGAGAGAGAGAGAGAGAGAGAGTCATTAGTTTTACCGAAGAATTTCAATTAAAATTCAAGTCATATTTTCTTAATTTGTGTAAATTATAGTAATTCCTGGATAATTTCTGGTTTTAAGAAACACATTTAAAGAATTATTATCTAGAAATTCCTACAGATTTATATAAAATAAATAGTTACAGTGAACAGTGACCTCTGACTTAAAAGTTCATCCAGGCTCAGTGATGGCCCACATAATATGGTTAAAATTATTACCAGATTTATTTATGTAGTGTTTCTTAAGAATACTCAGGACACACCTGCTTAACTCTGATAATTTACAACAAATTTGCCAATTTCAAAATTCTTATCTCTAATTGTGAGAATTTATTGCTGAAGGTTATCCCACAGTTTCCATAAGATTTTTTTTTGTTCTTAAAAGAAAAGATAATTAAAGCCATTTGTAGCCAGAACACTACAAATACAATAAATTATATACTGCTACACTGCCATTAGGATACAAAATTAAACGTTTGGTTCTTGAAGGAAAACCTCGAGAATTAGAACTGTTAATCATTACAGCAAAATATATCCTTTCTCTTTTTTTGTCCCAATATCCTTGGCCAATAGGGTTCAAACATCTGCCTACAGTAGCAACAACCCTAAAATGATGTATTATTGTCTTTTTTCAATGTTTGATTTTTATGGATAAATGCTTACTTATTTACTGGTATTAATACTTCATGTAAATCTTAACCATATTTAGTATTGGGGTCTGTGGATGAGTGGTATCAAAGTCTTACACCACCTTTAATACATCAGGTAGCCTTAAGTGTGACAAAATTGGTCAAATGGCTTTCGGAGGGTAGGTGATATAAATCAGTTTCTGATATAAGTGACAGAATACTGAGTGGGGCATATAACACCTTTACAAAACTTCTTTTTGGCATCATTTTGGCACTGATAAGACAAAATGAAATATCCAACATTACTTCTATTCTGAATTGATCTTTATTTTATTTTGACTATAGTGAATTGTGTTTCTCTGCTTCATACAAGCAGGTAGCACAGTGAATATTTATACCAAGTTAAAACAAATTTGCCTAAGGAATTTGAAAAATTCTGTCAAAGGTGTATAAATGTTGACAGGCAGTCCAAAACAATGTATTTTGATTAGTGAAATATCAAAAAGTAAAAAAGAAATGTTCAGGTTGTCCATGTTTCCCTATCACTAATTGTCACTAACAAGCCATTTTTTTTTTCTAGTTTGTGTGTTACTTTTCAATATGTAATAAGTTGATTTTTTTTTTCCTTTTATTTTTTTCCCAACAAAAAGAACACCAGGTGTCATTTAGTCCCTTTTTCATCATTATGATGTGACAAATTTAAATGAAACAGAATAAAATGTTATTCTTGTGTGATGTAATGGGTCTCTAGATGGTTTTGAATATTCAACAGGAAAAGTGTTCTTCAACTTAATAGAAATTCTGTCATTAATTCAATAATATCAGCACTCAAGTAAAATCATACATTTACAGTAAATTCTGTTTTCAAATGGAAAATACTGAAATAACGATTATACGAATGTAAATAATGATTTATTTTAAATAATCATCCATGTATTGCATCAAAATAAGGCAGAACAACTTCATGTTTGATTATATTCTATTTAGGAAAATAATGAAGCTTTGTATGAGATGAATGTTTTCATTTTTTTTGCATGCCTCAGAATAGATATGATGTAATACCACAAAGATCTATATTATGTATGATAAATTATTTATTGAACTCAGGATACAAATTTTGGAAAAATTTACAAAAAATTTGGTCATTAAGACACCATGTTGTGGTAAAATTTTATCAACTGGAAAAATTTAATTGATATTTTTTTTTTTTTTTTTTTTTTTTTTTTTAAAAAAAAGTGGCCTGTTTTTCAAAAAAAAAAAACCCCAAAAAAAAAACCCCAAAAAACATTTAAAAGGCATGAATGAAAATACTGACAAGACATTGACAGATAATTCAGAAAAAGGACACCACCACAGAATGACATACCTTGAAAATTTTCCAGGGTCTCTGTCGTTCCCGATGTGGAAGTGAACGGTGAATCTGCAGGGCTTGGTATTGAGGATGGTTCACTTTTTACTGTTATATAGAAATATGTATTTTTGTTACATATTTAATTCTACAGTAATATAAAGCTAGACATTCCCATCATGCAGTGTTTCAATAAAAATTGCAACATGCCATGTATTGACAACTTTTTTTAGTCACAGTTTATTTTACGTTTTAAAATTTTCTTTAAAAATCTTAAAAAATTGTTAAAAGATGGGTTAAAAATAATGACAGCAAGATAAATGGTTGTGCATTCTGGGATTATTCAATGAATAATGAAATGTATTTGTAAATAATACTTTTATCAAACTTAGTATAAAGCTGCTGATATTTGAGTCTTGTACACCTTCAAGGCCAGTTAAAAGTACATGGTATACATATCAATGTTTTAATTTGATTTTATGTACTGTTTTACAATTCTAATAGTACATAAGTACTTAAATAAAATAAGATAAAAGTATAATCTTCGTAAAAAAATTTGTACACTAACTGACCTAAAAATCATTTTAAAATGAAATATTTTGTACTTTTAATTGTATTTTTTTTTTTTTTTGAAAATTGGTTAGAAACTACCGTTAGATTAGTAATATTAAAATTCTTATCATTCTCATGCAGTCACCGAAAAGACTCATTAAATCTGGATTTTTTTTTGTTTTGAAATTTTAAACCCTCTCCATAGCTTGATGTAGGGTCGTAGGTCATCTATTAATAAGTAAATTATATTTAAAACTATCATAATTAAAGGTAATTATCAGCAATAAAATGGATAAAATTGCAGTCTATTACCCATGAACTATTTCCTAATATATATACCATAAAAGGTAATAATTCAACCTGGACTTTTTCTACAAACTTGTAGTAAGAGTAAAAAAAAATAAAACAGCCAATCAAATCAACTGTAAAAAATTCCGTTTTTATTACCCATTCCCATGAAACCAATATAAAGTATTATAAAAAAACATAAAGAAAAAAACACAAGTATGGAATTGGTTTTATATTCTAGTAATACTTAAAGCATTCATTAATGGTTATAACATAACACTTAGTTTTAGGATCAGAACCAATTGTAAAGCACTTGAACAAGTATTGGAACAGTAATTAGTCATAAAAGTAACAAGGAGAAAAAGGGGGGGTTTTAAATTAGTATCTCTTTATCAAAGACAGCAGGCAAGAATTACAAGAGGTCTTTAATCCAATAACTATAACATCAGGAGAATTTTGTAGGTATAATTTCAGAAATTACCAGTAGTAATGGATAAAGAGGCTGTAAGTAATTATCGTGTTTACAACAAGTTCCTAATATCCACTGGTTGCTGAGAGTCACATACAAACATTCATTACAAGTAATAACTGTTAAGATCCCCAAACAAATAATAAAAACAACAAGATGTATTATTTCTGCCAAATTGTTTCTTGGTTTTTTCATGGTGATATATTTTTTACTGTAACAATACCCATGTTATACAAATAAGATCATGTTTTTTTCCAGTATATATATGAAGTCGTTTTTATGTATATTAAGTCGAAGAAAAAAAAATTAATCACTTCCATATTTAACTCTTGTAAAATAAGGAAACCCAACAGGGACATAAAATCTGTAAAATAAGGACACTCATGGGTTTTGATGAGTCTTTTAAGGAGGTTCAAGAGTTTTGAAAAGGGCATTAATTATACTTAATAAATCATTTTGTAGACATACAATATATTTGTAGACTTATAAACATATATACATGTATTTTTTTCTGAAGCAATGGATTCATTACAAAGCATTGCTTTTACTAAGGGCTTTATTCTTCTCTATCTATCTCTCTCTCTCTATCTCTCTCCAGAAGACTTTCTAAAACATTATGTGGTATATACTGCTAAGCCCTAAATATTCACATTTAATAAACAATGGTTATCAAAGGTTAAAATCTATACAAATGGTTTGAAGCATTTTTCTTCTGTGTTGCTATCAATACAATCTCTCTCTCTCTCTCTCTCTCTCTCTCTCTCTCTCTCTCTCTCTCTCTCTCTCTGTCTCTTGATCTCTCTTTTCTCTCTCTCTCTCCTCTTGTGTTTCAAAAGGAGTCATATTTGCTTATAATCCAGACATTTGGGAAAAATCTTGAATGTTCAAGAAAGGATAACTCACATTTACAATGCTTCAAATTTTTATTTAGAGCAACTGTAGATGTTATTTTAAAAGTAAAACTAAATCTAAACTCCATAATTATGCTCTACAATTAAATCTAAACTACATAATTATGCTCTACAATTAAATCTAAACTACATAATTATGTACTACCGGTATATAGTTTGTACCACTTACCAATTACTGGCGATGTGACAGCGGACATGACCCAGCTGTCCGTACTACTAAACTGACTTCCATCACTTGTTGTAAGGTTTCCAAGGCCACCTATATCAAAAAAAAAAAAAAAATAAATAAATAAATAAAAAATAAATTAAAGAAAAATTAAGTAACTAGCTGTTTCTGGTAAATGTGTCACTCTTAATGATCACTTTCTATGGCAACGATCATTTTTTGGTTAAAAAAAAACAACAAAATTTTGTAATGTTAGTTAACAAATGAACAGAGAGTTACAAAAACAAAGTTGGTAACATTAAAAAACTTTTTTGTTTCTGAATTCTGAAAAGTTCCTTTAGGCAAAAGCTCAATCACAAAGCCACTGAAGGGAAGTGTATTTTTTGAAAAGAAAGGTTAATTTCACATTTTTATTTTTACATTATTATTATTATTTAAATAACATCGTTTAGGACTGAGGGACAGAACCCCAAACCTCTAACTGACTAACAAACAAGAAACAACACAAACAATAACCTAAACGATGATCATTAATGAACGTATGCAGATAGAATACATCTCTCTCTCTCTTTAAAGACTGAATAAAAATCATAAAATGAAGTCATTCATCATTTAAAACTAATATAAATTAGTTACTTAATTTCTATATTGATCAAACTATTCAATACCCATCAAATTGTCTGAATATCCTTGAAATAAAAATCAATTTTTTTTTCTTTCTCGTTATTTTTACGATCTGTAGCAGACAGAACTAAAAGCCTGTGACTAAAAAAAATTGATTATGCCATGTCTGGTCATAAGTTCACTTCATAATCCTGTACAGAAAGAAAATTACAATTAAAACTTCTGTTGTGGCCAGGTTACATTTGTGATGTAGTTTAATGCATTTTTCCCAGTTAAAAAAAAGCAAACTGTTATCATCCTATATAGGTAAATGTTTTGAAATAAAGCTCCTTCATTTTGGACCTGCACATGGAATTACGATAATGCATCACCAGCATACAAAATTTACATCATTTTACTAACATTTTACTTATTCCTCAACATTTGACAGAGGTCCTAAATTGCTTATCGTTCTTGCATTAGATAGTACCAAATGTTATCCTAAGAACATGATAAGATTTGAAGATTTGTTGAGTGTAAAAATTCTCCATCATGTATATTAGCAAATATGTATTTAACAAGAATGATTGATGCTTATTAAAAATTATGCATTTTTGCCGAGTGATTTCAAAATATAACTAAAGAATTCATTTGAAAAATATTATCTGTTTTCTGAATAATATGACCGACAAAGCTCTCAGAAAACAAACTTTTTAAGACATATTAACTACATATACATGTATTTAACAAAATTTAAGAAATGTATTTACAGCTGCTTCTATCTTACTCTTAACTATAGTGTTTATTTTTAGTTAAGGAAATTAAACTAAATATCAACTGTCAACACGCAATAATTTTGTTTCTTCAAATACTAGTAGATAATAACTTCTCCCTGAATCATTGCTACAAGAAATCTTCAGATTTTGTACTTTTAATAATAGTCAAGTGCCATCATGTCACTCTTCACTCGACTTTACCCTGAACTATATGTTCTTGACAATATTTCTTCAAGGTAACCTGTAACTTGCTCTACCAGTGTCCCTACCCAATCTCATATCTCATATTTTAAACTTTTTTTGCAAATGTTTCAAAATACTTTTTTGATTTCCTTTTTTTATTTGAATGAACAAGACCAAAAATCCAATTGGCAATCAGTTCTTAGTTTAAAACTAGCTAGATTTTAAAAGGGACTCTTTCACTTTAAAATTTACAAGAAAAAAACTGTTAATTTTTTTTTTTTAATTTTTTGTATTTCAATCAATTATTTTTCTGCTTGTATTTTTCTAAATATACTAAATTACTCTAACATATCCTATGTTAACAACATGTATTATAAAAAAAAAAAAAAAAAAAAAACCCCATAAAATCTAATTTTGTGAAATTATAAAAATAAAATTTATTACAAATAAAGACCTTCAATAAATTTAATCATAATCAATAAGAATGACAAGTTTTTATTCAAATGAAATGATTTATATATCGTCGGTTAAATTGTGATCACAGCGACTGGCACCAAAAATACTATTCTATAACAGTAGGATATCAGTAGTGATGGTCAATACTGAAAACAACACAATTATATCATACCATCAACATCCAAAAAATAACAACTAAAAAGATATTTTTACAATCAGTTGACGACAATGAAGGTGTGTGTGACAATTACCCATAAATCATCACTAAAAACCAACTGTTTAAGGACTGCCATTATAGCATTGAGATTTTCCAATGATCAACTAGATATGACTGAATAAAACTAATAGAAAAAATTCCCAGTTTTTTTTCTCTCTCATTTTCCCCCAATTTCTGTAAGTTGAAGTTAGTGGGTTGTTTCAATATCCTGTCTATCATACACTTAAGGTGAGATTAGTACATGCTAATTATAATTTATAAAGATTTTTTTCTGTCTGGTGTGTCTAGATGAAAACATAATTACATTTCTGGAAATTGAAAATAAACATTCTAGTTTTATAGACATTTTTTTCCAATATTCTACAGAAAAGGAAAGCTTCCTGTCAAAGTCCTGCTGCTCCCTCTCTCCTCTTCATATATGACATTTATTTAATGGCTCACTGCTTTATATAAACAACAGGCTTTCATTCTTTTTGTCACACAATTCTCCGACAAATTCAGGGCATTGTGAACAGTCAGGATTATCTCTGACTGAACAAAGTATCAGTGAATCAAAATATAATGGCTTCCATTCCTAAAGGCATGAAGACAGATGAAAAAATTTGCAAGGCAAAAATTAACATCTTTGGTACAATTCTCATTAATGCAAGCTGCTTTACCTAAACAAGTGACCCCAACCTCCAAAAAAACCCCCATAAATTTACAAAAAATATTTACCATCAAGGGTGCCATTGGGTGTGAGACTAACTGAACTCTCTAGAACTGAAGTTTGGTTTAGTGGTGAGCTACTGTTGCTGTGTAAAGTATCTGGGCTTTCTGATAATGGTCGTAAATCTGGAACTCTGTGAATAAAAGAAAACAAAAAGGAAATTAATTTCTAACCTAGAAATACATGTAACATGCATATAATTTTGATGTTGAATTGCAGATAAAAAGTGAATACAGTAATTTTTATATCTCCAATTTAAAAATAATCAACAAGAACTACTCATAATAATAAATCTTGTCATCCGTCGCTTTGAAAAAAAAGAATATAATGAATTTCTATTTTCCTTCTTCTAAAATTGTTTTCTTTTCTCCTGTACTTAGTAACAGTAGATTTATATATTAATTTTAATAATCATTTAACAAAATTTGTCATTCTCTTTTGTTTTCTCTTTCACTAATCTTTTTGTTGTCATGTGCTATTTTTAAATGCCCGTATTTATAAAAATTCATAAAAACACATGGCACATTTGACACAGAAACAAAATGGTTGTCACTGATATTGAAATGCTGAATGTATTGGTAGTTCATCAATTCTATGCTTAAACCAGGAAAATATATTGGACCAAATTATAATCTAAAACATAAAATAACTTCATTTTGTTACTTAGCTTGACTATATTATGTATGTAAACCCATAATAATCATGGTCATTCAGAGTCGTGGTTGTTTTTGAATTTAGAAAATACATCGCAAACTACAGAAATTGATTAAATCACATGATAAAATTACCCTGCATTCGGGCACACAATGAAAGAATAAAAATTCACAGCTAAAAAAAATTGTTATGTCCTATAAACAATTTAAATAGATTTTTATCTTAGGATATTCATGCAAGCTTTTCTTGTATAACAAACTAAGGAGTATAAAAAGTTTTATATAGCAATCTTTTGTGTTACTACGAAGTAAAAAACAATCATAAAATATGTCTTTATTTAATGGTTTATCCACACACAGTATTTAATGTAAATTTTTAACTCGTTCTATTTGGTATAAAAATAATATGAACAAAAGCTGCAGATATTAAAATAAAGAAGAAAAAAAATAAACAAAAGGGCCTAGCTTGGAGGGGAGTATGTTGGGTACATTGTGATGCATCATGGTTTAAATCTTTAAACACCTCACTTACAAGGGTACATTTTAAAACATAAATATATAGCTAGTTGAGAAAATGCATTTATTCACGAGATTATACCTAATTTGATGTATTTTAAATTATGTGTTTGATTGTTAGGCTATAAAGGAAAAAAAATTTCCATGATGACTTGCAAAAAATTATGAAAAGTTTTATAGTTTATCAAATATTCAACCTGTAATTACATGTAGTTTAAACAACTTTTTTTTCCAAAACCCTTTCTTCAAACTACAGACCAAAAATAGCCCCTCAAAACTCAGCAACTCTAAAAATCATCAAACGAAAAGGTTTCCAGAGAACTCGACAAACTCTCAAAACATAGGGCTTAATTAAAATAACCCCAATCTCAAATCCAAGGACCAAATTAGCCACAAAAAAAATTAGGAGTAACTCCTCCAACAAAGGATGATAATAACCTCAAAAGCCCCAAAAGCATATTAACTGCAAAACAAAGGGCCAAAAAATAGCTCCAGAAAACCCAGCACCTCTCCAAACAAAGGCCCAAAATGGCCCCCAAAAACTCAATTATTTCACAAATAAAGGACAAAAACATTCCCAATAAACTTAATAACTCCCCAAATTAAGCAGTAAATAGGCCCCCAAAAAAACTCAACAAAGGACCAATATAAATTTATTACGGTAATACCATTTTTTTTTTGGCACCAATGGACATGTCAGACACATTTAGTGAATTAAATGGATGGTATATATGATTAAAATACAATCACATAAATGACAATTAATGTGATGAGACTCAAAAAATAAAAAACAATATACAACAATCAATGCACAGAGGACCTCATTACTATAAACCCAGTGACAGTTTTCATTGAAAATCTGCTCTCACTGAGAAGTAAAATAATTCTCCATGTCAAAATCCATTATATCCAAAACTCTGAGAAACTATTATTCAAAATAAACAGAAGAAGAGAGCAATCACACAATGACCTCTTTCAAGCTGTCCACAGAAATAAAAAAAAAAATTGATGGAAAATGATATTGATTATTTTATTCCAGGAAAATCACCATTTATATTGTGGACCAAATTTATTATCTTAGCTATTGGGTCAGAGATGAGCTTTAATTCAAGGTGTTGCAGATAAAACAAGACGGAATGGCTAATAATTCAGACTAATTTGTCATCTAAGGGAAGTCATCAACTAGGCGTTTGTCCAGATATACTTCATTTAACATTGCTTCAGCAGACAAATTAAGGCCACATTTAATTGTTTTCCTATAAATAAATAGTTTTACTGTTAAAATGATGGCTGTCCTTTTGACATAAAAACTCTAACAGAATTAATTGAGAAAGAAAATTCTTTCTGATTATCACGTTCACATGAAACTTCAAATTTCTTGTAACAATTTTTTTGGGGAACTGAGAGTTGAGAAGTTTTAGTTTTAGTGTAGCTGCAGATTTTAGATTTTGTAATGGTATAGTATGACAAATATCCATCAATGATCTGCATGAAAATAGCTAAAAACTGTTTTGAATCTAAATGTCCTAAAAAATGTACTGGGATTTTTTAAATATTGAAAAATTAGAAGCTTTTTGTCATTTTACAAATTAAAAAAAGGGAATCTGTCTTGGAAAAAATATGTGAACTGCAACACATCTTACAAAACTATCTGCCGCACTTTTGTTAATTAGTTATGTAACAAGTCAACTTAACAATAAATAAGTTAAATCTATAATACAAACTCCAAGTGGTAACAAGAAGATATGACCAAGTAACTAATCTGTTACTCCCATCTTACATGTGCACAAGCTTTAAGACAAATAGTCTCAACTCTAAACACAACAATAAATTTGGCAAATGTATAGATATTTTCTATCTTGATCATGGCATATGGCTCTTTTCAAAAGTGGGACAAAGAGTCCATTTTTATGATGATCAAAAACGCATGCCTTTGACAAAGACAGGGCATTCAAGGCCTCTCTAAATCTATTGGTGTTCATATCAGTCCTTCATCTTTATCTCACAAAGGTTATACCTTTATCTTAGCCGACTATATAAACTAAAGTGGCACCTACTGAGAATGTTTATACTTAAAACTTCCAAAATAAGTAAAAAAGAAAAATATTTTTTTATCAGAGACAAAATATGACCTACAGATTGAAGTGGATACTTAAAATTTAACAAAAAAAGTAAATTTTAGAAAAAAGACTAAATTAACATTGTACACAAACTACTGTTGACAAACTGTCTGTAGTGTATTTCTTTGATCAGATTTTGTTTTTCAAATCAAATTCTAAATTCCTCTAATTTTTCAATTTTCTCTTCACACAACCTTATCAAGGTTGTCAAATTTTTTTGAAAAAATTTTTTGACATTAATGTACTTTTAATTACTTTAAAAAAAAAATGGCACATACTAAATGACAGCTTTAATCTCCAAAAAACAGTAGCATGTCGGATCAAAGATAAAAAAATTAATTAATAACACTTTAGTGGCAAAATGACACACCCAAATACAATTAACAACAACAAGCGCTAGCTAACGAAAACAATCAGTAGAGATTTTGAATTGATTGTTGTCCGATTCTTCAGAAAAGCAATGTAAAATCAATTCATTTGTCAATTTAAAAAAAAAAAGATAAAACCAAAATGAATGTTGAAAACAAGATAACAAATGTTTTTAAAAACACAGATATTACAAATATCACAAAAACTTTGTAAATCAAAATCTGAAAAATAGAAAACTCTCTAACTATGAAACTTTTATGAGTAGACATCAGCAATGACTTCATATCAACACATTTAATTTGGTATTTCAAACTCAAAATTTATAACAAAAATATTGAATTTTTTTAATTCTAAAGTGTTGAATTTTTTGTAATTCTTAGTAAAGTGAAAACAGACTGACTTACCAGTTTTATCAGACCACATCTATATCCTTGTAAATTAAAACTAATTTTTTTTATCCAAACAATATGCAAATCTCAGCACTTGGAAATTCTGTCAATGCACAATAATTTCTAAAAAGACCTTTGTCAAGTTTTTTCTAGTGCTGAACTGCAGTTTAAGTACATATTATTAGAAGCAGCACTGCCCTTTCAAGTTAAAACTAGGACTGTGGTGTAAGGGCAGAAATATTTCTATGTCATATTATGGAGTATTGAGGATATCCTATATATATCCTTTATAATTCATTGTATACTTATTAAACACAAGATATAGGTACTTCAAATACTCAAAATTCAAGTACAATTAGACATTAACTTGTTCTTTATTATACAACATTTACACCCAACCTGTAGTCTCTATCACATACTTTAACAAATTAAGTTTTAGGAAAGTACTTAATTACGGAGACTAATTGGCTTTGTAAAATGTGTGTGTGTGTGTGTGTGTGTGTGTGTGTGTGTGTGTGTGTGTGTGTGTGTGTGTCGGAGGTTGGGTTAGGGGAATTTTGTCAATTCATCAGAAAGACAGAGTGTGTAAGAAAATTTGAAGAGAATAAAATTGCATGGAATGAAGTTTAACAATTCATCATTTTAAGATTGTTTTAATCATATTAAAGTGGGCGCTTTCAAGTACCTGTTTTTGAAGTAAACCATCAACCTTTGTCAAGCCTAATAAATAACCTTATCATACTAGAATTTGCCTTAATAGATTTTGAGCCTAGACAGGCACTGTGATAAGAAAGCTTGGGCTTTTAGGAGACGAGAGAGGGGATACATTTTACAAGCATGGGAGGACAGATGCAGGCATGTTATACCAGTATGTGTGACATGTGCATTGCATGTGTAAGCTATACATGTGTCAATATCTGACAGAAAGAGAGAGAATGTGACCCCCTTAAATATAAATATAGTGATATTCTTTACATTGTTTATGAAATAAGAACAGACACACACATCAATAAAGTGTGTGACCAGACATTACATTATCAGTTGGGGGTAAATAGAGACAATATAGATTAGATCGTCATTATCACCACTGTCATCATCACCATCATCGTCGTCACTGTAGTCACCATCATCATCATAATCACCACCAACAACACTATCATCATTATCATGGTGTCTTAATCAATGTGTTACAAACCAATATAGTAAACAATTAGGTAATTATTGATATATTATAAATGTAGACATTATATTAGTAATCACATATTTTCTCAGGGACTGACCCCTCCAACACCCTGTGTGTGTGTGCGTGTGTGTGTGTGTGTGTGTGTGTGTGTGTGTGTGCGTGTGTGTGTATGTGTGTGTGTGTGTGTGTGTGTGTGGGTGGGTGTGTGTGATCATACCTCATTTCTCTATCTAATAATTCTATTATACATAAACAATGAAGCAATGGTGACATTACAAAGACTACCATTATACAAACCACCAGATGATCTCACTCATGTGTCTGTCCAAGTGATTCAATGCTTAGTGGAGAAAGTGTCTCTCATCTGTGCCACATTTTACAAAATCATATTTAAAGATTTTGATTTCAACTTCAGAACATGTAAATGTAGACATTTTAAAAACAACTTTAACCATGTATGACTTGTTACGAGTAAAATTAGTGTTACAATTTCAATTTCACGCATCGACACAAAGTCAAATTAACATTTAACCTCCTGTTTAGATAAGAGATGATTTAACTGTCCTGACAGTAGAGAGAATTGATGTTTATACTTGTGGTCAGATAACCGGATACATTTATTATTTTAAATCTTCTTCAATTACCCTTTAATGTCTTTAATGTTCGATACAGGTGCGGTGGGTGTGTATGTGAGAGTATGATCCTTTATAATAAATGAACAATGTATTTTTAGAGAGTTTTAAGTTGGACTCAGACCAATAAACATGTAGTAATACAGAAATTGGAGTTTTTAGTTTTTAGGCTTAAAGCCTTGCATGTTGCAAGACAAACGCAACATTTGGTGGAGAAATCCGGTTTCTTGTATTTAATTATGATATGTTGACAAGATTCCAGAAACAACTTTTAAAGCAATCATCCACTATGGAAAACTCAGATGAAATTAATTCTATTGAATCCGGAGAGCATACACACAGGCTGGATGATTTAACTTCAACATTACAAAATTTAGTAACATCTCTTCAAAATGATCAAAGTGTTCATGATAAACGGACTTTTAACATCACTAGGATTAATCAACCTAATTTTAAACCGGACAAATTTCAGCCAAGTCTAAAAGAATCGCCATCAATTTGGTTATCCAAATTTAAAAGTTGGATAGCCATAAATAAATATAAAGACGTTGAACTTATTCAACACTCACTTCGTCTTCTGATTCCAGATTCAGATCTTCCCTGGATAGACGGTTTAAAGTGTGCATCACTTGACGAACTATATGATGCATTTCTGCAACATTTCCAAGCCAAACAACCACACTGGTTGCTTGAACAAACTCTCTGGAGTCGAATTATGCAACCGGGGGAGGACATAGAAAGGTATATTAGTGATATAGAAAGTTTATCACACCGACTTAACAAAACCGATGCGGAAAAAATGTCATCTTTTGTTCGCGGACTTCCCGGATATATTCGGGCAAATGTTGTCCAAAAGGATCCAAAAACGTATCAAGAAGCTACAAAAGTAGCACGGTTATGCCACGAAGCTCATCAGGTGACAGGAGCATCTCCGAGTCAATCAGACATAAGCCAAATTTTAATTCAGCAACAGGCATCTATAGAAGCTTTGACTAAACTAGTTTTAGACAAAGAAAAATCAAAAGAAGTGTCTGTTTGTGCTACAAGTAGAGAATCAACACCTCGTGTCATTTGTCAATATTGTGATAAACCAAATCACATGGCCAAGGAATGTTGGAAGTTGAAAAACAGAAGCCGTCGACAATGCGAAGTTTGTAAAATGTCAAACCATATGACAAAAGATTGTCGAAAACTACGACAACAGATCGCCCGGGATATGCAACCCCAACAGGAAAACTAAGTGGACTTGGCATCATTCAAGGGGATGTCAAGTCTGACAATAATAAAATTGTGCAAATCCTTGATATTAACTCTAATAAGAACATAAACAGTGAGAAAGATAATGTGAGTAATTGTTTAAATAATTCTCTGGACAATACCACTAATGACGGTAAGACTCTTAGATTTTTAAACAATTATATACCAATAACTTTGTTTAATACTACTGTTTATGCTCTGTTAGATAGTGGGTCAGATGTTTGTATTGCAAATCCAAATATTGTATCAAAACATCAGTGTAAATTGTTAAAATCAGATAAATCTTGTATTGTAACTGCGGGTGGTGAAAGGGTAAACATTGAAGGAATTGTTTGTACAAATGCTATAATTGCTGGTCAAGAAGTCCCTATCAAGTTTTACCTTGTAAAAAACCTCCTAACAGACTATATTTTAGGTTATGATTTTTTGACAAACAATAATGTAACTTTAAATTTCGGCACAAAACAATTATCAATAGATCCACGCAGAGAGTTAATATGTAAAGAAGATGTAAATATTCCTGCTGAGTCAGAATCTGTTGTTGTTGCACATGTCAAAGGTGCCACACTTCCCAATGGTGTCACTGGTATAGCTACAGGTTTTGATGTAAATAATGAATTACTTCATGGTAATACATTATGTAATGTAAAGGATGGTCAGGTGTTAGTAAAGGTCATCAACCTTAGTGATAAGCCCCATTATTTAACTCAAAATAGTAAAATTGGTAAATTTGTTTGCTTATCTAAGGATGATAAAATTGTTGAGATGAATAAATCAAATTCTTCGTTAGATTTTACTAACAAACAAAATTTAAAACCATCAAAAGATTGTAAAATAAATCTCGCATTGAGAGAATCTGACAAAAGGCTTATAGCTAATTTGATAGATGACTATGCTGACATATTTGCATCCGACGGTAAGTTAGGGAAGTGCGACATCATTGAACATGAAATACATGTAGACAAAGATCAAGATCCAATAAGACAGAGAGGATATAGACTTAGTCATAAACAAAAAGAAATCATGACGGACATGATTAATGACATGCTTGACCAAGACATAATTCAAGAATCGACAAGTCCGTGGGCATCTCCATGCATGTTAGTTGCAAAGAAAAATAATAAGGGCTATCGGTTTGTTTGTGACTACAGAAAATTAAACTCTGTCACTAAAATTCAAGCCCTGCCATTACCGACAGTTGAAGAGGCACTTGACAGTATAGGGACTAAGGGACCAGTGTGGTTTACTTCCCTTGACCTATGTAATGGTTTCTTTCAAATAAAAATTAAAAAGGAATCTAGACCTTTCACTGCTTTCCGAACACATATGGGACTTTATGAATTCAAACGCTTGCCACAGGGCCTTGCAAATTCACCTGGTTCCTTTCAGCGTGTAATGGAAGCAGTTTTGAGAGGGTTGTCATGGCAATCATGTTTAATCTACCTTGATGACGTAATAGTATTTTCAAGGTCAATAGAAGAACATATAACTGATTTAAAGGCTGTATTCGACAGATTTCGAGAAGCTGGTTTAAAATTAAAACCAGAAAAATGTCATTTTGCGAAATCAGAATTGCGGTATTTAGGTCATGTAGTAAGTAAAAATGGAATCGCTCCAGACCCGGAAAAGATTAAAGCAGTACAAACTTACCCTGTACCACGCAATCTGAAGGATCTGAGGGCTTTTCTTGGTTTATCTGGATATTACAGAAAGTTTGTTAAGGGGTATGCTGAAATTGCGTCACCCCTCTACAAATACACAAAGAAGGATATCCCATTTTTATGGAACAATAACGCTCAGACAGCGTTTGATAAGTTGAAAAAACTTTTAATAGAACCACCAATACTTGGGTTCCCTGATTTAGACCAACCATTTACGCTCTATACTGATTGTTCTAATCAGTCCGCTGGAGCAGTTTTATGTCAGAAAAAAGGGTCAGTTTAGCGAGTAATTAGTTATGCTGGACGCAAGCTAAATGACTCTGAGAAAAATTATTCAATAACAGAAAAGGAATGTCTAGCTCTAGTTTTTGGAGTCCGACATTTTGACTGTTATTTACGTCATTCTCAGTTTGATGCTGTAGTTGACCATGCGGCATTAAAATGGCTATTTAGTTTAAAACAACCAACAGGTCGTCTAGCTCGATGGATTGCATTTTTACAATCATATAAATTTAATGTAATTTATCGAGCTGGACAAGCACACGGAAATGCCGATTCTTTGAGTCGCAGGATTTATGATGATAAAAGCACACAGGATACATCGAATATTGCAGAGGTAAGTTGCGCAATCAGTAAGACGAGAACCAGTTCATCTAAGACAGGTATTGGACGCCAGCATGTTGAAAAACAAGGTAAGTCGCCAAATGTAAGTTTACCAGATGGGGTATCTATGGATGAAATCAGAGAGCAACAAGGTAAGGATCCCGAACTTGCACCTATCATAGATTATTTGGTTAATAACAAACTGCCAGATGACAACAAAAGTCGACACAAGGTTTTAGTGCAGCAACCACAATATTTTCTACATAAGAGCATACTTTATCACGTGGACCAAAGAAAACCTAAAGTGAATGGTGAGATTCATTTTCAAGTTGTAATCCCTCGACCTTTAGTGCCTATGATGTTAAATATAATTCATGATTGTCATTTGCAAGGTGGCCATGTAGGCATTTCCCGATCAATGGCAAAGGCAAAATCAAAATATTTTTGGAACCACATGTATAGAGACATAGTTAATTGGGTTAGTTCTTGTGAGGTTTGTACACAAAGAAAACGAGCGCCTAATCCCGTGCAAGCTCATATAACGCCTATGCCAATTTCAGGCCCATTTGAACGCATTAGCACTGACATATTAGGACCATTACCTACTTGTAATGACACAAAGAACAAATATGTATTAGTTTTTGTCGACTATTTTACAAAGTACACCGAAATTATCCCTATACGAAACATTGACGCTCAGACAGTAGCTAATGAATTTTTAAAGAACATAGTTTGCCGACATGGTGTTCCGAAATATTTACATAGCGATAGGGGTACACAGTTTTTATCTAAAATAGTCAAAGAAGTTTGTAGACTATTGCGAACAAAGAAAACTCAAACTACAAGTTTCCATCCTCAATGTAATGGACAATCTGAGAGAATGATGTCGGTCATACTTAATGCTCTATCTAAATATCTTGACGACAAACATGACGACTGGGACAAAGACATACCATTTGTACAATTTGTACACAACACCACTCCTTGTCTAGATTCTACTGATTTTTCCCCATATTTTTTAACACATGGTCGAAATCCGACAACATTTGCGGATCTAGATATCGACATCCCAGTAAATTTAAATGCATCTACTGTTGAATATGTTGGACCATTAATAGACAGACTGACAAAAGCTAAGGAATATGCTCAATGTAAATTAGGTGAAAGAAAGGCAATTATGGTAAAACGTTCAAATAGAAAAATTAATGAGCCAAAATTTAGGTTGGGTGAAACAGTGTATCTATATAAACCAGTAGTTACTCCAGGAAAAACAGCAAAATTTTTAAGACCTTGGATAGGACCTTTTATTATTTCAGAAAAATTGTCAGATATACATGTCAAACTTAGAAGAGTTTCAGATGGCAAACTTATTTTGAATAGAGTGCATATTAACAGACTAAAACATGGTACTCTGAGAATTAATGATCTTGATCAAACACCCCCTGTAAATATTGATTCAGTAGAACCAGCCATTTTAAATGATTCTGAAATTCCATGTGACAATATTGAAAATGTAGATGTCAATGAAATTGATCATATTGATAATGTACAAAATAGTGTGAATAATAATGACAGTGTACAACGTCACAAAAATAATGAACAACAAAGTGAAGATGAAATGTTTGAAATTGAGAAAATTTTACGGAAACGATATTCTAATGGACAATGGCAATATCGTGTCAAATGGTTAACTTTTGATAATTCTTACAATTCATGGGTTCATTATAATGATTTGTCATCAGAATGCAAAACATTAGTTGATAAAACACATAAGAAAATTCCAACGGACAAACGAAGTACAAGAAAAAAATTAATGTGTATTAAAAAACAATTATAATGTAATGTGATTATTTTATATAAATGTTTAGTTTAGTTTAGTTGCAGAAATATTATTCCCCATACATTTTTATAGTTTCTTTAAGTTTTCATTTTTTTCATTTATAATGTACACTAAGAATACTACAGCATTAAAAAATCACACGTATTTTATGGTTGAAATCGTTGATTTTATTATATGTCTAGTATCATGCCTGTACCTTTTCATTGTTTTATATTTTCATTTAAATTTTAAAATGTAGTGTAAATAATAGTGTATTTTTAATTTTTGAGAGCGAGTCGATGTAATCACGTCTTACTTGTGTCAGTCAATTTATTCCCCGCCTACATTAAAAGTTTTATGTTACTTTTCTCCTTGACTGGAAGAAAGTTTTTCACACATTTTGATAAAATGGCCATTTATCAGTGTTGAATAAATTTTTTTTTTATCTGGATTTTTCTAGAGGGTCCATGATAATTATTTCAGTCAAAGACAATATTTTTTTCCTTTTGTTTTATCTAATTATTATCAATTTTTATTTTACATCATGAATATTTTTATTAAAGTAGTGGAAACTTTAATTTTAAAACCCAAGGGGTAGTGTTACGAGTAAAATTAGTGTTACAATTTCAATTTCACGCATCGACACAAAGTCAAATTAACATTTAACCTCCTGTTTAGATAAGAGATGATTTAACTGTCCTGACAGTAGAGAGAATTGATGTTTATACTTGTGGTCAGATAACCGGATACATTTATTATTTTAAATCTTCTTCAATTACCCTTTAATGTCTTTAATGTTCGATACAGGTGCGGTGGGTGTGTATGTGAGAGTATGATCCTTTATAATAAATGAACAATGTATTTTTAGAGAGTTTTAAGTTGGACTCAGACCAATAAACATGTAGTAATACAGAAATTGGAGTTTTTAGTTTTTAGGCTTAAAGCCTTGCATGTTGCAAGACAAACGCAACAGACTTTTGTAGTTTATCACAATAGCCAGATATGTACTGGTTACCTAAACTTCATTAGAACATCATTTCTGACCCTATTTTTATAAGATGCAAAATGTTTCAATAGTCAACCACACATGTAGAAATTTTAATCTGTGGTTCAATCAAAATTACAAGACCACATTAATCCAAAGTGTTACAAAATGATTAATAAAATATATAACAAATACCTGCTACATTTTGATGTGCCATATATGCACATTTTGGAAAATCATTCCTTATCAGTGACACTAGGGGCCAAAAAGGTTTGATAGATAAAAAATATAAGCCAAACAGTTGAAAAATAATGTATCTAAAGTTCCAATATTATATGAATCCTACTCCAGCTAAGGAATGCAATGCAATGTGTAATTTGTGTTCAAAATATTTGAATAATTCAAAGTCACATTGTAGGTAGCATATTATATTGTAGTTTAGAAAGTGAAAGATCAAAGGTATAACAGAGGTTTTGTTATTATATTAAAATGATTAACATTTTTGACAATGATGATGATATAAATAGTGACAATGTGACATATATACTCAGTGATAAAACACAGGTCATTATTGTACTGACAGGCATGTTGATTGTATCGCTGCTGCTTTATGTAGAATGCTGAATTCATCCAACTTTTCTAAAAAATCCACATCCAGAAATTCAAGACATCAAAGATCCAAATAGAAGTAACCATGTTTTAACTGTTAGTCTAGGTCTAAGATACCGGTACCTTTAACCGATACCTTCAATTCGATTGTTTAGTGAGGCCTTCTTTAATGTCACAAATAACAGTATTATATTGAACAACTACTAACAAAACTATACAAGTTGCTTATTTAATTAAGAAAGAATAATAAATATTGTCTTTTTTCTTTTTTTTTTTTTCTTTTGGTAAGCAACTAACATGGATTTTTTATCTTTATGCCATCTACATTTTTTTTTTCAAAACTGATTTTTTTTTTTTTTACACAACAAAGAGGTTTGTTTAACAAATCTATTCTTAAGACTGGAATATATATATTTATGAACCTGTCAATAATTAAAAATCTGTAAGACAAATGAGTTCCGTCTCTTTGTAAATCAGAATTTTTAAAATCATTTTTCAACTTAAAGGCAGTGGCCTATGATGATTTTTACATTCAGTACATTCAGAATTATCTATTTTAAAGAAAGCACACGTTAAATAAAAATCTCCTGTACTTGTTTGAAGTTAAAACATATTCCACTTGGCTACCTGCCGAAACAAACGACATTTATTTGTTTAAAGTTTACATTAGGAATTAAACCACAACTAATCCTATTAATTAGTTTCATTGACCATTCACCTAGCTCTTTTCTTCGAGACTGACTAAGTGGAAGACTAGGCTGGTTATCTATGTGAATTAACTGAATACAAACTTTTGATTTAAAATAAATACTTCAGACAACTGCCCTGATTAAGTTCTCAACTTCTGATGGAAATTACAGATTACAGAATTCAATTGTTAACTGCTTACAGAACTGTACTGATAACTTTAAATGAATGTTTCAATTGGTCGATAAGTTTTTTTTCCCCTCAATCTTTGTGTTTTTAACATCCTTTTTAGAACTGCTGAACAAGATTTTTTTTTACATTTAAAAGGTTTTACACACCTTTTGCTAGTGAACTGTGTAAGATAAGATATGAAAATATTGTTTTTTCCTTACCTAGTCTAAACATAAGGTATAAAAAAATTCTGCTAGCCTCTTGTTGCCAAAAAGTACTACTTGTAATTAATCTATATTATAATTTTCTCACCCTAAACCAATGCCTGAGATGACACAAATGACCCGAGAGAAAATGTTGGAGAAACAATCAAACTCAAAAGTCAGATATTTACTTTGTTATTATTGGCTTCAACCTAGGAAACAAAACACAATATTGTCTGGCCTCAACCCAGGAAACAAAACACAATGTCGTCTGGCCTTGACCTAGGAAACAAAACACAATGTCGTCTGGCCTTGACCTAGGAAACAAAACAATACTGTCTCCACCAAGAATCAAATCTGGGCACATCAGACAAGTACACAACCAATTCAGTTTTAGGAAACACATTCATGCAACTTATTAAGAAGTGACATATCCAAAATTTTAATTGATTTGAAACTTGAATTAAAATGTTGCCACCTTATAGTTGACTTTATTAGCAATTCTGGTTGTCAATGCACTGAATCACCAAGAAGTTTGATTTAGAAGACATTTCAGACCATTACAGAATATCTGTAACAACAAATTACTTACTGACTGTCCACTAACGAGTTATCGTTGATTGTGTCTGTATCTTTTCTGGCTCTTTTAACCTAAAAGTATAAAGAGTAAAGAACAAATTACAATCATGTGTATTTGTGTGAGGTATTCAGAAAGTGCAAAAACATACAATGAACCAGAGAACAAACAGGTAACAACAGGTAAAACCTGCAGGTAAAAATGACAAAAGACTTCCTTTTGAAGTCTCCACTAAAATTTACTTTCGACTAAAATGGCCTTAAAAAGGGAAAATCAAGCTATTTTGAACAATTTGGTCGAAATATTTTTTTTAAAATGGAATTGTGGATTCAAAAGGAAGTCAAAAAGGAAACTTAATTGACATATGAACCTCAGTGAAAAAAAGTTTACCTATTTAAAAAATATGCATCTTCCGATGTAATTTGTTTAACTAGTACCATATCCTTATTTCATCCATTGACCATTTTAAAACTAGATTCAACACTCAAAATAAACAATGCCTCACTTAGTTTATAAAAATATGTTAAAAGTCAATTCTATAATAATGTACCCTCCACACCTGTGTAACACTCCAGTGTCCCTCCCTGTGCACACCTGTATATTGTTAAAGATAGACTTTAAATTGAGTGTGATGAGGCTTGACAAGATTTACAATGATTTATAACAGTTTGTTGAGGATACAAGTGTAATTATTTTATGTCTGATTCAGCGATTTATCTAGTGTTTTTATCCCACTATATGGTAAGTAGACAAGATGTATATCATCACAACCCGTATGTGTATGTGTGCAGTCATCTCGACCTTGTAACACCTCAGTAATATTGTGATTGTCTGTCTGCATGCAGTCATATGAACATCGTGCAGAAAAATGGCTGATATGCCTTGTGATAATACCATTTCCCCCCTTGTTTCTCCTAAATGAATTATGGTATGTTCATTCCATGTGTTGATTCAATGATCCAGTGGAATGAATTTAGCATGAAGAATTTGGAACATTTGACAATTTCTTCATTGTATATTGAAATTCCCTACATTAACTAAGTTTATCACATGATTCTTTGAAAGTGGATATAAATAGTTATATCAAGATTTCATTTTTACCTACGAAGTCAGTTCTAGAATGAAATCTTAACTTGGGTAACAATTCAATCCAATTTCAGAGAATCAAATATCTCGATATCTCGAAAGTCAATAAACATGAAGCATACTAATAAGGTGTACAATCATTTTATATAGCAGAATGTAAAAACATCAGTTGAGTTTCCAGATAATTTCTATTAATCTTATAACATTTGGAGCTTATAGTAACATTTATATATATTGGACTGAAACAAGTGTCATATTTAATCAATTCAACCCAATAATATTTGTCATTTTTGCTTGTCATTTTAAACTGACAATATACACACAATATACACAACTGAAATGTCAAACTTTAAAAGTATACAGTAGCAATAACATAAATGTCAGTAAGCCTGTCTAAAGCACTTCTATTTAGGAACTATTTTTACTTCACATATTTGAAGTTCCAATTTTCGTAGTAAACTTAGTAAGTTTTTTATCAAAACTATTGGAATTTGACTGATGCTAAGAAATGGTAGTTCTGGAATATGAACTGATGCAATTCTAACTTGTTCCATCTGATTTTTACCAACTTGTTCTACTTTTGTTTATCATCCCATCAATTTATCACAAAGTTTTTACCAACTTGTTCCACTTTTGTTTATCATACCATCAACTTATCCCAAAGTTTTTACCACCTCATACCAAACTGACTTTCTTTGGTGTGTTGTAATTCAAAGCATTTTAAACTAACGGAAAAAATGGTGTGAAATCACAAAAAAATATAACAATATATAAAACAGAATTTTTGAAACTACTCAAAATGATGATCAAAAACATTATCAAAACAATGAGAATGATCGAAAAAATAACATTATTTTGCATAAAGTAACTACAAAATTCTATAAAAATCAACATCTTTTTATGATGCTCATACTGAAGTTTGATTATGGCAAGAAATATTTTTTTCATCATCGACATTGCAGTAAGTGGAATAAACTTGTTGATGGACATCTTTAAATGTTAATCAGGTCATGAATTACAGGTAACAAGTCTTAATTGGTAATGAAGTATCAATCTGTTAATAACGAATAATGATTTTTGTAAGTTCAGGTAGACATTTAAATTGATTCAAATTTTCTTTTTCTAAGCGTTTGAGTTTTTTGTAAAAAAGTAAGAAAAATCCTGAAAGTACTGATAAGAATATGCGGGGATACGTAATAGAAATCATTTAATCGCATATCTTTTAAACACAATTTTTCACACTTCATTTTCAAAAATATTACCGGTAAGTTAATGAATTGATAATAAAATTGAAACAAGTTGGTATATTTCAGTTACAACAAGCTGGTACACATGTACTTAGATTTGAGGAATTAAAAAAGTGGAATGAATGAGTACAAAATGTGAAACAAGTAAATAAAACAAATTATGTAATAAAACAAGTTGGTGAAACAAGTTGGAATAAGAATGAATTGACCATCTACCATGTAAATTAACATTAAATTGGTTGTCAGATTTTGTTAATAATTCTTCAAAAACAAAAAAAATATATCAAAATAATTTTAGAATTTTTAAGTTGGTTGTCAGATTTTGTTAATAATTCTTCAAGAACAAAAAAAAATATATCAAAATAATTTTAGAATTTTTTACAACTACTGATTCCTATAACATACTGACAGATCATTTAAATATAAACAGATTGTTACAGGAAATGACACATTCCAGACACATGTACTTAAATAACTACCTTAGCATGTACAGTATACCCAATATATCTGTAACAAGAAAATATTTCTTTTTAAACCACTTATCTGCAACTTTGTGCAAAACAAAGAAACTATAACAAAACAATTAAAATAATTCAAATATGATTAAATTTTAACCAACAATGTTGTTGGAAAGCACATGTACATAGCACACTGATTGTCAGCCTCCTTAAACCTGTAAACAACCAAGTAAAGTTTCACTCACCAATGGGGAGCTCGGAGGTGAAATATGAATAAACTGAGCTAAGTTAGGATTCTCACTGCCCAGAATCATGGTTAACAAGTCCACTGAACACATTTACAATCTGTACACATCAAGACCTCCCTGTAAAATTCACTGTCTTGACTGTTAATTCCAAAGTCCAACCAAAAAAATCCTGTCCCACAAAACTATCTAGCATTTGCATTTGTAGTCAGACTGAGAAAACATGGCAATATATTTGTAGGTCAAACACATGTGTTATATAGAAGGCAGTGCTACTCTTTAAGAAAGTTGTAGAGTTTATGATGTTACTGTACAGACTACATCAGTCAGGTACTCATAATGCCTCACTTAGTCAGTCAGCCTCCTATATTAACATGGAATGCCAATGCCTAACTTCTTCCCTGTGATGAGGAATTTCATGTAACTGTATGAACACATGTGGTTAGCTTGTCAACACCCCAGGACTATATTCCTCTGGTCACAACTTAAATCACTAGGGGTCCTAGGACCTTCTTTACTAAAGATGCAGTTACTATGGTTACAAAAAGTTTTTAATCTACTAGTAATCTTTATGTTTATCTATATTAAGAATACATTAAGTGTCAAGATATGAAGTCCATTGGTCATTTTTGGTGGATTAAAGGAAATTGCTTGACCTGTGACACAGGAAGTAATTAAGTAAATATTATGTTTTAATTGACTGAAGTTAATCAACTGAGGAAGTACTTAATAAACCATTAAATGAGTCAATTTGCACTTTTATTCTGAACTGTTATTTACCTTATAGATATATATGTAAATAACACCTGTACACATACCCTCAATCAAAACCAAAAAATATTTTTTTGAATAAGTAAATTTTCCCTAAAATAAATTTATAAATTATTTGAAAATTATGTTCACATATAGTTGTTGATATAAATATCATTAAAAGAACTTTAAAATTATTTTATTTCTTTAAAAATCATTGTCCAAATAAATAAATAAATAAATAAAATAAATAAATAAATAAATAAATAAATAAATAAATAAATAAATAAATAAATAAATAAATAAATTTAACTAACTTAAGTTTTTTTTTTCACTGCAAAAAATATTAATTAAAAAATACTGTGATACAGTTTACACTGAAAAATAACTTTAAAGAAATTTTCAATAATAAATAAGGACCAAGTTTATTATTATTATTTACAAATTTTTACAGAATTGTATTTAATAACTTCTCCTACAATAATTCACATTTTCATTATTAATATAATTCTTATCAATTTTAAAGCTTAAACTGTGGAAAAACCTTCCTAACAAAAAGTAAATAGTTATAAACATTTCATATAAGAAACAATAGGATATTATATTTACAATGCAATAATGGTAATAAGGGAAATTATCTTACATTACATTAAATACAAAATTAAGCACTTTATATATGGTAAAACCTCTATATTGAACACTCATAACAGATAAATGAAATAACAAACCAATTATAATTTTATAGTTAAACACTCCTGAAAAATAATTAATTTTAATGTTATTCATTGTTTGTCATAGATAAAATACACAGAACCATTACTCTCATTAGTTTTTTATATACAGTGTAGGTAAAGAGATATATATATATATATATATATATATATATATATATATATATATATATATATATATAACATGTTCTGGTATATCACATCAACTAATGTATCTGTCTTTGTAAAGATATTAATCTTTTGGTTTTCTGTTTCAAGTTGCGAGTAAACTTCACCGATACAAACTTATGTTCTGTAGATTATTTTAATGAGGGTGTGAATATTCATGCCTGTGATCGTAACATAATATGCAGGTTTTTGAAATTTATTGACGCAGCCAATAATGTATTATTAGCCATTTACTGCGCTATCTGACAAGTGCGGTATTTTGTTTCAAAATATACCTTTTTTAACCTTAGTTCTATAATTCCAATCGCACCAATTTTAGATTTAGAATGTCAACACAATTATTTATAAATCAGAAGGTATATATTTAAACAGAAATAAAATCTACACAATTTTTATGACCTACCTTTGGTATTTTTCACTGATAAGCTTTACAATCTTTTCATGTGCTGTTTTTGTTTTTGAATTTTTTAAACGTCTTCAATTTAAAATTTTTCTAGTTGAAAAAGCAATAAACTGTCAGTTTTTTTCAAACTTAACAATCAAGATGCTCGACAACATGTGACATATGAAACAAGAAGTTAATGAACTTCACAGACAAAAAACAACGCGAAGTTAATGAACTCATCAGACAAAATCAATGTCATTACATAAAAGAAGTACATGTACAAGAAAAATAGACAGATATAGGAATTTATTAAGTGGTTGAATGTATATCATGAGAAATTTTTGTTTTTAATAACTGAGCTACCACATTAAACCGTGTGAAGTCACAAAACTGCCGAATGTGACAGATGGACAATGTTAAAAAATAAGGCTTCTCTACATGTAGCCCTCTCCTCTTTGGCAAGCAGTATATGGTCTTATTAAAAGACGACTTCTTGCTTTAATATATAATTTTTAAATTTTTATTATTATTATTATTATTATTATTATTATTATTGAACTTTCCAGAATTATGCCAGTGATAGAATTTATGAAAGGGATAATGTATGCTGGTTGAAAACAAAATCTTTTCATGATTTCACACTTTGAGATTAATTTATTAAAATTAATTCAGTTTTTCAGTTATTTGTTTGCTTGTTTATGTATTATCACCATTATTATTATTATTATTATTATTATTATTATTATTAATGATTACATATTGTTCTATTTATACTAACAATTTATTAACATATTTAAGTAAGTCAGCACTTTAAATGATACTTTATTTTTTCTCCAGGAAAAACTCAGTTTTTTGAGAAATAACTAAAAAATGTATATGGTGTCTTAAAAACTGCACATAGACAGAAAACTGAAAAATTTTGTAATTCTGTAAGTTGATTGATGGTGTTCTTTTCACTGTGACCCGTTTTTGTGACCAGTTTTTGATTTTCTACCAAAGTCCAAAAGATTCTCATTTTTTTAAAAAAAATCATAGAAGAAATAAAAAGAGATAAAAATCTGTTCAAAATATTTAAATTTTGACAGTTTCAATAACTAATGAAACTATATTCACAAAATGTTGATTTGGAAATGATTACTTTTCAACATTTCAGAACAAATTATACAGCTGAGAAATATATTAAAAGTTTTATTCACATTTAATTAACTCTAAATTTTGTGAATTTAAATTGAAAATTATCCTGCACATTTTGACATGCAGGGAACAAATCATTAAATGCTAATTACAGGTAAAAATTAATTATCAGTTACAACTAACTACCTGTATGTTAAATTCTTAGAGATATCATTCTTTAAATCTGTGTGTGGCTTTTCTAAATATTTAAACAATGACACAAACTTTGATAAAAAAGGATCTGTCTACCAGTATAATATACTGATGATGGTACCCAACTATTATAAAACTAAAAAAGACAAAATAACTTATTAATTAGTTTTTCTTTAAGGGTTCCCCTTTGTAGGCACGACACACCCCACTGTGTGTTTTCCATGTACATGACCTAATCTTATGTAAAATTAGCGTGTAGTTCAAATAAATGCTAAATCTAATAGTTAATAATTAAACACATCTGTTCCTGTTTGTAGAAGTGTTAGTCTTTGTAATTACTGATTAATATTCTATTATTGGAGTAAGGAATAGAATAGAATAGAATAGAATAGAATAGAATAGAATAGAATAGAAGAGCAGAGCATAGTATAGCACAGCACAGCATAGTGTAGTGGTTTTTTTTTAATTTTTATATCATGAAGAATCATAAAATAGAACATGGTGCTTTTTTATTTTTTATTTTTTTTTTTATTTTGTTTCTTTCTTTTTTTAAATCTTTTTTTGTTTGTTTTAACAAAGTTTCCCCTTCACAAAAACTTACAGCAGCTCTGTTTTCAGAAAAATGACATATCCTGTACTTAATTTTTATCAATGTACTAATTTCAGGTACAAGTATATTTTCCATTTTTTAAATGTAAGTTTAATTAGAAAGAAACAGGAAAATTTCAGAAAATTACAAGTTAACTACTGGTATATGACATGTTTTTTTTGGAATCAGATACAAAGTGAAAAATATAAAAATGAACACACAGTAATAACCTAAAGATAAAGATATAGCAAATAATAATAATAATTATTATTATTATTAATTAATAAAGTAAGTTAGATTAATTTTTTATTTTCTTAAATCAGAAAGAGACAAATGTTAAAAAAAATTTCAAATGACCTAAGAAATCAATTCCCCTTCTACTGCCAAAATTAATTTAATAACTATATTCACAACACAAAATTAATATAAACACATTTTTACCAGAGAGTGTCATATATTTTCTTTAAATAGGCTCCAACATAAACTATATAAGTTATAACCATATTTTAAAAAGATTTTTAAAATGTCACAATGTAATTTTTACTTTCATTTTTTTTATCAGTTATTTCTTAAAATATTACTATATTAATATTTGTTCATAATTTAACCCCCATTTTTGTTTATATTGTTGTTTGGGGGCTGTTGGTTATGAACACATTATGTCTATTTAGTAATTAGATACAATTTCCAATAGCAATAGAAACTGGCCGATACACCAAACCGCCAACACCACTTATGAATAGAATTTGTATGTTTTGTGACAGTGGTGCTATAGAAGATGAACATCACATTTTAATACACTGCCATGCTTACAGTAGTTTAAGGCTTTTATTTTTTAATGATATTTTAAAGAAATTTCCATCCTTTTATAACTTGTGTGATGCAGATAATTTTTTTATATATTATGTCAAGTCCTTTTATTCATAAACACTTGGGATTCTTTTTAGATAAATTGTATAGTAGAAGGCAAGCTTTTAAAGCATTTTTTAAAAAAAATTTAATGATTAAAACTTTTATGGTATAATTAGAAGTTTCTTCCCTGTATGTTTTATAAATAACTTGATACTTTATTGTGGTGTCTCATAGGCCAGATATGGCCAGGTATAAAATTATTTTAACTTGTGTTTGAGGTTTTAGCATGCTGTAAATATGTATATTTTATATGTGACACTGAAATAAAAAATTTATTATTATTATTATTATTATTATCATCATTATTATAAAATAATAAAAAATAAAATAAAAATTCACACAGAAATCCTGGAATTAAATAGTAATAGTTTCTATAATTATCTATACAGACAACAAAATCTTTTTTTATTTTTTTTAATTTTTTTAAAAATCTGATAAATGGAAGATATTTATAGCACAAAAAAGCGAGTGTTTGATTTTAAACTATATTAGGTACACATTTCTTTACTAATCAGCTGACAAGTTTAATTTGAAGATCTGGGTCATTATTTTAAAGATTTATTTCAAACATTTGACAAGTTAAACTGTAAAAAATTAAAAACGGATCAATAAACTTAAACAATTAAGATTGTGATTTGATAAAATTTAAAATTATTATAAATTAAATTTCTCACAGGCATATACACTCCATGAAGAGTTGCACAAAATGTACGAGTATATGATAAATTTAATTTAACTGTAAATAAAGCCCCCCCCCCTCCCCAAGTCGAAAAATATAATAAAGTTTAAAATAAAGTTAAACTAAATAGATATTATGTGTAGTTCTATCAAAATATTTTTTTTAGTTTTATAGAAATTATTTAGAATTTTATGAAAATGCACTAAAATTCAAAATTCAAAAATTAATTTCAAAAATATCCATTAATTATTTATCCTCCTAAAAAAATTATTTATTACTACAATTTTTAAATTAGAAACAAAGTTTAAACAAAAAATTCAAATTTTCTACATAACAATTTTGATACATAAAAAATTTACATATTATTATGATCTGTAACTTTAATTTATTTAATACTTTATTCTCAATAATCTTACTACCAATCTGTCAATATTACAATAATTGTTTATTTTCTACATGGTATATGGATACTAAATTAAGCAAATCAAATTTCTTTTATCAATTGTTCAGACATATCTCTATAAAATTAAATAGAATAAAACACACTTGAAAATTTATAATTAAATGTCTGGTAAAAACGGATGATAAGTTATATATATAAATTATATATCTAATGATAAAACGACTATTATAGATCACTAAATATAGAAAAATTTTACAAAAAAAAACTTGTTAAATACAAATGTTACATTTTAAAATAGAATTTGTGTTTGTTATATCATGCATGAATGTTAAGAGCACAGCCTGTTACATCTTTTAATAGACAATATAACCTGCACCTGTTACAAGACTTAAATAAAATACTTGTTCTAACAATAATTTAAATGGTGGAAAACTGATCATGAAATTTTAACAAAATTTTTTACAAAATCTATCATCCCATCATAGAAGTAAAAAAAAATAGCTACAGAGTATCATAACTCTTGTAGCAGGTGGATGTTTTAAAAATAAAATGTTGATCAGGCAAACAGAACAGGTTGAATTGTGTCATTTTGTATTTATTTATCAAAAGTTTACAAAATGTTACTATGTATTGATTGCACCACCATTATTTTAATATTGTTTTTTTTTTAATTTTTTTTTTAAATGTTAGAAATTGAATTTGGAAAGCTAACTAAAAACACAACAAACTGAAAATTAAAAAAAAAAAAGATAATAATAATGATAAAAAAAGAAAGTTAAAAATCAAAATTAAGAGAAATCTAAAATTCAAAAATAGACCAATATTACAAAATTTAAAAGACAGGAGTGTATTAAAATTCTGTTCAAGGTCAAATATTCTTTTCTGTCATTTTTAGAAAATAAAATAAATAAAACTCTTAGTACAAAAACTGGGGAGTTAAACTAACCAAAAAAAGACAAACAAAAAACAAATATTTGCTTTTCTTTAACCAAAGAATAAGGGGAGTAATGGTGGTATTGTTAGACAAATTTAACAACATCAAAATTACAGTCCTTATTCTATAATACAAATGGCTTTAAGGTTTTACACTCAATATAACTAGAAAGTGGAATGTGTACTTTTATATGAATTATACAGTTATTACTAAAACTGGTAAATATATACCAATTATTTCCTAACTTATTGAAATCAGGAAAATATCATTCATATTATTTAAAAATTTGTTGGTTTTTTTTTTAATATAAAGTTGTGGATTTTTTTCCAACTTCATTATCCCTGAAAGTGACCTTAAAAAGTAAATATTCAAAGATTATACCATATTGACAACATGTCAAAAATCTGTACAAATTTTAAACAAATCGATGTTTTTATATAAAAATCGGGAATCCTAATATTTGACTGTTAAAAAAGTCGTTAGAACGACGATGAGAATTATTTACCTACCTTTCAAAGAGATCAAAATTCAGGTGTAAAACAGAATCCTAATAATGAAAAGTCAATATGAAGATTTTAATGACTTACAAACAAGCCATGAAAAAAAGTTAACACAATCACAATGACATGAAACACTGTAGACATGACAACACCACCACCACCACCACTACTACTACCACCAACCAACTGATCCACTATGCTACTTTAATTAGCTGTGTCATGAGTACCTGAGTATTGCAATGGTTAACTTATTCAGTAGCAGATTTATTTTGGCAGCTTATACTACTAACCTATGAAGATGGAAAGCCCCGTACCTGAGGGTATCGGAATTCTACGACTTTTCTCTCAGACGATGAAAACTTATCCGACAAAAGACAAACTGGCTACTTTTTACTGGAATTCAATCCTTCTGTTTGTAAGGAAATAGATATCCATATACTTGACTAGGTTATATGAATCCAACCCACAATTTAAAATGTGTCCTCCTTCTAAACAGTTCTCAGGTAAATCATACTGATCAACGTATATTAATAAACCTTAATTAATATTCAACATACTGAAAACATTACAACCATTGGAGGAAATCTGACTACACACCAAATAAAAGTGGGCGGGGCCAGGCCAAACACACAAACTGCTTAAAGATCATCCCATAGTATATATTCATATGTTGTATTGATGTGGAGAGATAAAACCATGTCATTCATTGATTCACTGTCAATGGGAGGCGGAGTTTTGTAAACCTATCAAGCTTTAGAGTTATCTGAATATAAGACAAACTATCAGGCTATCCTAAAGCTATCTCACTGGTCCTTAACCATAAACATGGAGAATCTATAAAATTACAGATAGACAGACCTCTAATATAATCCCGAGAACAGTTACAACCTCTCAAAACCTCAGATAAATATCCAGACACACACACACACACACACACACACACACACACACACACACACACCATAAAAAACAATATTTTATCAAAATGCACCAAAATTTTGAAATATAAATATACAAGCTATCAGAATATTTTCAAGTTTTTATTGACAGAAAATAAGATAAACACTAAATAAATAAATAAAAATTGTTTCATTTAATGCAATTAAGAAGGAGAAATATGTTTCAAAGCACAGTACCAATAAAACAATATTTACACCAAATGAAATGTTTATTTTCCAAATTCTTTTTTTTTTCATTATTAGATTTACTCTATTATTTACAGGTTTAAGTTTTTCTCTTACCATTTTTAAAACTTGCCAGTGTATGTTTGTAAGCATACCTTGCCTTGTATAGCTATATTAATGCTGATGTGGCTTTGAAGACAAGCTAATTTAAAGCATATATGCTACTGTGATTGAACTGAATTCAATTTCATTAGTGTTTCATATCCCTTCTTAAAGAGTGCATAAAATGGGGGTTAAGGATGTGGACTTAAAGAGAAGAGCTGTACATTTATCTTGTCTTAATTCCATATCCTCTAAAGCTGAAGTTTATACCACTCTCAAGAATGTGAAAATACCGGTAAAACAATAATTAAGTCAGAGAAATGACATAAACATTAACAGGTTAAAATCAAATTGATAGTTGCTGAAGATGATACGAATCTCAGGTTTTTCATTTAAAAAATGTTATGAGCTGTTAAAATATAATTTACAAACTTTTACTGACAATTTTCAAAAACAATTGAAGCGATGAAAAAAAAAATCAAAATGAATTGCATTAAGAGACATTATATTATAAGTTATAATCTAACAATGATTTTAGTTGTAGACATTTGATATTTCATCAGTGTTACATTCCTCATCATATAATGACGATAAAAGAAAGCGAGAATATTACAAATTTGAGACCCCCATATAGATGTCATCCTCCCCAGTGAAAATATGATATTTTTCTGAGTAAAATAATGTTAGATTTAAATAAATCACTAATCTCCGGAGAGAATTTCTCCTCTAAAAAGAATAATATTAAAAGGTTTGTCAATGTTTTTGATAATATTTCCATTCTAAAATCACAGATTTAATACAGAGAAGTGTCCTTTTCTGAGATAAAGTTTCACCAAATTGTAAGAACAGAAATCCTTTTTGACTTCCTGATGCAGTGAAGCAATATCATGTAATGTACATACAGAGTATTTAAAATTTCATAAGTCTGCAATTTAAATTTTTTTTCACAAAAAAAAGATGGGTTTTTTTGCATCTTTTAAGTTTAATGCATGTATTTGAAACAGAATAACCTGGATAATTTTAAATTTTAGCAAGCTAAGCAATTTTGAACAAGAACATACTTTGGTACCCACATTTGGCAGTCTGTGGGTTGGTTTTATATCAAGATAGCAGCGTCTTCTCATTGAAAACTGGCTATACACAGTACTTATTTTCTACTTTAAATATTTATTTCTAATATATTCAATATTTCTACTTTAAATAATGGATCTTTTTTATTTATTTATTTATTTATTTATTTATTATTTATAATTAATTAATTATTTTTTTTTGTTTTGAAAATTTCACTTTTGAATGCCATTTCTTGTTTGTCTTTGTTTTCAATAGTTTGACCTGTCTAACAAAAGAATATTCTATTATCTGCTAGAACTTATAAGCTTTAACTGAAGATACAAGTATTTCCCCTAGTCTCTGCAATGATGATAAATGTAGCAGATTAGGAAAAAATCATACTCATAAAATTTAATCAATTTTGGAATTTTTTTGTATACTAGTATACCATAACAAACTAAAAACAAATTAAGAAGAAATGTGAAATTAACCCCCAAAAAAACTAAAAACCAAGTACAAAATTTTTAATTTCAAATGCACTGTGGTGCAATGTATGAAAGATTGTTCCGATTTCATTGTAATACACAGTAAATGCTTTATCATTATCTTTCAAGATGTTTCATTTCTTAATAGTATTGACAATATATCTACTATATTACAATAGAACTGGTTATTTATGAAGCAGTTTGATTTCCTCTTATTTAAGTGGACTCATTTGAACTAAGAAAACTCAAATCACATAAATTTTGTGCCATCGTGGATCGTAACTAAACTCAATCCATGATTGGTGTTTATTTTGATATATATGATAAACACAGGACTCTTTGAAGAAATAATTGTTTGCAAATATTTTATTTGCTCTGAATTTGTCAAATGCAAAAATTCAAATCTTGAAATTTTTTTTAGGTTATTAATTTCAAAGGCACAAACAAATTTGGTACCCTATAACATCTGTAAAATTGAATAAACTGCTGTGAATTATTCTGTAATAATTATCACATTTGTTGGTAACAATCATGCTTATTGTGCTAAAGTACTGCTTTATGAATTTTATACATTAAAAATGGCTGTGTTATATCAGAAGTGAAGTTTTTTGTCATATGTTCAAAAGGATACATGTATTTCTTTAGTCTGATTCTTCAGCATTCTAATTGCATAATCCCAGTAATATTTTTCTTTAAAAAGAGCAAAGACAATTTTTCTCTAATAATTCTCATATTTGCTAAGAATTGGTTTCTAGAAGTTCTCTTATTTGTCAGTAAATTATTTCTTGAGTAAATTTTTATATTTCCTGAAAAAGACTCAAAAAAATTCTCAATATTTGATTGAGTAACATTAGCTTGAAGCTAATTTTTAAAAATAATAATAACCAACAATATGAATAAAAAGGTTCAATTTCTAGTACTTAGAAAGAGGGAGTAATACACATATGAACTGTAAATATATATGGAATTAAACCAGACCAAGACAATTATATGATCAGTGATAAACAAACTTATTTACAGATATTGGTTCAAGTAAATGAATTCTGTCCCTTAATCAAGTAATTGAAATTCTTCATTAAGACATGCTTCATTCATCCTCCTCTCCAAAGACTTCCCATCCAATTATAATTCTGACATTGATGGAGCAACAGGGGAAATTTACACTTAAAGCTAGCTAGATACCTAGCCAACTGACTTGTACCTATCTTGACAGTAGATTATGACAATTCTCCGTTGTAATAACTAATTGTATTTCTTCTCTGTAAATTAATTCACTTTTATTCTACATCATTTTCCATTCATATCTTACATTAGTGGTAGACAATGATGACAAATTTCTGCCATCTCTTGACTGGCATATGTAGTCAATAATAACGTTCCTCCGAGACAATAACTTGGCTTATTTTTACAGCTCACGCTTTACCACGAATCAGTGTAAGCAATTAAATTTTCTGTGATGTGTCTAATCTTTGACGGATAATCCTCAGGTGTGGAATATACCTGTTTATAGCATTCTATGTTGGACGATGTGCCAAACACGTAAATTTTTAATCATAAAATGACGAACCTGAAGACATCATCATCTCAAGCTATTTTCTACAGATGTATCCAGCTGACATTAATCTACTTGATCAGAGGAATGAACATAATTGACAGGGACAGTGTCAGGAGACAATAGAAATGTCTTTAATTAATTTTCATCTCTTTGATGAAAAGTCAGATAATGAAGCAAAGAAGAACTCTAATATTCATAATTCTGACATCAGTGCTCATAAACTTCATTGTATTTAACATGAACAAACTTATTTATTCTTTAAATTTTTCTAAGTTTTTGTTTATATATATATATATATATATATATATATATTTATATATATCATAAATGACAACAAGCACACACACACACACACACACACACACACACACACACACACACACACACACAATCTTTTTTCAAACAAATTAATAAACCAAAAAATACTCATATATCATGATAGAAAGTTTTAAAGAAGTTTTAGTAATTATAAGTTTTGAATAGAGGACTGCTATGATTTATCTGTAAGACTCATCCCAGTACAGTACAATTCAAATCATTAAACACAATACTGTAAAGTCATGCTTTATTTCTTCTGTAAATTACCACTTTTAAACATAATTTATGTTTTACATTGTCACATACTTACAGAATCTCTCTCTCTCTCTCTCTCTCTTCTGTAAATTACCACTTTTAAACATAATTCATATTTAACATTGTCACATACTAACAGAATCTCTCTCTCTCTCTCTCTCTCTCTCTATCTGAACTTTATAGGAAGATAAAACAGAGCTTGATTAGTTTTGCCAATGTTTTCTGAAGCCTTAAAGGCTAGCTGATAATATAGTGCCACGATACTGAACTGACTTCTACAGCAAGTTCTTTTTAGTTTTTTCCTTTTTTTTTTTTATATCTAAAGCCCAGAAGTAGTGTTACAACAGACTAATGCTTGCTGGTGTTTTATGGTTCTGTCATGTGCTAATTTTTGAATTTTTATAAAAAAAAAATACAATTCAAAATTAGCACACTGTCATTTCCTCCTTTTAATTGTATTATTTTATAAAAATTCAAAAGTAGCACATGTCACACCTCCAAATCCAGCAACACGTGTCTAAATTCAACACAATGAGAAAAGCCCAGTATACTATTGGTACACTCACTCTAAGCTCTGTTTTGCTTGTGTAAAGGTGTCTATGTTGCACAAAGTATTTGCTAAAAGTGAAAATTTCATGTCACACTTTATCTATTTTAAATAGAGTACCGTAATTATTTTTCAGAAATAGTCAAATTTTAAGAGTATACATAATATGCAAAAACAACATTTACCTACACTTTATATTTATGGTACTACCGATAATTTGGCTATTTATAAACGGTGAAGCTTTTGGAAATTTTATACCAATTAATTCAAGTGAAATTCTTTATTTTCAAGTAATCCTTATTAGAGACATTTTAAACAGATGAGGTTAGATTATGTCAAGGAATCCGCAAGTTGCAACAAGTGACACAACTCCGCAAATGAAGATTTTGTTTATGGTAGATTTAACAGATTATATACATTTGGTTTACTCTTCTTAATTCAATAAACAAAAATATACTTCTACATTAATGTTTAGTGTTGCTAAATTAGTCTAAGTGTTTTGTACTGAGGGTTTTATATTCATGGTTCCGTGGTATGTGTTAACTGTTTCTTTGGTTTTTGTAATGGCATACAATTTCAAGTAGCATTCTACATTGTTCCTTACAGTTAATCCTATAAGTCGTCTTTACAGATTAATAAAGTCTATCACAGAGAGAGGTAATTCACCACAGGGGCAGATTGTGCGTTTAGAACAAGACTTGTAGAATGAAAAATTCATAAGCTTTTATAGATTTAACCAGACATTTAAAAAGCCTTCGGCAATTCAGACAAATACAAATAAATTACGTTAAAGAAAATCTTACTGTACCAATCCTTAACAAGTATTGGAGAAGACACAAACATGTAAAAGGCTAAAGCAAACTTCATATAAATGACCTTGTGACTGACCTTAAGTATAGACAATTTTCTATCTTATTTTTTATCACTTCAAAGGGTCCCAGACCCAACTGACAATAAAATTCACCTGTAAAACATACAACAATAGTACAAGTTTGACAGGGGAAATTGAAAAATGCAAAATGTAATTAAGTTATAAGCCAGTCAAAGATTTGTGTTAAAGTTGATAGATACATTTATATAGTCAGGAATCTTTTCTTTATTTTCATGTCAGCTATTGTAGTATCTCACACACACAGAGATTTGTCAATAAAATCATCTACTTTTTATATTATTTTGTCCCTGTGGTTAGTTAACTAAACAACACATACTAAAATCCATTTATATGTAAATTATTTGTACAATGAATCTCTCTCTCTCTCTCTCTCTCTCTCTCTCTCTCTCTCTTTCTCTCTCTCAACATTCCAGAAACAGCTAAGTTTAATTATGAAAAAAAAAAAAACTAAATAATTATATAAATGGTAATCTATAGATAAAGTATTATATGTATTACCTATATTGATAAAATATATAATTAATTATCTTTTTTGTTGAAGATTGGATTCAATGATTTTTTAGTAAAACTATGCACCGGCAGATCATTTTCGATTAATATGATTAATGAATTTTGATCAAAATGTCTATTATATGTGTTACCTAAATTGATAATGGGTCAATGATGATATTAAACATTTTGGGTACTGATGGTCAATTCAGAAAATTTAAATGTTGAGACAGTTCTTTTTATAATTATTAGTGGTGACAGACTAAATGAACATCTCCAATAAAACCCAAGATGCTAAAAATATTGGAATCTTTTGATTGGTCCTGTTCTATTATTTATTTTATAAAGAATCATTTTTTGTATTTATTAGCAATTGAACTGTTTTAAAATGAAGTTCATTGTCAGTATGAAGGCAACAACTTTGCAAGCAAATGGAATAATGTGCGTTAGCGCGTTATAAAGTTTTGATTTGATTTCATATTGATGTCTAAAGTACTGCAGTTTTATTCTCAATCAACCATTAATATTGTACTGGAAACGAGAAGTGTAAATGGTGTTTTACATCCAGTCAAAATTCTCTTTCTTATATTGAGGTAGTCAGAGTGCAAACTGACAAACTATCTCACAATAGAAACTGTCCAGAGGAGTGCTTCAAACCTAGAAGGTGAGAGGGGCTGTGATAAATAAGCATACACTTTAGCTCACTTGTCCACAGAGGCCTTAAAATAGTAATGTAGTTTTCTGTGTTACATTATGAGTTTTTTCACACAGGCTTGTTTATTAAGATTATCTTTTGGTGTCATAAGATCCAAAAGCCCTCATAAAGATTTAATGGTTGCTCTACTTTTCACCAATTTAGCCAATTTTTTATTTTTTATAATTTCTGGCTCAAAAATATTGATTTTGGCTAATATTTTTGCTCCCAAATTTTTATCAATTTCATTATTAGCTTATAGTTTCTGTAGAATATTCAATATAAGTTAGCTTTAAATTTTATTGTTGACTAATTTTTCTAGCTACTACTTTTCAAAAGCCAGAACTAAACCTAAAATTTCAGATTTAGTACCACTATGGAGTGCTTAATCTAAATATCTATATAAGCTTTTGCTTTTGTCACTATTAAAATCGTTATATTAAGGGTTTATTTTTAATAATTATATTTTTAACAATATACCTGATATGCTTATCAAAAAGAGTTAAAGTTTACTAGAGAAATTATAATACTCTTAGTCAAGGCACAACAGATTATTATCAAATAACTTGATTGGAGATGTTCATCTATAACTTGATTGGAGATGTTCATCTATAACTTGATTGGAGATGTTCATCTATCTTGTTGTTGCCCAAAATCATATATTTATCATGACAAAAAAATCAAGAAATGCTACACCAACAAGATGCCCTGTAAGTCTTATCCTGAGTGCAAGGAATGTATTTTAATTTTATATTGTCCATTTGAAAAATAAGTACATGTTGTATCTAGCACTGGTAAAAGTGAGAAAGTTGATTTTAAAAGCCATATCTGCAATTTTCACAGCTATTTAACACTTTCTATCACTGATGAGAATAGTTAGTCAAAGTTACATTTTGTTTTAACTACAATAGTCTTATATGCATGATGCATAATGGTCAGCATGGTTAAACAAAAAGGATGGCTACTGGACATCATGAACCTTTAGAATATCATACCTTCACGTGAATTTGAACTTTGTGTGTATTTCATTATTTCTATATCAGAATTCCAAGACATGTTTTTGCTAGGAATTATAAAATATGAATATAAACCAAGACTAAAAGCAGATTGCGTCTAGGTGGAATTTAGACTAGAATCCCCATATCCTGAATCTCTGCCGCTCCCCTAAATATATTTATATGGAAACAAAGTATGTTCCTTTTAACATGTAGACTATATAGAATGTCAGGAATTTAATTACTTCGACATATCCTTAATTAGTAAACATCTGTCAATGTTAAATAAATAAACAAATTAATAATAGGGTAATAACTTTACTCAAAGGTTTTAAAAGAACCACAAAAAATGTCTTTCAGATGGAGGGGGGGATGATATAACCTTTTTTTTTATTATGAAGTGGAATGTAAATAGTAAGTTCTTAAGCTTGTTCCGATCTAAAAAGAACTAAATATCATTCATACAAAAATAATTCTAAAGCCGCTAATCATTAAAATAAGTCATTATGAGAAGTAAATAAACTTAAACAATTATATGATGTACTCTTTTAAAAAAAATATTAAGTCAAATCTATCAAATTTTAAATTTATGACAAAAAAAGACACAAAGAAAACCTTTTTTTTATCTGAAAATCAAGTAAAGGTAAAGATATCATCTGAATATAGGACAACTCCCTGACCTTACATTCTAAATATCTGTATCTATTTCAACTCTGTCTTTTGTGGAAATGAAATTTATCCTTACCTAATTCTTCATGTTTCACAAAAGACGTACTCCCATAATATTGCCACATACTATCAATAATGTATTGATATCGTTTAAAAACCCCCCCCCCCCTTTCCAAAAACAGCTGTTCAATAAGCATTTTAAAAATACTGTAACTATTTAAAATGAAATATTATAATATTCAAATATAAAATTAGTTTAGTAACGGGAATTTTGACAGCAAATGTCTGGGTTTGATGCCAAAAGATATCAAATAAAACTTATATCCAAGTTTTTATTTCTGAAGAATACATTTTAATATATTTATTTTCATATTTACAACTCTACTGAATGTTATGAGTGTTTTCAAAACTAAAATCCTTGGACATTTTATGAAAATTATTAAAAAAAATTCTGCAAAGTTTAAATCTGGCACAAAAACTATTATGTTATGTTATATGGACATATCAGAGATCTATCTTTTCTATCCAACAATATTTGATTAGAGATCTATCTTTATTTTTAAAAAACAACAATTTTCTTATTTCCTCAAATAAAATTCAAATGCTATCCATCTTTAAATTTACATCGTACATAAACCAAATGGTGATCTTGTTGGTACAACAATGCTTTCTGTTTGTCAACAATATTTGAAATCTCATAAAACTCATTCAGTATGCTGTGAAGATATTTTAGTGATAAATTATGTATGTATGTATGTTATAATATTATAAAAGTATGTTGAATGTGAATTTCAAAAAGTAATAATAATGAAATATATATATATATGAAATGTCAACCAAACTTGATATGTTAACAATAATGGAAATGGCAAAAGCACAGAAGTCTATTTTATTCAAATGACACAGATGAGATAATTCTCATCATTAGCTGATATCCATGGATACTTTAAAGAAACAGATTGTGGTATGGCCAGGGCTTTATATATAGATGTAAGAACCACATTACAGGGGAACATTTTATTACTATTATATTCAGTGCCCATCCAAAGTCTGGATTACAATAACCAATGGTTTCAAAATGTATTTGTTGTGTGCCTTATATTACAGGTATTATGTATTTTCAATTATTTTCGCTTTTGCCAAGCAAAATGTCTTTTTCAATTTGGACAGAGTGATTTTTTCTAATCTAAGCAAGTCTGGTTTCAAAATGTATTAGATTTGTGCCTTATTTTTCGGGTATGGTGTATAATGGATTATTTTGGCTTTTGCCAAGCAAAATGTCTTTTTTTTTTTGGGACAGTGGTTTATTCCAATCCAGCCAAGTCTGGTAAGAATCAATATCAAGGTCTTGAAATATAGGGTATTTAATGTGACCAGCTAAAAATATGCTAAAAATGAAATAACGTGAAATAAATATATGCAGATATGATGATAAGTATGGTAGTGAAAAAAATAAACTTAAAAGCAAGAATAGCACAATAATACCTGTAAACATGTAACATTTGGTGAAGAATATTAATGTTAAAACATGTACCATTTTGCATCAATTATAATATTTTATTGCAAATCTTGAACCAAAAATTTATTAAATAAAATGGAAATATTCATAAAATCTTAATTGTCCATTGAAGTCACAAAAGTTAAGGTTAATAATTTTAGATAATAGAATTTTAGTGGGATGCAAGATTGAAAAATAAGTGTCCGATCTTTCCCTTTATTCAACATCAAGAAGCAGGAGTCCGTTGTTTACACAACAAACTTAAGTCTTATCACAAGGAAGATAAACAAATTTATAATGTTCAGACCAACTCTGAATCTTTCTTTCACTTATACCATTTAAAAAAAAAAGTTTCTGCTAATATCATCTTAAGAAACTTCTTTTTCTGTCATTTTCACAATACTGAAAAAATTTAAAACTCCAAATTCCAATTATTTTTTAATTCATGTGTAAATCTTTATTTTTTTTATTTGTGTGACATTTATGATGGAGAAATATCTTTAAAACTATAGCAAATTAAAATTAAGTTCCTAGAAAATATCATATTTCAAATAGATTTGAAAAAAATCAAAATGATAAAATGTGATAAAATAAAATAAAACCACACAATAAAAATTATATTAGTATCTATTATCATCTGTGAAATTACACAGTGTTTTTATTACTGAAGCATATTTCTTTGTCTTAGATAAAAAACATGACAAACGTCCTAGTGTTTGTTTTTTTTTAAATATGAGAACTCTCCTGTGAAAGAAGACACTATATGTGGTCATGTCTCCAGAGAAAAATCACACTAATGAATTGATTCTAATGAAACAAATACATTGCTAAGGAGACACTCATAAAGTATCAACTCTGAAGCCTCCTGTAAAGACATTTCTAAATCAGAATAAAAACATCAAAGATGACAATGCATCTCTGCAAAATTAAACTGCAACTTAATTGATAAATATGTGAGAATTTTCTTATCAAAATAACTTTACGTCAAATGACAATTAAAGTTTGTTACCATGGTAATTCATTTAATTTTAGTAACAATATAAGCTAAACTTTAAAACTAGTTATAACTTTTCTGTCATACAAACATAAAATGTAAAACATTACAACTGTATGCTATATATACTCTCACTGTGTATGTATTTACACCAATGTCATATTCTTTCTGTATATATATTCTCACCAAATTGTACATACCATCACTGTGTACACATTTTCACAATATACATATTCTCATTGCATATACAGTATATTCTCACCATGTACATGTTCTCATTGGATACATAATCTCACAATGCACATGTTCTCACTCTGTACATATTCTCATCATGTACATGTTCTAATTGCATACAAAATCTCACAATGCACATGTTCTCACTCTGTACATATTCTCACCATGTACATGTTCTCATTGCATACATAATCTCACAATGCACATATTCTCACAATGCACATGTTCTCACTCTGTATTATATTCTCACCACGTACATGTTCTCATTGCATACATAATCTCACCATGTACATGTTCTCACTGTGTACATATTCTCATTGTGTACATATTTTCACCATGTACATATTTTCACCATGTACATATTCTCACCATGTACATGTTTTTACTGTGTACATGTTCTCACTATGTTCATATTCTCACTGTGTACATATTCTCACCATATACATATTTTATTGTGTACAAGATCTCACACTATACACATTCTCAATGTATATATATTTTCAGCATGTACACACTCTAACCATGGACAAACTCTCACCGTTACATATTCTCACCACTGTTTTCATATCTTTGTTGCATTCTGACAAAATTAGTTTATATTTCCTGAGACTTTATATCAATATCTTTTTTCAAAATTGTGAAATCATGATCACAAAAAATAAGTAATATAAGATATGACAAGACTCTGTATATGTTGAGAAAAGGTAAAATGTAAGTAAGGGGACATATTGCAAATAAGTACACTAACAGATACAATACTGGCAGAAATATCACTAAGTCTAGAGCATGCAGCACAAAATATTACATTTTTTAAAATATTACTGAACTGTAAATCTAATATTTTTAAAATAAGGAACGCATGTTTTAGATAAGTCAAATTATAACACCTAGTTTCATACATGTTAATCTAGGAAAATGTGATTATGTATAAATATATATTTATATATATATTTTTTCATTTCCCTACCTTGATTTTCGACAAGTTAATTTTCCTGACAAACTGTACTATCTGACGGAATGATTTGATAAACTTCCAGATTGAATGTTGAACCACTATTAAACTGTTATTACAAGTCAACTCAAGTGAGAAATTACCCCCAGGAAAATGTCAAAGGTTTAATCACCATATCTATATAAAACTTGGCTGGTCATTTTATATATATATATAACTTTTATTAGGGTAAAGCTCAACCTTAAAAGACTCAAAATTAATATACTAACTCTAAAGTTATAAAAAATCACACCTAAAAATAATAACATTTTTTACCTTTAGTACTACCCGGTATATATTTCCATCATTTTGTTGTTGTAGAAATAATCAGCATCTACATTGGATTCTAATTTTCAAACCACCAAATGCCATTAAAAATTAATTCTAAGTGACAACCCCCCCCCCCCCCCCCCCCCAAAAAAAAAAAAATAAAAAATAAATCAATAAAACAACAAGGAAAAAATCATTTTTGAATTTTCAACAATAAAACTTTTAAGGAAAAGGGTAATTATTCCTACAAAAAACATGGCCATGAAAACAAAAAACAAAAACCTTTTTTTTCAAATTATTGTAAATAAACAGGGGAAAACATAAATACATATTGTAAATGCAGTAATATTCATTAACCAGCAAATAGCCATTAAAATTCCATTCCAAATTTTTTCATGGACAATAAAATACAAATTCCGTCAGATGTAAGTTTTTTATTTGTGTTGTCCATCCTATGCAGTGACTGAGCAGAAGTACGGTAGCAGTGAACACTGGGTAATGTATTGTGACATGCAAACCGGCGATCTATTAATCAACAAACTGACAGAAAAATTGGCGATAAACAAGAGTAATAAAATATAACTGGTAATGTAATTATGAAGGCTATCTTCCATCACTAAGGCTGTAATATTTCAAGGTTTTCTTGACAATTTGTTTTATAGATTTCTCTTCGAAGACAAACACCAGTATAAATGCAACCTGCCGTAAATTATGGCAGGGATAAACATAGAAGCATGTTGTAGTATATATGGATAACAACACAATATTACTGCTGTAATAATGCATATCTATATTCCATGGCTTTGCCATTTTTTACTGCTCACTTTCAATCCATAAAAATGATTGTGTCTGGGACAATAATTTGGTTAACGATGATCTCATTTAGCTCTCAATGGTTGTGTAACATGCGATCAGGACTATATATATGGAATAATTTGTAGCCCTGTAAGGAAATTAACAAAAACATTTTCTATTGCAATTTTGTTTTCTCCCCGCACGGATCAGGAAAGCATTAGTCAGTTCTGAGTCAAAGAACTTAAAGAAATTTTTGATTATTATCATTAGATATAGAAATATAACATGGGAGGTTATACAAGAACCTTAATTTTAGCGAGCAATTTAAAAAATCAAGACGTTGTATGACAATGGGTTCTGTAACAAACTCTTTAAATTTAAATCATTTTGAAAAGTAATAAACAGGCGTATTTTTGTCCTTGTATTAATATTTATTTGGAAAAAAAACACACAAATATAAATCAAGAATTTAAATTTTTGAGAATAATTTTTTGAAGTATTTTTATAATGTTAAAAAAAAAAAATGAAAAAAAATGAAAAAAAGAAAAAATATACAAGTGTGTAGTCAGAACTTTTCTTTATTTTTCTGGTGTAAAATTATTATGACACATATAAAAAAAATTGAAATACACAAATAAAATCTCTCTCTCTCTCTCTCTCTCTCTCTCTCTCTCTCTCTCTCTCTCTCTTCATAAACACAAAACATAAAAATATTGTAATATTTAACAAATATAATAAACACTAATTTTTAAAGAAAAATAATAAAATAAAATAATACTTACTTGTTTACTCAATATTGTAGAATTTCATATATCATATTTATTCTCCAAGACCTGGTTTATAAAACCCCGATGTATGTGAATTTAATATGTATTGTTTACTTCATGTCCAACTATTGTCAAAACTTGTTTAAATTTCTACGAAGTATTTATTTCTCTCTCTTTCACTTCTTGAAACAGAAAGGAACAACATTCAAATAATCCATTAAAATTTTCTTACTAATGAAAGGTATTTTTCTGAGATAAAAAAATTTCCGTGTTCTAAGGAAATATATATTTTTTTGGAATTTGTGATTATATAAGAATTCCAGATTTATACACAACTGTACAGTATATAAACAACATGTAAGAAGGGAATCTTCTACAGCGTGAAGTCAAGTCAAATAATGTCGGATTTCTTTAAAAGTTTGTAATTTAATTCTAGTGAAACAAGGAAAATTAAAACCATGATGTGCACCGACAGGTCATCTATAGACAGGTGAAATTAAATCGTGTATGAATAGTCCCGAAATCCAGACCAATCAAACGGCAGATGGAAGATGAAATTAACTCTTAAAGTTTGCCTGAGATCCGACTGTCAAAAGACAATAGTATTACTAATAACCCGTGTAGATTACACTATATCTTGATAACATAAAAACATGGTACATCCAATATTTACAAATTGCTAACCAAATATCAGTTTCATTTTTTTTCTTCAATTATTTCTTGTTTTTCATTTGTTTTTGTTTTTTTTTTTTTAAAGTTTAATAGATTTGGTTTTATTTCATAATAAAACTGTTTTAATTGTATTATTGTAACAAATTATTGTTTTGTTTAGTACATGTATATAATAATTTTTTCTTCACAATTTAAGATTTTATTTACACAGGTATAGACATGACAGTATATACCTAGAAATACTTTATAACACACACACACACACACACACACACACACACACACACACACACACACCTATTTAAAAATTCAATTTACGAGTAAGTAAATTTTTTTTGATTGGCAATAGCAATTCAAAAACAGTCTGAAATACAAGTAAGATAAAACTGAAACCAAATAACAAAAAGTAACCAAAATACTCAAAAACATAAATAGACACATACTTTAATGATGGAATACACCTTTAAATAATTTTCTAATTTCACTGTCATATACCATTTTTTAATAGTTATCATTTAATACATTAAAAAACGATATATAAAATAACAAATAAGGTTTTACATGTATTTCTGATTTTTTGAAAGTTATATACCTTTTCATCGAAAATGCATATTGATATATATACACATATACACGTATATGTATTGGTAACTATTATGAAAATCTATTACAGAACTTTAAACAAAGGGTATGTCTCCACAAAGCTAATTTAGCAAGGTTTTCTCTTGTCTTCAGACTGAAGATGACCTATTGAAGACATATATACAAGCTGTTGGTCGGCCATATTGTCATGTGCAGAATTTCAAATTTTTATCCAAAAAAAATTTAAATTATGCACATGACAATTTTATAATAAATTAATAAATTACTACTGAAATAGCAAGGATTTTGAAGTGATAATTTTTTTTATTGTCCGCAGCAATGGAATACAATTTTTTCTAATATTTTTAGGAAGTACAAAACATTCATATTTTTATCTACATTTAACTCAAAATCTATGTACAGTATATAGAATAGAAAGTCATTTTATTGAGCTTGTTTCTTTGTCTCTCACATTCTTTTTATTCCCTTTCTAGGCAGTATCACAGAAAAGCAGCCATTTGGGATTGCCTACATCCAGGAATCACAGAAGTTAAAAACATTTATATTTTATCTATTTTAATGTTTTATTTTGTTAATTCCTAAAACATACCTCAATCCTCCCATCTAGATTTTGTCTTCCATTTTTCAAATTTCCATAGAAAATAGCTGCATTGATGTTGTTTGATGTCTCTATGGAAACAAAGCCCTTTCTGACTCAACAAAACATTTATGAATTCACACTGAAAATATTTATATTTCCAGTCTACCTTTATTCAAAATTCATTTGAAAACATTTTCTTCTTTCTTTGAAATAAAAAATAAGTTTCTGTCAATCCATCACTATCTACCCATCACTGATGAAAGGTTGTTTGTAAAAACAACAAAACAATAGACAAACTACAGAAAATATTTTAAAACTTTCAAAGTAAAATATTCTCAATTTTCTAGTTAAAATTTATATGCAGTCTAAAAACATATTTCATTCATTTATCCTTTATATTACCCAAGCTTTTATAACAATGTCATGACAAGACTTAGAATTTTAAACATAAATAAAAAAAAAAAAACAAATTTGTTGTTTAAATTAATTTTTCTAAATCATCATCATATTTTTTTTTTCATCTGTATTTTTTTGTTCTAATTTGTTGTCATTTTTAGCAAAATTCATCAATTTTTTCATATCATGTAAAGTGATTTTTTTAAAAAAAATTGCTGAGATTTCTCGATTTAATCAGCCAATGGTTACAAAACTTTTAATGAATTTTACATTATTATTACGCAAAAAAAAACCATAATCATTAAAAAAAAAAAAAAAAAAAAAAAAAAAAAAATGAAAAAAAAACCTATGTATGAACTAGTTCTTAGTTTACAGTTTTTATGTGATACAGCATCTAATTTCACAGAGAAATTAGCTTCTTTTACAATTATCATAGCCCCCTCCCAAAAAATTATATATATATATATATAACAAATACCTGCTAAATTTTGATGTGCCATATATATATTATTGGTTACATATGATTCTTTGCAATATAAGAATCTATTCAAATTTGAAACTTCTATACAAAAGGGAAAAAAAAAAAAAGCTTTCCTGATACTTATGAAAATGAAACTTATTAATATAAAAAAATATCATGCAATCGTATGTTTCTGTCTTTAAAAAAAAAGCTTTCCTGATACTTATGAAAATGAAACTTATTAATATAAAAAAATATCATGCAATCGTATGTTTCTGTCTTGTGCTAATTTTGAGATCATTAATTTTGTAAGCACACACCATACACACACCAAAAAACATTTTGTTATTAAATTTATATGAAAATCCCCCAAAAATATTTTTCTTTCTATCCAGTCTCTCCAAGAGTTTTAAGCAATCTTAAACCCTAACAATATGTTTCAAATTTATCGCTTTTATAGACCATAAAAAAAAAATACATTGAACAATGGAATAAAAGAAAATGACTTGTCATTTATCATGCATACATTCACATAAATTTACATTTTATTTCATATTCAAAAGAATTGATTCTGCCATTGATGATAAATTGAACTTATCTACATAAAACATCTTACAAGTTAACGGCTAAAGTTATTAATTACCCTCCCAGATGGAGCTATTAGCAACTGGGTAGGAAGAGACCCAGTCAGGAAATATACATGATACATTTGTATAAGTAAGAGGAACAATTAGGACATATTATAACTACTAATAATGTTAAAAACAGATGGGATGATGTTTTTCCTGCAGGGAGGGGTGGGTCAAGTCAGGAGGAGAAATCATTTTACATAATTAGCACTTGCATGATGACAACCTGTCATAAAAAGATTTGATACAAAACTTAATTGATTAATATTTTTAATTTACTTTCACTATCAATTAATTTAATTTCAGTTTCACATAAATTTATATTTTTCTTTTACTTTATTCATTACTTAATTTTTTTAGTTTGTTTATTTTTATACGTCATACCCCCACCCCACCCCAATATTTAAATTAATTAATTAATTAATTAATTAATTAATTAATTAATAATTAAATAAATAAAAATCAAATAAATAAATAAAATAAAAAACCCACAATTTTTTAATAAAAATAAATCTATTAATTAAAGCTGTTACTTGTTTGTCAGAGCCATTTTCTTCATTGTTTTACTTTCAGCAACGGAATTTTGAGAAATATATTAAGTAAGAATCATAAAAATATCTTGAAATAAAACTTGTAAATCAATTTCTTTATTTTCCTCTTTTCTGATAGCAATCGGTGTCAAATAATGAATTTTGTGCTCTTTGTGTTACTTGTCCCTACACGAAGATTCTGTTTCTTCTGAAGAACTTAATCATCCATAAAGACACCATTTAACCATCTAACCAATGTATGAAAACGTCAGAAAGTTTTTTTGTACTCTACAACACTAATATAAAACAAATATTAAGTAATAAATTTTCTGCAAAGTCTGATAAAAAGGGTGACATTTGATGACATTTTCCAACATATAATATACAAGCTTTTCTGTCAATAGTCAGTTTGTTTCTAAACCAGAACATGCAAGGTTAGATGTTTTGGGAAAAATCAATGGAAGCCTATTGTTCCAGAACCGCTTTAGAAATCAAAGTTCAAGTAGCCAAGAGGACAAGAGATTTACTTCATTAATTCTATGCCAATTATCTTTAAATAACTGACAATATTTAATAAGAAAAACATCCTTCCATGACAAAAGACTCCCTCATCCTGCAAATCCATCAGAAGAGTAAAATGAAGACAATCTGTAATTATCTCTTGTACAAATCTTCTACCAATTACAGCAGGACCCTTACGACTTGATCATTTGAAATAATGCGGCATACTTCAAAACATGGGAATAAATTAAATGTTAAAAGATTGCTGTTCACTAGTAAACAGTAAAGAGTCTTATTATAGACAGCACAGGAGGGAGAATTGTCCTTGTGGGATAATAGGATTCAATGTAAAGTAAATATAAGTGGCAGTGTTGAGGAGTTGAAGAGGGAACTGGAGAGATCTGTAATGATATCAATATGGCAGTTATCAGGGACAAACCTTAATTCTTGTTTTGTCATCATAGCCAATTCTTGTATCTTAATTGGAATTATTAACATTGAAATCATCATTTAATGGGAATATTGGTACTTCAACATGTTGTACTTTCAAGATTGCTCAAATATTTAATTCAGTTCAATGTTTTATTAAGAAACAATTTACTTCCATCTATATTTTACCAGCTTCTGGTGAAAACAATCAGCAAATGCAATTTGGTCTTGTCATTTTTATGTCAATATGTATCTGAAAAAAGTTTGATTTTATTTCACAAAATACCAGCAATTGTAAAATTCTAACTATAAGGCACAAGAACCTTGTGGACTGTTTACATAAACAGCATTTAGTCATTATTATGAGTATATAATCTGCTTTGCAACAGGACATCTGATGAAACTTGTTGATCCAGACATATGAGGTCAACCAATAAATGTATACTAAAAGTACCACTTTCATTGGAGATGTATATTAATTGAAATGAAACATGAAAAAAACAAAAACATATTAAATGTTTTCATGCTAGATTTATGGAAACAACAGTCACTACCAACAGTTTTCATTATTAAACACCAGTTTCACTCACATGTCAAAGCAAATAAAGACCCTTCTTAAAGCCACCCTGGTTTTTATTTATTTATCCGTGCTGCTTAACTGTGCTTTTCATCAACAAATATTTACTACAGACATCCATGAATCTATCAAAATTTGTTTTCAACCAAGATCTATTCATTATACCTTTTTTTATTATTTAGCCCAGTAAAGATATTTCCATAAACTGAACTAACCACATTCTTCAATTAATTTCAATTTATCTACATTCACAGATTTTTTCATTAAAAGAACATTTTTATAAAATTCTGTCATGTCAAATTTAAATTTGTCTTTTCATATTATTGAGTTTATAGATTGGGACAAGGAAATCCCAGCTCCAAAACCCTCAGGGAAGATACCCCCTATGGTCTAAATATAGCAATCCATTTAAATGCCAGGAAACTGTCTTTTGTTAAAATACTTTAAGTTAGGAACATCCATTACAACCCACTTAAAATGTCAAACACATTCAAAATATTGCTTAAAACATTTCTAGAATATATTTGGTGTCTTCAAAAAAAGGTGTTTTTTGTGAAAAAAATATTTGTTTAACATATTTTAATGTGCTTACAAATTTAATCAATATGCAGGCCTGTCTTATTTTTTTTAAAATTCAAAATTTAGTACCCTAACCTTTCACAGTTCCTACGTACAAGCCTTAAAATTCTGCTCAATCTGAGCAAGGGTCTTATGTCATTACTAATTACATTGTCACCTCCTTTAAAACTTAAAAGACACAATGATATTGGTCATTTGTAAAAAGATGAAAATCACAAATGTTTAAATCCAATTTCAAGTCTCATTTACCTTGGATGACCATTCAACATCAATAGATGTCCTGTCAATTCTTTAAATGATCTGTTTTAAAAAGTAATTCAAAATTTGAAATTAAAGTTGAAATTACATTTCCTCTGGTAAAATTTAGATTTTCACTGGTCATTTAATTGATGGGTTGGACAGCTCAATATTTATTTTTCTGATTAATGACATAACAGTAAGAAGGTGAATTTTCAGCGATTTAAGGCTTATCTGTAGGACTGTTTCAAATGTATATTCTTCAATTACTTATGGGACCTGGTTGAAATTTTTCAAGCAATTTTAAAGCAATGATATTTCAATCCTTTCTTCGAGGAAAAAAGACAACTTTTTTCATAAGAATATGAATATTGTCATGACCCGATTTTTAAATTCTTTTAAAATTTAATTGTAACAGGTTTTAGAACTTTTTTTTGGTGCAAAAATCGATAATTTTGTGGTTATTCACATAGATTTACTGCAAAGAAAAAATATTCTAACCCAAGAAAATGTTTTATCAAAATTAAATGTTAAGTGTATTTGGCCAATAATGTTTTTGATATTGGCATACATATACCCTATCCTGTACAACTCAACTTAGTCTTGTCAGAAACCAGGCCCCAGTTTCACAATCATTCCCTCAATTGAGTGTACACTCAACTCAAATTCGGGAATATTTCAATGTAAATTTTTTAAAATTGAATATCTAATGTTATATCTAAATTGTTTAGTGTAGTTTTGTTGAACAAAACAAACAAAATATTGTCTCATAAAACTTAAAGTTTTTAAAATATTGATGAGAGTAAAATGGCAATAGCTTGAAAATAACTTAGTGAATGATTGTGAAACTGGGGACAGTTCTTGCTATGATCAGTTTTTTTTTTTTTTTTTTTTTTTTTTTTAGGTTTTTACAAAACTAATATTTTACAATGTTGCTAAATAACATTGCCACCTTGCAATTATCAATTATCACAGAATTTTAAAATCCCAAAGTTTATTTCTCATATGTTATTTATAAACATACATAGATTACCAACAAACAGAATTCAGGGTTGTCAATAAAAATTGGTAGCTAGCACAACTGACTTTCACTTTAACAAGTTTGCTGGCTACTGGTACTTTATTTTTAATAATTGAAAATGTTGTTGCCTGTTGATTGCTTCATTGTCGATACATTGCCTTCCACTTGCTTAAACTATATTTATCTTAAACTTTATGAAATTTCTGTCTTTATTTTGCCAACAACTAAATGAATAAATGTTGTACCATACTCAATTTGAATTAGCAAAATTTGCACTTCATTAAAATATATTATAACATGCTTGCAATAAACAGTATCCTCAATGCAAAGAAGTTATATTATGACAAAAAACTTAAATTATTAAATGTCAATAACAGATTACTGGAAAACTGCATTCATTTTTTTCAACATTTAAATGATTAAATTTTTGAAATTTTAGTGATCAATTTACTGAAGCAACTAACAATATTAGACACTAATTTTAAGCAAACAAAATCAAAGGTTATTGTCAATTTTACGCAATTCTTCAAAACAGGGTAAATAAAGGCGGTTAAACAAAAATCATTGTCAAAATTCAAAGATTTAAAAACTCATCTGTTGAGAGCATCCATCAGATAGACAAGACACCAGCTTACAGAAACACAAAGAACCAACTAGTATCATCAAGAACTAAGATTTTATATAAATTACCAAGCCTAAACTAAAATTCATTTTACTCAACTTTTTATGTAATTTAAACTTAAAACGAATAATTTTCAAATCTAATATCAATTAATTTTTACAAAAGAGCTAAATTAAAGTATCATTTTCTCTGAGCCGTGAAAAATCTTTAAAAAATAATTAAGATGTAAATTAAGTAATAGGTAGTGTGGCAAACATAAGGCAAACAAAACTCAAAATGAGCTAAAACAAAAACAATAGAAATATGTGATGTTTTACAGATGTTGGGTACAAATGTGAATGGTACAGACAGCATATGGTAGGATCAAATACCAAATTGATTGTATTGAAAATGTAACCAATTTATTCTCATTTTGAATACTGTCCTCTTTTATAATTACTATATGATAAAACCTTTATTTACATAGTGGTTATTAACTTCCTGGTTGGCAACAGTGGCAAATGTACAGTTTAAACAAAAACACAACAGATTTTCAACAAAACATATGTATCATTTTGAAATGAAACCCGTATGTAGTATATAATGCACCAGCTTGTCAACTGAACTTAGTGACTTGCAGTTATAGTCAATTGTACAGATAATGAGTCTGTAAATTCTAAAAAAAAATGCATATATATCTCTATTAAATTGTTAAAACAGAAGTACAAATGTTACAAATTATTTGTTAACATGCAATGAGAGAGCACATTTTATACATATATCAACAAATCTCAGCAACTTTTAAAACCAGAACAAATAAAACTACATGATGTTTTTTTTTTTTCATATATTTTTAAAATTTTTATTTTTGTTTAAATATAGATAAAATAATGATACCAGATTACTAGTTTCTTGTTTGATATGAGTATGTTCTGGTTGTAATGAAATTTCAGTGGGGCAGTTAGAGTTCTACACTGCATACCATTTTGTTAACCGTACCAGTGACCGTCAAAGAGTGTTGCTTTATAATAAATTTTCATAAACAACCATTGGATAATTCTACCCTACAACCTCTATCTGAAATATACAGAATTTTAACAGTTAATACATGTTTTGTAGACTATTAATGGCCTGAGGAACAATTCAAATAAATGAGGTTTTGTAACACTGTCTGTTTGCATTAGGTCAACTTGTATTCCTAACGAGAATGTCGATCAACAACCAACTGTGATCTTATTATAAATATCATATTTCCTATAGATGGAGTATTTCTAAAAGAAATAAGTATTACATTTTTTTCCTAAGATAAACAGATTTCTCTGTAATACACTGTCTTATAAAATCTATTTTTTCAGAAAGTCTTTTTATACAAAGTGAACTGCAATAAATGTCCTTTTAACATACCAGAAAATTATACTGATTTGGAGAATGTGCTTTTTACATGTTCTTCCCTGCTGTAGTTTCTACCGATTTTTGGCAATACATGTACATTATTTATTTATTTATTTATTTAATTTTTTTTATATATATATTATTAATTCGTAACATTTGATTTGACTTAAATGTCCATGGAATGCAAGATATTTATATTTAAGTATAAATTAGTTTTTTCCAATTATTTATTCAACAAAATGCAGAAAAGCCCACTTCCAATGCCAGTCTTACTGCTAAAGGATAAAATCTGGCCCTTGAATCCAGTGCTTAGATTAACATAAGGCTAGCAGACTATTTTGAAAAAAAAGTCTTGCAGTTGCTTACTCAAACTGTGTGCATATTCTTACATACTGCAGTCCTATCTGTCCCAAATCTTCTGTGCAACTTGTATCAAACTCAAATGATGCCTATATTATGTCCAATAGATCTAAAAGTCAAAAACATTGTCTGGTATGATTGAAACTAAATTCCTCTCTCTCTCTCTCTCTCTCTCTCTCTCTCTCTCTCTCTCTCTCTCTCTCTCTTCTCTCTCTCTCTCTCTCTGTCTCTCTCTCTCTCTCTCTCTCTCTCTCTTTTATCCAAGGATATGTGCTTGTGTATTTGAATGAACCACTTTTAAGTACAAATACATGAATGAGGTATAAGAAATAACATATAAATCAATTTCCGACATTTGCTATCTTTATCGCTGCCCTATGATTTTATAATCCAGCTCATCCTTTGCTTATCACTCAATTTGGTGTGTCGATATTTGGCATAAAGTTTTTACTAGTTAGATTATCAATATTGTGTATGCTTTGTTGAGGTAATTCGAGACCAGATTTAACACTATACTAAAAACATTCTTTAAAAAATAAATTTATAATAAGCTTTAAAATTGGTGAGATGAGGCTTTGAGATAACATTCAGAATAAAATCGCTGATTTGAGATCACTCGCTGTGAAATAACTGTGGAAAATTAATTGTGAAAGCCTTTGATCATTGGCAAGAGAAGACAGTTGCTTGTTCTCCTTATCAGCACACTGGACCACTTTCCAATTGATTAAAAATTACGACACAAAGGATAATTCTTAAATAAACCATAAATAAGCAGATAACTATTAAGGTAAAAATTTAAGGTAGCATGAAAAAATCCCATAATCGATCTTTAAAACCGAGATAGAAAATGCTGATAACGATAAAAATAGTCTAAACCCACAACGGGAGACATAACATTAAAGATGAACTGAAAATTGTTTCAGCCACACCATGACTGCGAGGAACAATACTAATATCGTGACGAAATAATGTAATGCTATTATTGCTTTTGTCACATCACACAGTGCTAATTGTCCGTTCACCTTCGTAGTTGACAAAAAGCGCCAAACACAATTTACATCAAGCATAACACTACTGACAGAGAATAGATTGCAGACGTGGGGATTTTTCTTTAAAAAAGCAATGTCAGTTTTCTGTCATGATTGTGTTTGACCTTCTGTATCATCCAGTAACCCCCCTCAACCCCAGAGACAATACCCCACATCAAACTGAGGTGCACTATAATTATCAACTAGATACCCCATTATTCAGATCCAGCCATGCTTGACAGCAACTTATAGAAAAAAGGTTTTTCTAATAATTCAATGTTAGAATAGGCACATAGTTTTCTATAGTTCTTTGTGTGTGTATTATGCTTGGGAGCGTAATAATAGGTCATCTTTTCAAACAGAAACTCTGGCTGTTTTAAGTATTGTGATAGGAACATATGATAAATCTCTATATAACATCCTTGTAATTATTTCAAAAATTTTATTGAATGGCCTAGTAAAAAAAGGATACAATTTGTAAACAATTATATAAAAGAACACTTTAAAAATCTTTCCCACAGCCAAAAAATCTGTCGCCATCTTTCTAACCAAATACAAAATTTGTTAGTTTAAGATTTTGTTTTTATTTTAATTTTGTAAAGACTTTAATTCAAAATGCTAGTTTTAAATATATTACATACAATAAAAATACAAAGAGTAATCTAGTGATTTAAATCTATAACTGTGACAGAATAGTAACACCAAGCAAACACTAGAAAAATATCCACTTCCCCACAGAGTGCTTCTGCCGAGGATGAAACCAAGACCTTTGGTAAATAAGCAAGTGCTCTATCACAGGTTTAAATATGGAGGAGAAAGTATGTCAGTAATAACTCTATTATATCTACTTTACACATACCTACAACATCATGACTGCTTAAAGTTCAGTTCCACTAAAGCTAAAATGTCAGTCACTGCTAGCGATAACTTTAAGATATTAAAAAAAAGACAGAAATTTTTGTTACAGATAATATCTGTAGTTGGTGATATCTTGATATGAGTAACATATGAAGATCTTATTTTAAAAAAAAAACAAACAATTTGAGTTCTTTTGCTAAGCTGACTAAAAATTTGTAAATACAAATGAAATTACATAATTTTTTTTTTTTTTTTGTTGAAATATTCAATTTCTAGAAGTTAACAAAATGTCTTGAATTACAAAATGATTATGAAATGTCTAATGCATTTGTAAAATTAAATTCTTAAAATATTCAGAGAAGATGGATATATATACACACTACTTAAAAATCTTTTTTGTGATAAACTTGCTTGTACAAAAGCTCACAAGCTAGATCCACTTACTTCAGACAAAATTATTAGATCAATTTCATTTAATTCACAATTTGGAATCTTGAAAACTTCAAAGCTTGGCTAGATTTAAGTTCAGAGGATAAAATAAGGTAAAAATAACTAAATCATTATCTAGCCACCCTCTTTAAATATTTACTTTCCATAATTTTATTAACAAGACCACAAAGAGGACAATACCTGCTTAAGTGGTTAAAGTTAAACATCCAGTTACCTGTTCAAAAATATATCAATAGGTGAGATAACGAGAGGTGTGACAATCTACCAATACATTTTGTTTGCTAATATCTTCACTATTTCTAACTTTGAGTTTATTATTTACAAATTAAGGTTAAAAACGCAAATCCTGTCTGCTAAATACATTTTAAATTGAGAGAAGTAATATTGACATAGTAGAACAGATAAGCTACTTTACAGGACTGGATTTTTGAAGATGTATTTGTACAAGGTGGGTGGGTCAATATCAGCCATCACAGCTTGTGTTGCATCTCAGGGGTCAGTTGCACAAAAGATGATTAAATTTAACGACTCGTTAAATTTAAGTTTAACGAGTCGTTAAATTTAACAATTGGTTATCCTGTTGCTCAAAACATGATTAGTTTTAACGACTCGTTAAAATGACTAAATTTTTAATCAACCTCTGAAGCATGATTAAAAATTTAATCACTGATTAAATGCAAATTCAAAATGGCTGCTTATTTGAGACTGACATTGTCAAACAACCAACAAATCAGAAAAAAACGAGAATTTCGGCGACAGCATTCATTTTTTTCTGATGAGGAACACAGAAGACGGTACAGGTTCGGTAAAGAAGGCATACAGTTGATTACCTCCTTGGTCAGAGAAGATGTGGAGAACAGTACAAAGAGAAGTAGGGCTCTTACTGTAGAGGAACAAGTTCTACTTGCTCTTCGCTTTTATGCCAGTGGCAACTTTCTCCAAGTCATTGGAGACACAATGGGTAAGTTAAAAGAAATAAATTTAGAGTGAATAAATTAAATCCTCCTCATGTCATAAAACTTTGACAAAATACACATGACTCCATGATAATGTTAGGATGAAATTGTCCTCTTTGGAATTTTACAGAATAAACGAGACTCAAATATCTGTCAATTTTACATAAAAGTATATATACATGTATTTACTCCCAATAAGAATAAATTATGATAATTTATGTTACTTCTTCCCTTCAAATACACACAAAATGATCTATAGTTTAGGGTGTGACTTCAGTTCATATGCTTGAATCAGGGTCTATATTATTACCTATATATCAAGCTACACAGCTCTGCTCAAACACACCATGCCATAACTTTTTCATCCCAATTTGAATTTTAGGTTTCGATAAAAGCACTGTTTCAAGAGCAGTCACCAGTGTTACTGATGCTTTGGTTAAGCTTGGAGGAAACAAAGTTAAATGGCCAGTAACTGAAAGAGAGAAAAGCACCATCATGCAGGGGTTTTACAGGAATGGGGGGTTTCCACACGTTATCGGTGCAATTGACGGTACACATGTTAGAATTATAGCACCAACAGATGATGAACCATCTTTTGTGAATAGAAAGGGGTATCACAGCATCAATGTCCAAGCCGTATGTGATCACTTAGGTAAGTTGTTGTCGCCACTCCAGCTCTTCAGTTATATTGATAGTTTCAATGACCATGACCTTTTGCTTAAAATGTCTAAAGAGTGTAGCATAAATAAGTTGGGTACTTGTTTCCGTCTTGGATATCCTTCCATTCATTTTGGTGTACCAAACACAAGAAATAATTTGGTTACTTGTTACCATGTTGTATATCCTTACAATCATTTTGGTGCACCAACGCAAGAAATTTCATTGGTCATCTTGATTATATCATAACATGTAAAAATTAAGATTTATTGATTTATTAATTTTAAATGTATTTAGAAACTGATATACACATGTATTAAAATATAAAGTTAAGTTTATAAATGTATTTATATGCTATTTTTTGGAAAGGATATTTTTCAATCACTTGAATTTGTTTAATTCTTTCCTATTTTTCTTATTTTTGAAACAGGAAAATTTACAAACATTAGTGCTCAATGGCCAGGATCATCACATGATTCGCATATTTTCCGATCATCACAGGTAAGATCTTTTTTGCAGCAAACTTTTTTTTAATTCCAATAAAGGTCACAGGGATGGAATAACTAGTCTAATAGAAATGCAGCAAAAAAAAAAAAAAAAAAAAAATTAAATTCTAATAAAGGTCAGAGTAATGAAATAACTTTTTTTTTCATTATTATTATTCAATAAATTTTTTATTTTGTAAAACAAAAATACATGAATGAAATTCATTTTAACAATATATTTATGAATCTATAATGATTTCTCATGATATTTTGACATTTTAGGCAAGAACATATATGGAACAACATGGGGGGTTTGATCGTGGCATCATTTTAGGGGATGCTGGATACCCCTGCAAACCCTTCCTAATGACACCATATCGTTGTGCAGACACACCACAGAAACAGCTATTCAACAACAGACACTGCAAGACCAGGTGTATGATAGAGAGAGCATTTGGGGTTTGGAAAAGACGTTTTCATGTTTTACACTCAGAGGTTTGTATGTAAATCAATAAAGTAAATAATGACATAGATTTCTCAGGGTAGATCATAGTCTATAACATTTTTTTTAATCTATAATCTGCTTCTTTACCTTTTATACTTTGATTTTAATTTGATTTGCATACAAAATTCTTTATTGTGAGTATTGCCTTATTTCTAAAGATGCAATATGATAAATTGAAATGTTTCAAGCCTTTTGTTGGTACTGATCTGTGGTCAGTTTCCAGAAGAGATAATTCATATGCAAGTAATGTGTGTGTGTGTGTGTGTGTGTGTGTGTGTGTGTGTGTGTGTGTGTGTGCGTTACATAGAATAGGAATGTTTCACAATGCACTTTTGTGTTACACTTTTTATCTTGTTTTATATTACTCCCCTTTAATTACATGAACATGAAGACAAAAAAACTATACTATAATTCTTCATTTACAGTTGTATGCTACAAACATTTTTAATTTCTTTATATCATAATTTTTATCATATTTTAACTATATGAAAATTTATAAAGTTGGGATTCCCCTATTCATTTTTAAGTAAATTAAAGTTACCTTTTGTATTGGAAACCCTTTTATTGTATTTGCTATATACAATATAATAAGTTTTATTCCTCCCGTACCAGTCAAGATTTTAATGGAGTTAAGTAAAAGTATATGTAAATCCTAGTCATTCTCTTATATTGAACTAGGCAGTCATATTTAGAAGGTGGGGGAAATTGGAGTGTTAAGAGAATGGTTAAACTTTCCAACAATTAGGATTCAAACCTAGGCATGAGGCACCGTGTTCCTTTTTCCATTTATACAAATTAGCTACTGAATACCTCTATGTGTCCTGTAGACCAGATTAAATAACAAAATTCATTTCAATATACTTCTAATTTGAAAAGCTTCATTTTTCTAATATTTCATACTTTACTAGATAGCCATAAAATGTTCTTAAATGTAAATCTATTTTGACATATTTTCAAATGATCCGGAATAATTACAGTATCAATTGCAATTTCAGATAAGGATGAAACCAACAAAAGTCTGTAAAATCATTATTGCTTGTGCTGTATTGCACAATATAGCTATCGAGTTAAAGGAACCATTAATAGATGCAGATGATGAATATGTTGAGTTAGAACAGCCTAATGTTGAGCCCTATTATGGTCGAGAGGAAGGAAATAGAATTAGGGATCATTATGCAAACACTTTTTTTAATGCAAATGTCTAAATATACAATATAATCTGATTTAATTTCTCAGAAACCAATCAATTTGCAGTCAGTAAAGACCATTTATACAAATTTTTATCATAATATTCATATCATAATTTTCGGAAATGTAGAAACTGTTCGAGTATAAACATATTGACCTTTGTTTAGTGTGTTATGGAAGATTTTCACCATCAGCAAAAATATTAACACCCGAGATTTTTTTGGCTGACAGTGATAATACACTGAATGTTTTTATCATTTCTCCTCATGTCCATTAACACTACTATTGAGATATTTAGATCAGGTTATATTGAATATTATATACAGTTTTATATACTGGTACTTTCTTCTTCTTCTTTTTCTTATTATTATTATTATTATTAATATTATTTGTTTTAATTTAAATTAATCAAGTTATCAAAGGATGTTTATCAAAATAATTTTTAAATTTGAATATTCATACTTAAAATATCTTACCCAAAAATTTCAGTTTGCTTATCATAAATAATTCATGCAGATTTTTTATAACATTATTATATAATATTTACCAGGAATAAGACTGTGTAAGACATATGCATTTTAATAAAAATAGAAATTTGTGTTTAATATACTTCATTTGATTTAATCATCACTGGTTCTTTTGTCAGGAATCCTGACTTGTCTCTGAATGTAAAACATGAAAATGCCTTTTCCAAACTCCATATGTTTTCTCTATGGTATGAATGGAATACCTTTGTAAATTTTTAGTGTGATTATCTAGCTTTAACAAGACTGGCTAGTTCAGAAATGTTTTAAAATGTTTTCTTTGACAATATGTTTGATTGTAGAAGTAGAAATAAGCAAATACTGACTCTAAACAAGCACTGGATGTAATGATAAAATAGTTTCTGCTTGTTATGTTCAAGTACTTTTGTGTGGTAAAGTTAATTTTTTTCAAAATAAAAAATCCAAAGCCATGTGTAAAGTATAATCAAACAGTCCAGTTTTATATATTCATCTAACTATAACAATTTATAAAAATTAACAGTTTTACAAGAATTTCAAACGGATTTTTCAATATCATTTAACAATAATATGATATATTTCTGGTAACAATTTTAACAAATTCATTCAACAATAATATGGTAATAATTTTAACAAATTCATTCAACAATTAAATATGATGTATTACCTGGTAATAATTTTAACAATTTTATTCAACAATATGAGAATCAATTAATATAAAGAAAATTCAGAAAAATGATACAGCTTGTTCTTTTTCAATTTTTGATAAAATGAGTCTCTTTGTCATAAGAACAACAAAATGGATATGTAGATGTATGAAAAGATAAATTATTTAACAGTAAATGTCAAGATATATTTCCAAAACAGGGCCATATCATCTTCAAGACTTTTGTATTTATCAACTTTGTTGGCCATCTGAACAGTTGCAATAAAAAGAACTTAAATAATGTTGTACTGAAGATTTGTTATGGATAAAGGGGCCAAATGATTAAAGGATATGTTGGATATTCAGTTACAAATTTCTCAATTCTATGATTCAACAAGTTATGGAAATTTTGTTTAAAAAAATAAGAATATTTTATGCTATGTATATAGAGAAACATATTTTCTAAAAATGGTGCATTATTAGGTATGAAAGAGTTGAGGTTTGTTACAAAATTATATTGACAGTATAACCTATGTATAAAGACCAGCCTGGAGACTGAGCAAAAGCAGATTTAATACACAGGTGGACTTTGTAAAGAGGATACCCTATATGAAAGAGTAAAGTTTATTGACATTAGACAGGTAGACTTTTATAGAGGGTGACATTATATAGTAAAATCCATTGGGGATACTTTAGACTGGTTACTATAGACAGGTCGTCTTTATATACAGGCTATACTGTGCATGTATAATTAGCTAAATGATGCAAAGATGTCAGATGCTGTAAAGTTATCTAATTGGGAAGAATTCAGTTTCTTTAAAAGTTGTATTTGTAGGTCTAACTTCTGGTTCTCCTTCATTAAAATTTTATACTGTAGTTCTGTGACATCTTGTTGGGTTATTTTCTTTTTTCTTTTTTGTTGTCTTACTAAAGTTGGCAAATTTTCACTACAAGAAAAATTTAAATTTGACATTTTTTCTCTTTTTATTCCCATTAATGCTAATTTAGAACTACTTGATACACAATATCTATTATGAATGTATAATTATGCAGTAAATAAAAGGTAAAAATAACACATACCATTAATAACTATGCATTGAATTAACTATGTGCATGTTTTTACAGGTAGATTGTCTCCCTTATATCATGAAATGCATCTCATTTTGATTCTATTGCATTGTTTTACAATCTTTTTTAATGAAATTATATTTTGTTTTATCACAAATAATTGTATTTTTCAATCTGAATTCCTGAGGCTACCAGTAACTAAATTATAGGAAAATATAAGAGGTTTTTCAAATAAATGTTATAGGAAAATATAGGAAAGTATTAAGATCATAGGAAATGTAGGACCCCTGCAATTTCACTCAACAATAAAATTATATTATTAGTAACAATTTCAATAAATTAGTTCAACAAGAATACAAGGTTCAATTATCTCAAATTAGGGTAAAAATGATAATATGGTTCACTTTCTCTTTTTTATGAAAATGCAATTATACACATTCCAAAAATTAAAGGTTAAGTTTATGTTATACATGGAATTCTGATAATTTTGGAATTACTAAAATTATAGTATGAAATGATACATCAAAAATGAAAAAAGCTATACCTGTATCCCTACACCAAAATATTGGATACAGGATTAGTGTATTATTGCAGTTAGCAAATACATGTATAAGTGTTTGCTATAAAGAATATAATGCATAGTAAATAATTATTGCAAATATAGAGATATCTACTTAAGATTTTCAAAAAACTTTGCTATGTATTTTAAGAAACATATATCTAGAAAAATCTGTATTTAAGTCTTCTTTGTCCAAAAAGCATTGAAAAGCACAATTTAAAATCATACAAGTTATTCATCATTGATTTGACCAAGAAAAAATGTTTTAATTTTAAAATATTAACACTAAAATATAGCTTTTTGATTAATTTATTAAATTACATGAAATCTATCTCAGGGGAAAGTATGAAGAAAGGAACTGTGATTTTTTTGACAAAATAACCCCAAAAAGGGAAAAAATATATTAAGAATTAAGATTCATTCAGTATAACCTGTGTATAAAGACCACCCAAGGGACTGAGTAATAGTGAACTTAATAGACAGGTGGACTTTATATAGAGTGTCATCTTATGAACAAGTAAACATGTATTGTTGATATCCAAAAACTAAAAAAAACTTGATTTAAAATAAGTGGTTGGGGAGTCATTTGGGACTAAAAAGCATGGTCTTTATTAACATTAGACAGGTGGACTTTATATAGAGGGCCATTATATACATAGTAAAATCCACTGGGGATACTTCAGACCAGTTGCTATAGACAGGTGGACTCTGTAGCAGGTTATACTGTTTATAAGACATTGCAGTAAGGAGGGTGTAAGCGTTAATACATATAGCAGTAAGTGGGTGTAAAAGTTAATATATATAGCAGTAAGTGGGTGTAAAAGTTAATATATAGGTGAAAAAAGTTAATATATATAGCAGTAAGTGGGTGTAAAAGTTAATATATAGGTGTAAAAGTTAATATATATAGCAGTAAGTGGGTGTAAAAGTTAATACATAATCACAGATAAACAACATTTAACTAAATGATGAAATTATTTCTGAAGCAGACAGGTTTGCGACTGAAGAATTATTAAGTTTTTTCAGTAGTTGTATTTGCAAATCAAGCTTTTGACTCTCCTTCTGCAATACTTCATACTGCAAATTGGTAATATCCTGGGTAGTGATCTTCTTCCTCTTTGGTCTTGTCGATGTAGGTAGAATTTTACTGCAAGTAAAAATTAAAAAATGTTTTGTAATTTTGTATTCAAATTAATATTAATTTAAAAATGCTTACCTATGTATTATTATTAATTTTATTATAATATAATTCTATTCTTCTTTGTTTCATCAGTTACTTTAGCTAAATCTTAGATGTTTAGATGTATGGTAGTATTTTTAAAACAAGTAATAATCAATTTGCAAATATCCTTACATTAGGTCCTAACTGTTGAAAATTTAAACAGTTCTTTTAATTAATGTACATGTAATTGTCCATTGAACTTCTGCATGAGATATGGCATACCCTTAGGAGAGCATTAAGGCCCTTAGGTCTTTTTTTTTACTTAATTGACTTTGATTTAATCTCATGAAATGCAACAATTAGAAATATTGATTTGCATAAAATTACATATATATTGGTTAGGCATTATGACAAAAATGCATATAATTGTACAGCGCATCTTTTAAAGCGTTTCACTTTGAAGGGCAATTAAATATTATTGTACTGGAACTGTTGTGGTTATTTAATTGTTCACTTTTTTGTACTGCAATATATGATATTGGCACAATTTATTTCTTAAGTGTAATCCTTATTTATCTGTCATTGGTATGTTATTTGTTTTTCAAGCTTGTTTTTAATCATTGATACTTGTAATCAGTATAAAGGTAAAAACTTTGGATGTATGATTGATGGAAGATACAAAAATGTTGGTTATTCCCATGCTGCTTTTCTAAAAGTATTTGTATATTAAATAATTACATCTTTCCGAAGCATGTGTGTATGTTATTATTAAACAAACTTGTCATTGACATTTTATCAAATTCACTCAAATCTCAAGTAGAATAAGCTTCCAATCCAATCAAATGATTGCAAATGCTTGACATTTCAGATTTTTCAAAAAGAAAATAGTTCCTAAGGAAAATCATAACTTTTTAGAACAAAAAAGAATACATTTGTCCATTACTGCCAGTTTCTTCATCTGGTATCATAGGAATGACAGCTGAAGGTGGTGCAGGGGAACATGGTGCATCACCTGCGGGACCAGATAGTACATTTTCAATCCCACTCTCTGCTGCTTCCGTGGCTCTTCTGAGAGCTCTATCCCAAGTTTCTTCTTCTAAAAAAAATCAAATTGAAGATTATTGAAATTGATATATAATGTAATTTTTTTTCACTGCAGTACTTCAATTTTTTTTTAAATTAATAAAATCACTGGTTACTTTATTTCACTTATACAATATAGGTACTTAAATCTTTCTTCAATATACAACAAGTACTTACTGTTGTTTGGATTATATATAGGTGCTTTTTTTGTTCACTGTGGAACAAAGCTGTATGCTAATAAATACTGTCATATACCGTATATGACAAAACACTTTTATGATTAAATTCAAAAAGTGGTAAATGACTGATATATATCATCAGTTGCACCTAAAAGTTCGAGTTTTATATTCAGTGGTCTCTCAGTGTTATAATTTTGTTTGTTTTATTTCAATATATTGTCTGTTGTGTTCAGTGCTTTTCATTTGAAAGTACAATTGACAGGACACTCCATTTTCCTCCAGATTTAAGTAAAAAAAAAAAAAGATTATTCAGTGGTCTCTTAGTGTTATCATTTTGTTTGTTTTATTTCAATATATTGTCTGTTGTGTGCAGTGCTTTTCATTTGAAAGTGCAATTGACTGGACACTCCAGTTTCCTCCAGATTTAAGTAAAAAAAATTTGATTGCCCTTTGCATAATGATTTTAAAAAAAAAACAAATGCTTTAAAAGATTTATAACCGTTAACAATGACAGCATTATATATACCTGTGTAATAGGTAGAAGTTACGTTTAATACAAGACGAGAAATACGGATTTCGTTGCTGTATCCTTTCCCGTTTTAATTTATATTATCAACATTGGTTTGGCGCGATCCCTGTCGTGTGTATTTCATTTCAAGAATACAAATTCATTTGCATCAGACAGTCGACGACTTGAGTAATCTCATGTTCATGGAGTTTAGATTTTACATTAATACTGCGAATTTCTTCGCAATTTGTTCTTAAAAAGGATCTCGAAATGAAGGTAGGCATGACACAATTATAGCTACAAGGGTCAAGGTCATTTCTAATGTAAACAATCGTGCCGGCAGACGATCTTTTTCTTTTAAGTTTATTTCGTTATTTCTATTCAGTTAATCCCAATTTCATACGAAAAGATTGAAAATTCGTTAATTGAAATAGATTGGTCCATTATCAGGTTAAACGTTTAACGATGTAAATATATATTTTATTAAAAAAAAAGGCTAATTTCAAAACGATATACCTGTCTTGCTGACTGCCAATATACGATACTATTGTAGTCTTTCTTGTCCGTTCTTCGAATTGATAGTTATGTAAAGTGTACGTGTATGTTCTTAGCTTATCAACTTACGTGATGTTGGCACTGCATCTTCCTGGGTCAAGGCTAGACCCACCTCGAGACCGCCACAGATACCATTAAATGATGCACATTCAGAGTGCAAATCTAGCACATGGACGTCATATTCAGACAGTGGAGGAGGTGCTGGACCACCACCTGTTCCTGTCCTTATTCTTTTGTGTTCAACAAACTTTGATTTTGCCTCTCTGCACATATTTCGCCACTTGTTTCTCACCTCCTCCACTGTCCTCTGTGCTGTCCCGACAGCATTCACTTTGGCAGTTATCTGCCTCCATACCTCCGTCTTTTTGTTATTTGTAACAACATTTGTGAACTTAGAGTTCAACAACTCTAAGTTGCTCTCCACCTCTTCACCTAGGACATTTATTTCCCCAGGTGAAAAGGTGGTCTTCCTCTGCCTTTTTTGAGGTGGAGGTATGGAGGCTGCCATCTTGGATGTGGTACTGAGAGTGGTGAATTATGGGTAATATTTTTATTTAATCAATTGATTAAAATTTTAATCATTGATTAACTAATCGATGCATTAAAATGTTTTGAACAACAGCTTTTAATCAGCTGATTTGGTAATCATTTGATTAGACTTTAACGAGTCGTTAAACCTTAACGAGTGGTTAAATTTAATCATCTTTTGTGCAACCGGCCCCAGAGCTTTAAGGTCTCATTAATATCAGCTTTAATATAAGATAGCAATGAACAACTCTCAAGTGCTATCATTAACAGACTTTTGAAATTTTTAATATGAATATTTATATTGACTATATTCATTAAGCTAGCTTCTGTCACAGATAGAGTGGTGGTCTACCCAGCATATCTTACTTTTTATAGCTGATAATAAACAGATTTCCACAACAATTCAAAAATAATGAGAGCACTGTTAAGTATGCAAATTATCTAACTGATAATGTTTATGAGTATGGTAAGCAAAGAGGTAAAGGTAAACATTCTGATATAAAGCACAGTGAAAACAGCTGTTTTCCTAATTATGGTATATTGAGTTGACAACAAAGAATTATATAAACAATTTATAATTCAACCTGTCTACAGAGACCACAGCAGGAGAGTTTACTACAATGGTGACCTTTGAACTCAAAGATCTATCCATATATACAGAACATTTGAGCATTAGGAAAAATAATAAAGAAACAATTGAACAGTGGTAATAGACAAAAAAGGATAGGCCCCTCTGAAATGGAGTGACTTCAAAATGATTTTGTTTTGGTGAAAAATATTTTCAAAATTTAAATTAAGGAACTCCTGTTTTCCCAATAAATTATTTATCAAGAAAAAGATATTGAGCTGAAAAAAACATTGTATAAGCAATATATACAATTCAACTTGTCTATAACAATTAATTAAATAGCAATTTAAATAGCAACTACAGTGGTCTTTCTGAACAGGTGCTCTCAATCTTCACCTTAACTGGAACTAGAATGACATACTAGTATTGTCCTTTATAAGAAGATGGCAGCTACAGACAAGGAACAAGAGGCCCATGGGCCTTAACGTTCACCTGAGGATATGGCCAACCTGAGGATATATCCAAAATCATTTGCAAAAATACATAAAATATTCTTATATACATGCCTACAAAAAAAGTTAATAGTTTTCAAGATAATTAATAATTTGAGTCTTTTTATGCATGTATGAGCTTGACCTTTAAACGTAAGACCTTGATCTTATATCAGAATAATCACCATATCAATTCCTACAAAATTCAAATATACATGCCATACAAAAAGGTAATAGTTTTCAAGATAATAAACAATTTCAGTCTTTTTATGCACCCATGACCTTGACCTTTAAATGTATGACCTTAAGCCATGTTCGTCATGTCAATACCTACAATATTCTAAAATACATACCTATACAAAAAGTTTATAGTTTTCAAGCTAACGTACAATTTTCGTTTTTTTTATTTTAGCAAAAAATAACATTTCAGGGGCATCAACTCCTACATGCATTATCATACAGTTACAAAACTTTGTACCTTTTTACATTTTGTCCTGCTGAATATTTTAACAATGTTTTAATATTATATATCTCTTATAATTTGGAAGAAATTAGCCCAAATCTGCACAAATTACAAACTAGGTCATGATCTTGAACTTTGACCTTGACCTCATTTTGAAGGTTATTTCAAGAAGAAGTCAAAACTGAAAACCCCATGTCAATATCTATTCATATAGTCAAGTTATAATAATTTGAAGCCATTTTACGAAATTTTTAAAATTATACGCAAAAACGTGTAACCTATTTACAGCTGAATTTCTCGATTTGTAAAAACTACATACTTAAGACTCTAGAGTAGCTGAAAATGAAATCAGTTTTTGTCTACCACTTTTGGTTTCAGAGAAGAAGATTTTTTAAGTTTTTTTCAAATGTAGGTCACAGTGACCTACTTTCTATAGCTATGGCAACCAAAAGTACAAATTTGAAAAGTGCCCTCCCAAAAACCCTTCCTGTGAAGTTTGATTAATATTGGCCTGGTAGTTTCTGAGGAGTTGTCGAAAATGTGAGTTACAGACGCACACACACACACACGCACACACGGACATACGGACACACGCTGCGCCATGCCATAAGCTCACATGGCTTATAGGCCAGGTGAGCTAAAAATTCTATGTTAAGTTAATTAAGCCAACCTTTACGTACCTGTTCTTGTATTTAGTGATCTCTTGTGGCAAAACCAGTTTTTACAAAAGTACCTAACTTGATCAACATCACATGTTAACAACTTGTCATTATGCCTGATAACCATTCAAAGCCAGGAGTTATAATCAGTGGCCTCAAATGTTTATCTTGCATCTTGTGTTTAATTAATACTAAATCCTTGAAAACAAAGTCAGGAGTTTTAAAAACAGTGTCTAAATTTTTATCCTGCATCTTGTTTCTAGACTGAATCTTCAAACAAAGTCAAAAGGTTTTATCATCTGTGTCTAAATGGTTATCCTCTGTATCTAGGATTTAGTGCCTGTACAAAGCTGGGAGTCATAAAATTGCTGGACTCAGTTTCTTGTTGTATATATTTTAATCATTTTGTTGTACAGGAGTTTTTTCCCCAAATGTATACTTCTATTTAACTTTTGATATTATTGACAAAACATGAGTTACATGAGATACAAATGTATTATATATATTTTTTTTTTTTTTACAAAATCAAACAAAATATTATCCCACTTTAAAAGAATGATAAAAATGATAAAAATCTGTTATTCACACCTTATTAAAACATTTAAAAACATGATGTACTTTTGTAATGATTGGCTATGTTATCCTCTCAGTCACACACATATAACACAAGTTATTATACCCCACAAGGTGCGTGTTCAGAGTAACACATTCTAATTACACTCCGCAGGTATTTCATATATATTATCAAAACAATGCTGACAAACAAAGCAATACAATTTTCCATTACTTTTCTACATGGCTTCATGGAACGCACATTTAATTTTCTCTTATTTTTTCCCAAAGCCTTGCCTCATTAACTCCTTTGTATATGCTTCATAAATTTTTTCTGTGTGATTTACTTATTAGTTGATCCTTAAGATTAGTATATAAAATCGGTTAAATTCAGGGATGCATTCTTAGTGTTTTTTTTTTTTTTTTTTAATCTAATATTAAAAAATAAACTTTTTGTTGTGAAACATTCACAGAGGCCAAGCAGAATACAATGTACCGATATAATTTTATTATTATCAATATAATTATTATTATTATCATTTCAATTTTTTTTTAAAATATTTTTTTTTTCTGGGGGAGGGGGGGTTCAACAAAAATGTGAGATTTTCAAACAATGATATAACGAATAAATCATTGTTAAATCAAGTAATCCTGTAAATAAATTCAGTAATACCTGTATACATACAGAGTATAGGGGAATAATGGTGTTTAACGCCCAGGTTAAAATGCTATCACTTATGTTAAAATGGTCAGTTTTGAAATGGCAGAGAAAACCAGAGTGCAAGCAAATATACAAAGATCTGTACGAGTGAGATTATAACCTAAGCAGTGAAAGGCACTGTTTTCTGGTTGTTTTTAGAAACAAGCTGTCTTAATAAAAATATTTCAGGATTCTTTTTTGACTTTTACTATATATTTTATAGTTATACTTTTATAGTCATCAAACCTTACCCACATTTTGTGAAGTATAACAACTCAGCAAATATAATATTGAAACCAACTGACCAACATTTCTATAAAATGACAAATCTTAAGTTTAGTATAAATTTCTGATTGGAATAATCAAGTATTTAGAAAATCTGTAACAGCTTCAGTAAATGCTGGTACATGTAGTAGAATTATATACTTTATCTCATAAAAACATCAATTTTACCCTAATTATTGTCTTTTTTTACAATTACTGTTATAAGAGATATGATTTAGCAATAAATTGATAATAATGCACTTAGTTACAAGAACAGAAATCATACTAAGGTTAAAAAAAATTAGCTAGGTATTCCAGATTTAAACTTACCACTGGGGTAGCCCAGTTGGTAGAGTGCTCGCTCTGTAAGTGAAGGGTCGTTGGTTCGAATCCCAACTGGGTCTGACCCAAGACTTGAAAGTGGGGTAGTGGCTGTTCTTTTGCCAAGCACTCAGCATTACGAAATGAAAGTCACAGTTTTTTCAGACAGGAAATTGAAATAAACGAGGTCCTGTGTCAAGGTAGGCATGGCAAGATAAAGAACCCTGCTGTATAATGCCAACAACACAATGCACAGGGCTATGGCTAGGGACTTTTGTATATAAGTGAAATAATTCATGACTGGGACGTTCAACACCATTACTCAACTCAACTCCAGAATTTATCTAAATCAGCTATGCATATCTTTTAATTTTAGCAATATTGTTTCATATAAATCAGGCTTCAATGATTTCTTTTAATCCAATAACTCTCATTCTCATGCATTAGAAACTTATTCATGCAGAATTAGGTTTTCCCTTCCAAACATAATTAAAAAAAACAATTCATCATTCAAAGCCATAACAGACAGCCTAGCTCTGACCCCCACCCCAACCCCACCCTCATGGTAAAATTGTCTGGAGCATCATATCCATGCACTACTGTTATTTCCTTCACCATACCAGACCTGACTGCTTAAACTATAGTGAAGTACCCTTGACTGCTGCATAAAACACCATCTATCCACTCAATATAAAAGAAATATTCTTGAGTGTATAAAGCCATGTTCTTCTTTGAAGAAAGAAGAAAAATGGTTCTTTATTCATTAGTATTATAACTATATGCATAAGTATTTAAAGGAATGACTATCCACATACAATTGAAACTATGGCATGTTACTTCTTTTGATACAACACTACAAAACTATTTGATAAAACACTACAGAGCCAAGTGCCAATTGAACTAGAACACATTCAACATAAGCATCTGTCTACATGAACTTCAGTGTTGGACAATTTTATATTAACGAATTATTTTCATTTCTTTAACAAAGATTAAAAAGAATTTTTATGTTTCACTACATTTTTTTTACAATCCTCCTATACAGGATGAACTATGCACATTGACTCATCTAAATTCTTTAGAATGATTTTTAAAATAACAAACGAACCTTTATTAAAATTTAGTCAATGAAAAATACCAGAACATACAGGTGTATCAAAATCCATAATATATCCAATCATTGCTTGTTAATTCTTACAGGTGATTAGTTCTTCAATGACCCATTACTTAACGATGGTTGGACAGATAAATCCTCCATGAATTTAATATTAAAGAATTATCCAATCAAAGGTCAAAGATAATCATGACCTCTCCATGTTTTTTACATGTGACCCTTGACCTCCTGTCATTGTAAAAACTTGCCTTATAATAGCCAATTGATGGAAGTTTATGAACTTCAATTAATTATCCTTAAAAAGGAAATATTTTGACATGATGTCATTTGAGAGAACTTTTATAATCTTGTCATAAATTATAAAGATTGACATCAGGACTTATCATCACGTGTACTTTGGGTATTTTTGGAACTGTTTGGAATTATTTCTGAAATAGATCCATTCATTTTTTGTAATTTAATAATCACTGGTAGATTCCGTTGGATACATAGTAGATCTAGATCTTGTTTCATTCAACATAATGTTGGAGCTTATACACAATATGACTCAAATTCAAATTCACACAGAAATCTTATAAAATTCAATACTTTATAACTTCAGGAACAACATAAATATGAATTAAAAGAACTGGTATTAAGACTTCATCAATGAATGTACCAAAAGGACCATATCCTCAGTAACTTATAACTGTCATTGGTTTTAATAGGTTCTTGAGAAAAAAGACATTATGAAAAGGAAGAAAAGTAACATTAGTTTAAAAATTTTGCAAAAAAAAAAAAATAATAATAATAATAATAATCGGGATAAAGAAGTAACTTGGATTGAATTTTACAAAAAAGTTATTCAAAAGACTTGATAAAATTTCTATATCAGCCTGAAAGTTAAATTTCTAAAAAAAATCACTTGTACATTTATTGAGTATATTTCCTTTAGTTTGAAAGACCTAGCAAATAATATTCAAAACTACTGCAGGGAACTGAAATTTGAATGATTAAAAACAAACAGATTGCAAAGTGGTACCTTATTTTGCAAGGTATTTAATACATGAATATCAGCTATATTTTGAAAATTCAGCAACAAGAAATCCATTAGATTTTTAAAGGAGCAACATGGTAATGCTTGAACAGAATAACTTCAATTCAAAATCTCAGCTTTAAGACATTCAAACATTTTGATGAAGAACAATTTTTTAAAGCTCAGCAAAATCATAGTTGATGCTTCTAAAAAGTAATAAAAAATTTCAAAGTTCACTGATGGAATGTTCAAATAACTTGATGAAGAGCCATCTTAAGTCTAAAAAATCAATATCTGGTTAAATATTTACCATAAAGTACAAATCATGGTCATAGTTCATGTTTTACACTTCATAATGATTTTTTTTTTCATTAATTATGATCTTTGTCATGGTTGTTCATTATTGATTTCATTGACTGAATCAAGTTCAATAGTCCAAGTTGAACACTATTTGTTTTAAAATACCAGGACTTCACTGACTTCTTTCTAAGGTTAATGATTTTAAGTACATTGCTTACACCAAAACACACCAAAAGTTTTTGTTCTATTTGCCAAAATTATGTGCTTTAATTTACATTATACCAAAAAAAGCGATCTCAGACTAGTAATGCTAGTTTCTCGAACAATTTAATTTCAAATCTAACTGTAGAAAGAAATAACAATTTTAAGCCTTAGGTTTAACATCATTCATGATATGCAGATGTACGTTAATATCATCAAATGGTAAATTTGGAAATTCTGGGAATTTTTAGATGTAGATTTTACATAAAGTTGCATAAGGTTTTTTTTTCAAAAAACAAAAAAAAACAAAAACAAAACAAACAAACAAATTTGAGCTTAAAATTTACCTGCATAAATTACATGGGTTTTAAGGTATTTAACAGGCTATTGATGTGGTTATTTTATTGAAAATACCAAAAGTATAATAGAACATCTATAACACTTTTTTACTTTTTTACACATTTTTTTCTGGATTACCATAGATTACTCAAAGCCTTTTTTTCACAAATTGTCTTATTAGTTAATAATTTAATTTTCCTTTGTTTCCAGAATTTGATTGGTCAGACCAGATTAATACTTTAATTTTCCTTTGTTTCCAGGATTTGATTGGTCAGACCACATTAATAATTTAATTTCCCTTTGTTTCCAAAATTTGATTGGTCAGACCACATTAATAATTTAATTTTCCTTTATTTCCAGGATTTGATTGGTCAGACCAGATTAATAACTTAATTTTCCTTTATTTCCAGGATTTGATTGGTCAGACCAGATTAACAATTTCCTTTGTTTCCAAAATTTGATTGGTCAGACCAGATTAATAATTTAGTTTTCCTTTCTTTCCAGAATTTGATTGGTCAGACCAGAGTGCAGTTTTCTGTTATTTTCGTATGGAATCATTGGCTCTAAGTGACATTATTTTATCATAGATGACATATGCAGACATTAGTATTTTTTCACCACAGCAATGCATTTGATTTACTATGATTTAAAATAATTGAATTAAATATTGAATATTGATTTGAAATTAAAACATCCAATGCTTTAAATAATAAGAAATAAAAAAAAAAAAATCTTTTCGTTTCAGAAAAATAAAAGAACTGGACATTTTGCAAATGTAACATAATTCACTACACGAATTATGCAGTGTGCAAAATGTCCAATTCCTTCATTTTTCCAGAACATAAAAGAAAAAAATTATTTCATTCTATATTATCTAAATATCTTAAACACAAACTTCTGAATATCTAGAAGTAAAAACATAAGTCCCTTGCAGTTTGAATAATCAAAATGAAACTTTAGATGTAAGACTTAGGTCAAAGTTATATTTCCAAAATGTTGACAGTCGAATCTTTTATGTACAAGAAATCTTAGACTTCAATCACAAAAATAAAACATTATAAAGTATTTATATACAAAATTACAATCATAAATTTCACCCACAAAAAATAAATTTTCAATGTGAATGAATAAACGTAAGTCAATGTCTCATTCATTATTTCTTAATATTTCAGACATTTTATTTCAAAGATATTCCTCAAACAATAAACAATTTATTTACATAAGTCATGCTGTCTAAGGTTATCATAACTTAATGTAATTATTCATTAATATCTTGCGTGCAATTAATTTTTCCATGATCCAAGAAATCTCGTATTTCTTCTGTGCTACATGTTGGGTGATAATTCAATATGATACACATGAAAAGGGATATTTGTTAGGTCGTTAGGGGATTTAAGTTTAGAAAACAAATATTGTATAAAAAGCCACAAAAATTTGATACAACTTTAAAGAGACCTGCAATTTCATTTCTTTAAAATGGATACATTTTTTAAGATTTTCGCTGAGTAATTTTTTATTTAAAAATATGATAAAAATCTGATTTTTGGCAATTAAGGAGAGTAACAAGATGACTGCTGAAATAACACTCTTATAAAGGCCTTTATGAAAAATATTTATTTTTAAAAATGAAATGATTTTGATCTACAAAATTAATTAAACAAGACAATAACCTGACTTTATAAATTAATTCTGTTCTATGGCCTAATTTAATATTTTGTAACAGATTATCAATGAATAGAATATTAATATTTGTGTTTGGTCATTTTCACTAAATCTTAACTTGTGACTCCAGGACATCTTCAAAATTCAAAGAGATATGTGGATATCTCTTGCCTATCTCCTATAAAGTTTGGAGTCAGTATCAACTAGTAGAAATATCAATTTTAATTCTAGTTTCATAATTTTGACAAAAACCATTTATTTTTGGTAAAAGAAAAAAAAAATACTGTCAAATAAAAACAATAAAATAATCTTATTTCACCAATAACGGACAAATATAATTTTATATGCACAAAAATCACAAAATACAGAAATCTGTAGTGGAGTCCTAACTTCAATTATAAATAAATAAGGTCATTTTTTTTCTTTAAGTCATCCTTAAGATACACATTTTACAATTCAATGTTCTCCATATCAACTCCGAATCTACCCACATATATAAAACATTGGATACAGCATGTTAATTAATCTACCTATATAAGATAAGGCATGTAAAACAGATTTACTAAATAACTCTGTTTACAAACAGGAAACAATGTAAACACAAAAATGGCTAATCTCGCTAATGACTATAATTAATCCCACAACTTGTCAACATGTTCTAATGAAACATACAATTGTCTTTCTCCACTCAGACAAAAATCCATTTGGTCAAAATTGACTTGTACCTTTCTCATACATCTTACATGACATCAATATCAGAAAAAAACATCCACACATTCGAGTGTATCCTTCAGATTGTGTCAACTGTCTTATGAAGGAAATTGTTCTCCTCGTCTTTTGTAATATCGTTAATTGGTATAGGACAATTTAGCGCTACTTAAAAGTCTCTTCCTCTGTACATGCCATTTATAACAAAACTAATCAGTGCTGTTAATAACAGGGTTAGGTGCCTCTCGACTTCCTTTTAATCCTTCCAGTCATTATTAAAGCCAGTTCAGAACTAATTAATACACATTCAGTAATGATCTGCAGGGCTGCTGTACAAATCTAATGTATCTAAAGCCTAAATACATAAAGAAACATTCCCGTTTATTTCTACAAACACAAGATTAATTTTAGGCTAATGACAAAGCTACATGAAATATAAATTGTATTTTAATTATCTTCAATGATAACTGTTTTAATAAAGCCGATAAGATATAAAGAAGAAAAAAAAAGATTATTACAAATCCATGGAAACAACAATATGATGGTCATATTTCAACTTGGCTCTGTATATGTGAAAGCCAATATGACACAGGTAGTTCTTCAGAAAGCAAAACAAGCAATAGTGTCTCTTCAAGGTTTCCTAATCAAGTAAAAACAAGTAAAATTTTTTTATTCTAAAATAAAAATTCTAAAAATACAAAAAAGACATAAATACACTAAAAGGTAATACAATAAATCTTTTGATGATAAGAATTTCAAATTTCAGAATTCACAAAACATTTTTCAAAAAGATAATTTAAAAAATACATTAAAATCAACATTTTTACATTTTTGATGCTTTTAAAATTTATAGATATGAAAGAATACAGCAATCTTTACAAAAAGCTAAATATGTAACGTCAGTTATATTTGCAACAACAAACATTACCAAATAATATTTTTCATATATATCGTCATTTTAATTAAAGCTTGCCCAATCAAATGTAAATGACCTTAATTTTCAAATTTTGTTATACAAATTTTTGTTATTTAGTTTAAAAAGTACTTTTGAATTATACCATAATATACGGCTTCAAATCAACTATTATTCTGAACCAGAGTTTGGCAACTTGACATAAACTGACCTTATAGTACCTTCATAGGGTATTTGGATTTTTATTTTACATAGAATTTGGACATGAAATAAGGTACAATGAATGAACACATAGGGAACTAAATGTAGGTATTATCATAGATGTCAAATCAGTGCTTTGATAATAAAATAATGTATGCATTTTCAAAAGACTCCATGCTTTACTTTGATGCCAAAAAAATGGGAAAAATTTATCCATTCCCAGATTCCAATTTAGTTTTTTACTAGAAAAAGAAGGGATAAATGTATGCAATCCCAGAGATTAAAAAGAAGAGAAACTAATGAATGCATGTCCAGAAATTGTCAACCTTCTTTTATACCATACAGAAACTTATGAATGCATTGCAAAAGTTTTGATACTGAAAAGAAGAGGAACTAATGGCTGCATTCCTAGCTTCCATACCTTCCTGTGATAACAGAAATGACAGAAGCTGAAAGTCACTACAAATCTCTGTGTGTGTGAGATAAATTAAAAAGAATTAATGTCCAACCCTTCTTATCTAATGAGATAAATGATAGAGTTCACAGCTCAATTGTAATCTATTGCAGATTAACTGCTATTTCTTTTCAATTTACCAATCAAATATTGATATAATTATTTAATACACCAATCAAACAGACAAACCATATTTCATCAAGCATAATTATAAAGCATTACTGTGATACAGATCTTAGTCATTCATATACTTGAAATGGAGGAATGTATGGCAAAAGTATGTTTGTTGGATGGTACATGCATATGTCTCTTTCATGTATGGTATGCTTGCCGGGTAGTGCATACACACATCTTTTTCACGAATGTACAAATTTGCTGTTATTTTAGTGTTATTTTGGTGTTCAAGTGTGAAATTAGGAGAAGGTTTTGAGGATTTGTGTAAAAAGAAGAATACTTGTGTCAAGTTTTCATATATCTATTATTATGCTCACAAGGGCAATTACATAAAATAATGTGATTTTTGCATAACCTTATTAAAGAAAAAGTTTTTTTTTTAAATATATACATAGCACTTTAAAGTTTTCAAAATTTCAAATTTCATTTTAATCTGTAAATAATTTTACTGTGTACTTACAACTCAGTGGAGAATCACAAAGCATTTAAACAGAGAAATTTTAATCTTATCTATTTTAGTATGTACCTATATTTGAAAATTTTCACCTGTATTTATTATCTTTCATAAAAAATATTTATCCCCTACAATGATTTCTGGGGAAATGATTAAGAACAATGCCTACATCTAAATCACATTTAAAACATAAAAAAGCAAACCTTGGTGTATAATAAGATTGACAATCCATGACATGAGATAATGTCATTTATCATACAAGCTTGGTGTGTCTGCTGGGTGGATCTCACAGTTATATAGCTCTCTGTCAGGCTATCTGCTTGTGAATTACTAAAACAAATTTACTAACCATGAAAAATTTATAATCTTCAAATTTTCAAAGTTTACTGATTTTTAGGACTGTTAAAATTTTTTGAAATTGTTGTAAGTATAGAAATGACTGACAAGATCAGAATTAAGACAATGAAATGATACATGTACTAATGAATAAGGTTAAGAACGGATGGCCAACCAATAATTAACTTTATCTCATACTAGTAAAAAAAAAGATTATCATTTACGAATGAATAGTGAAATGCCATTTGGACTTCAATTTTAGTTAATAATTTTTATAGTTTTTTAGTTACCCTATTCAGTTTGGTAAAAAAAAGTGTTAGGACAATGAGTGAATTTTCCAACATGATAATGAAGATGTAAGGGTTATCAAATGATAGAGTTAATCTTCTTGGTTAAAAAAAGTTGCACTTATTATCAAAATTCTTTTGTTTGTTAAATAAATTTTTATTGTAATATTGCATTATGGTATCACATTTATTTTAGAATTTGATAATTTGTTATTTAAAATCTTCCTTTAACAAATACTTGTTCCAAATGAAGTTCAATGGTGAAATTACCTCCCTTTAAATATGAATATAAAACAATATAAAAAGAGAATTTCATGGAACCTGATTTAACAATTATAAAAAATTGATTGTACTTGAAAACAATATGACACTGCAGCTTCTTGGTAAAACAGATTTCTATCAGGTAGTCCCTTATTTACCTCCCTTAATTAAATACGAACATGTCATAATAATAATAAGATTATACAATTTGAAAAAGGAGTCGTTTTTCTGAATAATTAATCAAACCCGACTATATCTGATAATAGTGCTTTATTACTTCCTTGAGAATTAAGCAATATGACCTGTCTCTCTACCACAACTTGACATTTTACATCTAAAAAATATTAATATTAGAAAGTTGAGAATATAACCATGTCTTTCCATTTGTAAATTCCCTGAAGAGGAGCCACGGCATGATCCAGCTTTCAAAAACAATTGATTACCCACATATTTATTATCGATTTCATAAATGAATCAAATAATTATTTTATAAAAAGTACTGACTAACAATTGTCCAAATTTTTTTTTTTAATATCAAAAAATAGAGTGAAACTTTTACAACAGATGGTGAATTGATTAATTTCTATAATGTTAAATCACTCTTTCAAGTTCCAATCTTAATTGAAAATACCAAAATAATGTTCATAAAATGATTAATTTTTTTTCTTGATTTTATAGAATTCTGTTAAATGCAAAGGCTTATTTGCTATATGACTATTACTTTATGATAAAGCCATGAAATCAGTTTTATTGATGCACTGACAATGTTCAGATCAAATCGCTGTTAATGAAGTCAAATGTTATATTTTTAAAACCATTACAACATTTAAAGAACAAAAAAAACCATGACTGATCAATCCTGTTTCAAAAAACTTTGTTTTATAATCTTACAGATTTAATAAAAATTTCACATCCTATTAAAACTTAACATCTCATTCATCAGTGAGCTGAAAAGAATAGCTGCTACATGACTATGTAACAACATAAACACTAACACAAATTATTTGCAGTTACAGCCAAGATTCATCATTACATCAGTGAGCTGAAAAGAATAGCTGCTACATGACTATGTAACAACATACACACTAACACAAATTATTTGCAGTTACAGCCAAGATTCATCATTACATCAGTGAGCTGAAAAGAATAGCTGCTACATGACTATGTAACAACATACACACTAACACAAATTATTTGCAGTTACAGTCAACATTCATCATTACATCAGTGAGCTGAAAAGAATAGCTGCTACATGACTATGTAACAACATAAACACTAACACAAATTATTTGCAGTTACAGCCAAGATTCATCATTACATCAGTGAGCTGAAAAGAATAGCTGCTACATGACTATGTAACAACATACACACTAACACAAATTATTTGCAGTTACAGTCAACATTCATCATTACATCAGTGAGCTGAAAAGAATAGCTGCTACATGACTATGTTACAACATAAACACTCACACAAATTATTTGCAGTTACAGCCAAGATTCATCATTACATCAGTGAGCTGAAAAGAATAGCTGCTACATGACTATGTAACAACATACACACTAACACAAATTATTTGCAGTTACAGCCAAGATTCATCATTACATCAGTGAGCTGAAAAGAATAGCTGCTACATGACTATGTAACAACATAAACACTCACACAAATTATTTGCAGTTACAGCCAAGATTCATCATTACATCAGTGAGCTGAAAAGAATAGCTGCTACATGACTATGTAACAACATACACACTAACACAAATTATTTGCAGTTACAGTCAACATTCATCATTACATCAGTGAGCTGAAAAGAATAGCTGCTACATGACTATGTAACAACATAAACACTCACACAAATTATTTGCAGTTACAGCCAAGATTCATCATTACATCAGTGAGCTGAAAAGAATAGCTGCTACATGACTATGTAACAACATACACACTAACACAAATTATTTGCAGTTACAGCCAACATTCATCATTACATCAGTGAGCTGAAAAGAATAGCTGCTACATGACTAGGTAACAACATAAACACTAAGCAAGTTATTTGCAGTTACAGCCAAGATTCATCTTTAATTTCTTAATTAATTGATCAATTATAAGCAACAGAACATTTAAGTCCAAAACTTAAGCTTGTTTAAAATGTAACAAACTGTGCCTATCTGTTTGTAATAGTCTTAGGAACCTTAGTTTGTGAAACACTTATCTTTAGCCTTGAAAGACCAAAGTTCAACTCTTAATTTTTTTTTCTGTTACAGTTTGAGTTTTGTTACAGCCAGTCTGTCCCTTAAAAGTGGTAGTTAGTAATTGTGGCCATGTAATAGTCTACTAAAGGAACTATAGGTTTGAGATTCCCAACTTGCAATACCGTGGGAAACCCAAGAAATGTATTGGTCTTGAGGAGCTCAGTTGGTATAGAGCTATAGAACAGAAGGTTTAGGTTGTAGTCCTGGATTGACCATGTCGTTTATCCTCCTGTTACACTTTGTATTTCATAATCAAGATTTGAAATGAAGATCAAAATATTAATTCAGATCTATGCTAAACCATTAATTTGTGACATATTGTTTTAAGTAAAAAAACATTAGCCATTTTTTGGGTTCTCAACCTAACCAAAATAATGTTTTATGAAAACTGATTTGAAATTGGTACATTACAAAATCATGATTGTTTTTTTTTAGAAATCCCAATTTATATAGAAAATGGAAAAATGATTCACAATAACTCCAACTGCAAGGGCAACACACAAAATATTTCAAAATTGTAAACACATATATTTAAATCTGACATCCTGTTACTCATGTGTTAATCAAATATACCAAAAATTGACACTAATTTAACAAGCAGAGGTAGATATATTGTTGTTTCACTTTGTGTTTGAAATAAACATTATATGATTTCTACAGCTGTTTCTTTATCAATATAAATATTATTACAGGATTTCTCTAACAAGTCCGTTTACAACAAAAAACACATGTACATAACTTCCAATACACAAAACAAAGTCACAAAATACATTATTTCCACAAATTATTTCCAAAACAACAGAAGGATCAACATTTATCCTGTAAATATCATTATATATACTACCCAGCAGTTCCTGTAGGTGATAACATGTGTTGATAAACACATAACACAGTGAAATCGACAACACACACATCAACATGAAATCGACAACACACACTTCATTTGTTTCAGTTTTAAGACCAATATGGTCTTTTGAGCATGAAAACCAACAATGATCCTCCACTGACAAATGTAATGAATTAAATACATATAAAAGAAAAAATAAGTGCTTCAGATGTATAATTTATTTATTAAATGCTTAATAAGCTTTAATGATGTAATCAAACATCTTATTTGGCAATTGGTTTGCTTGGAAAGCAGATAAATTGTAAAAGATGTATTTTAAGACTTATTTTCTATTCTAAAATAAATGGAATACAGACAGATGGACAAATGAACAAACATTTTATACATGGCTACTAATAGAAACAGACAGATGGACAGATAGACAGACAGATTGACAGGAATAATGACCATTTTCAGAATATCTGAAAATATCACTGTAAGAATGATTAACATTATCTTCAAGATCACATGACATTGACTTTGTCACTAGCCATACACTGGATTTCTTCATCTATCCTGTAGTAAAAGCTAAAATTTCCTCAACCTTTCTACATTCAATGGAAAACATTATTTAGCAAATTTCCAATAGAACAATTTATCATGCAGGAAAATGTCAAATTATGGTATTCCATACCCAATAATTACTTTAGATTTGCAGAAAGTTTATTACTGTTTCAGCCAATGTGTTTGTGGTGGTGAATTATGCAAAATATTCATAAAAATCCAATGATTTTTTAGTTAATATTAGTATTTTTCACTTATTTAAGTCTAGTTATAACTGAAAACTGTTATGTGCATCTGCAATCACAATGATATATTTCTGCAAACATTAAAAAGTTGCAGCTAGGGGGATTTTACATGTTAAAAAACAAGTCAAATGGTGGATGGTTTTGCACATAAAAAGTAAAATGTCACCAAAAACAACTCTTTAGGTGTAAAGATTACCAGTTTTGACATGTAAAATCTCCGTAATCAGCAACATTTTCCTTTCTACAGAAATATTCTATTGTAATCGTGGATGCACATAGTGATTTTTGGTTATGACTAGACTCAAGTAAGCAAAAAATATTGGACTTATGGTAATTAGTGTTTTTTTTTAAATTTCTATGAAAGTTTTTCACAATTCACTGTCACAAACACAGTGTCTTAAACAGTAGGTTATGCAACAGGACAAAAATAAATTAAGACTTTTTTAAATTAATGTCACACTGAAGGTTTAAAATTAAATATAACTAGCCAGGTTAACAGAACATTGTCATCAACAGAAATAATTCAAAAATATTTCAATTTCAGATATTTAAAATTCTGCGTGAAATATTAGGATCCAGGTCCCAATGTAAAAACCCTCTGTTTTAATTACAAAATGTAGAATTACTGCAGAATCCATAAACTTTCATAACCTGTTCCAAAAATTCTCCATTAGCTATTTCCATTGGGTATATACATCTGTAAAACTGTAGGATGAGGCTGCAGCTCAATGAAGACATGTAATTCATTTCTCATATTTTCTCTTCATACCATCAATCTAATTTCAATACATACAAACTACCTACAAATGATCCTCCAGAGGGGAATACACAAATCAACAATCATATAAATCATAGGAATAACAGACTCTTTTTATACTGGATGTAGTACTGAATTATGTTGAATATGGCAGTAGTACAATAATAAAAAAAGTCATTGACAATCTTACACAAACTAGTATGACAAACATATATAAATCTAAAGTGACTGTGTCATTAAGAAACATTACAGGTAATTATAATTTTTTGCATTGCCGGTATATTATTTAAAATTTATAAACCAATTAATTGTCTTATTCATTCTTTTCATCTAATTTGCATGTTCTGCTGATTATGAGCATAAAAAATGAAAAACAAACCATTACACATTATTATTATTTCTTTTCTTGTAAAGTAGCCATACTGTCCAAAGCCATGTTGAATGCTTGATTTCCCCACCATGAACAAATTTTGATGGACTCCACCTAAGGATCTGTCATTCCAAGTTTTGTTTTCATTTGGTCCTGAAGTACTAAATAACGCATCCAATTTGCATAATTTGCTAATCAGGAGTGAATTTAAAAATGTTTAAAAAGTTATAATATAAGTGGATGGTATTGGGTTCGAACCCTGGCCGGGTCTGACCCAAAACTTGAAAATGGGTAGTGACTGTTCTTTCGCCAAGCACTCAGCATTACCAAATAAAAGTCAGGATTCTTTTGGATGGGAATTTAAAATAATCGAGGTCCCGTGTCACAGCATGGCATGATAAAGAATCCTGCTGTATAATGCCATCAGCGTGACACAAAGGCAAATGTTTGTCACCTTCTAGCTGGCAACGTCTAGATATAAGTGAAATATTCTTGACTGGGACGTTAAACACCATTACTTAACTCAACTCAAAAAGTTATAAAACAATATCAATTTAACCAATCCATAAATAAATATGTAATTGTGATTTTAGTATCCAGTTTTTTTTATTTGAAGCAATCAGACCTATTTAAATAAACCTGAATCTTCTCAACCTGTGGAATTTTCATACCAAATTTGGTTTCACTTAGTGTGGTAGTTTCAGAGAAAATTATATTAATGTAACACACACACACACACACACACACACACACACACACACACACACACACACACACACATGGACTCAGTCAGGCTAAAAGGACTATAGATTAAATGATATCAAAATCATGAACCTTTTTAAGCAAATTGTTTCAATGTTGTCAGGATTTCGTATAAATCCAATCTAATCATAATTTGTATTTTTCAGAAATTTTGATCTCTTCAAACTTTTTTTTAATTTTGTACTTACTAAAAAATGCTAAATTCAGATAAGCTAGTAGTTTTTCCTTGCCAACATTCATTTTTGTTAATTTATTGTTTTTTAGCAAATCATTATAATATACAAGTCAAGAAGCTTTTTTATTCAACCAATCAGAAAGTTCTAATTTTTTCAAGTTATTCTTATTTTTTTTAATTTGATTTTTTTCTAGACTTTATAGTAAACTTAATTAGAAAGCTGATCACTATGTCATTTTTTTAAACTAGTAAAACTTTTTAAATCTCCATCTTAATATGGATTGCCCTGATGGTTCAGTGGAAGAGTATTTGCCTTGAGAGATGGTACAGCACTTGTCTATAGCCTGGCAAGTCCCTCAGTTCAAGCTACAATTCAAATCTGAAGAATATTTGTCTTGAGAGCAGATTGTCATGTGTTTGAACCCTGTCAGGTCATACATCAAAACTTTAAAATTTGAGATTTCACCAAGTGTCAGGATAATGTTACTGGGGAGTCGGACTGCTTGTCTGGGGTGCACTGCATAAGTGAGCTAGCACCTTAACAATAACTCATTTTGAGTGCATGCATGTACTAAGCAGACCAAATACACACCCACACATCTCACGCAAACATGAATTTGTTCTGAGATTTATCCTTAGTACCAGTGATTAACACAGTTGCACTCATAATTATAGCAGAAAAACTGTGGATGTGATGTTTACCAATATTACAACCAACGAACCAACCAATTGATTTTATTTGATTTTTACCTAGTTTCTTCAGTAAAATATTAACTGTAACAACTTCATTTTTAATTCATCAACATTTTATTCATATGCTAGTTTTAAAATATTAAAATATATAAAGCTCTATTATTATATATATAAACCCACCACGTGACATGCTCCATGTATCTTTATTGCCATCACAGATGTTTTAAACAAACAGTAAATCAATGGACATTATCAACTAATACATGATATGTAAAATTGTTATTTGCAAAATGCAATATAGGAGCTGCTTAAATTTTACAACCTGTGGTGTGAGATGAAATAATAAACCAATCAAATCAAAGAGTGGCTGAAAGCAAAAACCACTCAAATTTGAAACTGGTTAAGCAAAAATCACTCAAATTTGAATTGGTTAAGCAAAAACCACTCAAATTTGAATTGGTTAAGCAAAAATCACCCAAATTTGAATTGATTAAGCAAAAATCACCCAAATTTGAATTGGTTAAGCAAAAATCACCCAAATTTGAATTGGTTAAGCAAATATCACTCAAATTTGAACTGGTTAAACATTCACTTTTAAAGTATGGGAGGAGTGGATTTATGGAATAATAGAGCAAGATTTTATCACATATCAAGTTGGTCAGATGTGAAATGGTGGAGGAAACCCTGACTATCTAGAGAAAACAAAACTATCTCTAACAAATGAAATGTGTTGGATTAAAACCTAGGCAGTGAGAGGGAATGTGATCCATACAGTCTTTTGATAACTTAGTCACAGACTAGGACAATAAGTTAATAATGTTTAAAACTGGATATATTCAAAATTTGACACCCATTAAGAGTCCATCATTAGTTATAGAAATTTTTTTTCAAACGAATGGGCTAAATGTAGTACATTTTTGCATAATTTTGCTATTTAAAAAGCCAAACAAATTTTTTTTCTGTGAACAAACAAGTTATATACTGTATATTGGATGGTTACACATCTTCTTCACATTAAATTTTAACTAATTTAGTTGATCAATAAAGCTATATCGATCATTAATTATTAATTAACTACCGTTTTATATTATGGGCAGCCATCTTGAACGCCACTGGAAGTTGATTTATGAAACTTGAATTTATTCCATAATGGAACCTACAACACAAAATTTTGTTTAAACTGAGAGAAATTTTTGCAAAGATACAGCTAAAAAAGAGCTCTTTTGTTTTGTATATTTCACTTATAACACACCAATGAAAAATGTTTGTGAAATCTGCTGAATATGTTAAATGTTGAATATGAAAATTAGCCTAGCAGTTTCAGAAAAGATTTTAATTTATGCAAACATGTAGAGCCATGCATGCTTCACAATGCAACAAACTACTAAAGCCAAATGAAAAATGTTCAAAAGCTTATTATTATCTATATAATCACAATGAAATCTTCAATACATACAAGTATATATGCATAGCAAGCCATTAGTATTGTAATCAAATATATCCTGCATCTTTATTGAACATCTCAGTATGATCAACTGTTAGCAAGACACAGTACAAAAAGTAATACCAGTTGTGTAGGAACAAACTAACTAGAGACAGTACAAAAAAATAGTACCAGTTGTGTACAAAACAAATATACAAATATACGAATAAATAACATAAATACCTGCTTAATTTTAATGTGCCATGTGTGCACATTTCGGCATTTTGACAAAGTTCAGATTCATGGAACAAATAAAGTTTAACTGTGGACTTCATATCTTTAATCCCTAATATGATCATTTTTTTTTTATACTAATGCTGGCATTGATTAACAAGAGGCCTATGGGCCTTAATGCTCACCTGGCATTTGAATAATGACATGCATTCTCATCACAATAATGTATATAAAAAATTTGAATTTCTGTGTGGGATGAAAATATCTCTGTCAACTAAAGTAGGTCAATGTACAGAAAGTTTATAAATGTTTAATTCAATATACAACTTGCATTGCAAGATTTGAATTCACAAACAACTTTATTGCAAGTTAATACAAATCAAAATTTTTCAAAGTGATATATAACATGTCACCCAAACATCATCAACACAGGCTGTTTAACATGTATCACATTTGCTGGATATAAAATAAAACAAGAATTCTGAAATTATTAAAACTTTATTGTGTATTATTTAGTTTAATATGCTATTTGCAACAGAACAAATACAACTTATCATTACTGTCAGAATTTTATACATATTACAGCTGTCTCAAATCAACTCAAAATCATACTAGCAGTAGAAAAAAATGAAGGACTTTTTTTTTTTAAATTCTACAAGAAACACTTGATAATGTGTTTTTACATGTTTTAAGTATTGAAAATTTCAATTCATACAGACAAAACATCTTAAACACTTGCTTTCTTCATTAAAATCAATAAATCAAAATATATTTACCATTGCTAAGAACAACATGCTTTTTTGGTTGCTATGGTAATGACTTTTGGCCTTATAGGTACATATATTAGACCTCAAAAGTTGCATTATAAGTGAATTAAAACATGCATAGTTACTAAGGACATTTTTTTAACATTTATAATCTCTAAAAATAATATTCATAAATTCACTGAAAAAAAAAATTAAAAATTTTTCTAAAAATTTTATGCATGGTTTCTAAGGACCCGAGCAAGATCAAATCAAGGTTGTTAACCCTCATGTCTTCTCCAAAGGTTGAGAAAAAACATGATTAATACTTATACTTAGATACTGGAAAATCTGAAAATCTAGTCAGATTTTGTGTAAAACTACATATCTGGTTTTGAAAAGATTTTTTTTTCAATTTTTCCTCGTATAGCTTAACTTGACATTCTTATTTCAACCAAAGATATAAAGTTAAATAAAGCACCAAATAACCCTTACTGTGAAGTTTGGTCAATTTTTGTCTGATAGTTTCAAAGATGACAAAAGGTGAGTTAAAGGCCAAAAGTGGGCATAAGGACACATTGCTGCCCTATTCTTTCAGTCATGTGAGCAAATAACAAAACTTCTGTTTAAGAAACCCCACAACAACAATAATTCTGCCAAGATGAAAGCCTAATTTAAAACAAAACTTTTAAGAAATGGTTTGAACTTTGTGTTTAATACAACTGTCAAAAAAATACATAAATAAATAAATAAATAAAATAAAATAAAATAACTTGATAGGAATGAGTACTTTTTTCAGGTGAGATAAATCATTACAAATCAAAATTTACAATCATACACTATTTATAAATATTGTGTTACTTTTCTAAAAATTTATCATAGTAATATTTTCTAAATTATAATTTATTTTACATTATTTTTAATTACTTTAGAACTAAGGTGTTAATTTATAAAATAAGTGAAATCAAAATCAACATGTTTACATAACCATAGTAAATCTCAAAACCATTTAGACTTAATCCTAGCAATGATAACAAGAGCATGAAAATGGTATTGACATATAACAGGCAGGTGGGAATTTTAATTCATTATCCATTTAAATTCAAGATTCTACTCTGTTATCTCCAAGTAATAAAATTCTTACATAAAATATTAAATGGACAATAAAAAGGTGGTAGTCATTATTACCTCAATACATCCAGTGATTGTTGTGTTAATTTTTGTGATTACTGAATCTAAAGGTAGCTTGTCAATATTTGTCCATTTAGTTTAAGATCAAAAAATAAATGTTTGCCATTTTTTGAAAAAGTTTACAGAAAATTGCATTTAAGATTTAATTTACAGAGTATGGAAGTCAAGATTACAACCAGACTAGAGTTTATGGACAAATAATAAACTCTTGGTATTGAAACTAATATTTAATTATGGAAATGATTCTGTGAAGGACAATATGTTAGCTCTATTAGAAGTAAACAAACTATTTAAAGGTTTCTCATCTGAATTAAATCCCTCCTGGACAGCAGGTGCTTGTTATTGTGTGTATGTGTTAAAAAAATTATTTAATATATAATGATGATCAACTAAAATACAGGTGACATATTGTTAAAATTTGTTTAAAAGATTTTAAACAATATTCTTTTGAAATGCTAAATTTTAGAAAGACAACTCCTGGTGTACAGGGAAGTAATTTCTATAACAGGAAGGTAATATGAAATAAAACAAGAGGCCCATGGGCCTTAACGCTCACCTGAGGATATGGCCAACCTGAGTATATATCTCATAACAGAATGATTACCATATCAATTCCTACAATATTCTAATATACATGCCAATACAAAAAGTTAATAGTTTCCAAGATAATTAACAATTTCAGTCTTTTTATGCACCTATGACCTTGACCTTTGAATGTATGACCTTGAGCCATATATCAAAATGTTCGTCATGTCAATACCTACAATATTCTAAAATACATGTCTATACAAAAAGTTTATAGTTTTCAAGCTAATGCACAATTTTAGTTTTCATTGGCAGAAAAATAACATTTCAGGGGCAACAACTCCTACATGTATTATCATACAGTTACGAAACTTTGTACCTCTTTACATTTTGTCATGCTGAACATTTTAACAATGTTTTGATATTATATATCTCTTAAAATTTTGAAGAAAATAGCCTAAAACTGCACAAATTACAAACTAGGTCATGACCTTGAACTTTAACCTTGACCCCATTTTGAAGGTTATTTCAAGAAAAAGTCAAAACTGAAAATCCCATGTCAATATCTATTCATATAGTCAAGTTATAACAATTTGAAGCTATTTTACGAAATTTTTAAAATTAAACGCAAAAACGCGTAACCTAATTTTTTACCAAATTTCACGAAATGAACAATTTATAAGCTTAAGACCCTAGAGAAGCCAAATATCACATCAGATTTTTTCTACCATCTTCGCTTTCGGAGAAGAAGATTTTTTAAGTTTTTTTGAACCATAGGTCACCTTGACCTAGTTTTGGGAGCTAGGACAACGTCATGAACAAATCTGAATTGCACTGGCCCATATATGCATCTGACCAAGTTTCATTGAAATCCACCTTGTAGTTTCAGAAAAGAAGTCGAAAATGTAAAAGTTTACGCCGCAGACGACGACGACGACGACGACGACAGACAAATTTTGATCAGAAAAGCTCACTTGAGCCTTTGGCTCAGGTGAGCTAATAAAAAGTAGAGGGCCATCAAGGTCCTTTGTGCTCACCTGATAATAATTTCCATTTACACTTTTATAACAGTTTTCACAGTTTGAACTAATGACCTACTTTTTATTCCAACATGACCCATACACATCCTAATTTACATCTTTTTGTGATGAAATAATAAAATAATAACACACACACACACACACACACACACACACACACACACACACACACACACACACACACAAAAATAATTGTCTAGTTGTTATCATAGCCAATTAATATTTTTGTGTAGGATTAAAATAGAACAAATGATTAAAAACCTATAAAATCTTTATAACTTAAACAATTACAAAATTAACAGACATGTGTCCTTTTACATAAATTTAATTATAAATAAAACTTAATTTTATCAGATATATGGTGCAATTCAGTGCTGAAATATTTCTATATTTTCACAATAACCTACAGGTGTTGGTCTGGAAAGCACATGACACAAGAAACGTAACAAGAAAAAAGCAGAAATGATAAATAAAGGATCTTCAAAGCACGTAAACATGTGCTAGTGGTAATCTAACGTGACAGATACACCCATTTAATTGAGATATAAACTAGGTGTTTGAACACTTGCCTCTCTTAAATATATCCTACAGAGTACACACTGTATTAATATACATAGTATCAATACATTCTAACATCTGGACCTTATTACATTGAACAACTTTGATTAAATTTGATATTTCAACTTTTTTGTTATTAATTATACACTTCCTAGTTTTGCCCAATTTGATTTTATTGGGCAAATCTTGTACTGAAATCATTTCGGTCCACATATTAGCTCTATTTTAGTTAATTGTGTGCATAAAGTAGAAAAATATTACTCTGTCAAAATTTTTACCAGTTTTGACTGCCAAAACAATTAAAATTGTAACGATTTTTATACAGTGGTTATATAAATGATTTGTAGTATATTTAGGAGAGCAATTGTTCCATAAATCTCTTGGCATTGACAAGAAAAGAAAACAAAAATGTTAAATATAATATCAGCAGCATACAAAGAATTCAAAGTGCACTTTTTTCACAAAGTGATTGAACTGCAGTTAAATCAAACTATGTTCTGACAAACTTCAGATCTGTTTGTAAAACTGTTACTTAATAAAAGAAATTAATGACCTTGATAAAGGGGGAGGTCTGGATTCAAAGCCCACTACCTCTTATAATTCGAATTTGTAATTGATGATGCAGCAACTTAATCATATGAATTCCTTATTACAGAATGTGTCATCAACAAAAACAGAACATCACCAGTCAGCAAGGATACCCTCAAATCAAAACTTAAAACGGTGAAATAAATTAAACACTTTCTACCGCCTTGACCTTTAATTAATAGCTAAGTTATGGATTAAAAACTTTAAGATACAATGCACTCAAAAGAGAAGTATGAAAAATTGAAAGAAACTGTTTACTAACCTTGACCTGTGACATTGTAAACCCAGAATGTTACAAGCCATGGAATAAATTCAACAAAAAATTGCTTTCAATATATCATAAAAAGATGTATATATCTTGATATCAATGACCTTGACCTTTGACTGACTACCATACACTTTCATCAATAAGACAAACAAATGAAACATTTTTATAAATTTTTAAAATAAAGAGGGAAAACTTAAAGAATATGCATTTAATGTATAGCATTTGTACAAGTTTAATAAAACACAGTAACTGAATCTTTAAAAGATAAAAGCTTCAAAGAATCTAATCTGCAATGGCCGTGTTTCCTGACCTTGTAAACAAGAGGTCCATGGGCCTTAATGCTCACCTGAGGAAATGACCAAAAACTTACAAGAACTTAATTACAAAAACTTCACAAAATTCCTCAAGTTTGGAAATCCTGCAATAATTAATCAGAAATGTCTCGTCACATATCATTTATAAATAGCTCATATGCATGATTTACAATAGTACAATGAATATTTTCCAAATCTTTAACCATATGGTTATGCAGCCATGATTTTGACCTTTGAACATATGAACTTGAACCATATATCAAAATGGTCATAGCATCAATACCTACAATATTCTAATATACATGCATGTACAAAAAGTTAATGGTTTTCAAGACAATTCCCAATTTCAGTACACTTATGCAGCTATGACCATTACCTTGCAACATATGACCTTGAACCATATATCAAAATGATTGTCATATCAATACCTACAATATTCTAATATACATGCTTGTACAAAAAGATAATTGTTTTCAAGATAATTAACAATTTCAGTCTTCTTTTATAGCTACTACCTTTAACTTTGAACATATGACCTTGAATTATATATCAAAATGAGTGTCATATCAATACCTACAATATTCTAATATACATGCTTGTACAAAAAGATAACAGTTTTCAAGATAATTAACAATTTCAGTACACTTATGCAACTATGACCTTGACCTTTGAACTTATGACCTTGAAACATACATCAAAATAATCGTCATATCAATACCTACAATATTCTAAATTATATGCTTGTACAAAAAGATGATAGTTTTCAAGATAATTCACAATATCAGTCTTCTTAGGTAGCTATGACCTTGACCTTTCAACATATGACCTTGAACCATATATCAAAATGATCATCATATCAATACTTACAATATTCTAATATACATGCCTATACAAAAAGTTTATAGTTTTCAAACTAATGCACATTTTTAGTATTTATAAGCCAAAAATAACATTTCAGGGTCAACAACTCCTACATGGATTATTATATAGTTACAAAACTTGGCATCTTATATCACATCAGATTTTTTCTCCCATCATCGGTTTTGGAGAAAAAGATTTTAAAAGATTTTTGGATCCCTAGGTCACCTTGACCTAATTTTGGTAGCCATGGCAACCCCACGAACAAATCTGAATTACACCGGCCCATATATGCTTCTGACCAAGTATCACTGAAATCTGTCCAGCAGTTTTGGGGAAGTCAAAAATAGGTGTTAACGACACATGCACATATGCACACACACACACACATGCACACAAGCACATACACATGCTGCGCAATTTCATAAGCTCACATGACCTTTTGGTCAGGTGAGCTAAAACCACAAAATGAAAAGTAAACTGATTTATAAAATATACAAGAATTTCAATACATTTTATGTTTACAAAGAAAGGGGATAATTGGTGTAATGTTGTTTAATATCACAGCAGCAATTGTCAGCTACCTTTTACAGCAAATTTATCCATCTAAGGAATAATCTACCGTTAAGAATAGCTTCGTGTCTAGATAGAATGTGCAAGTGTGTTTCTGATCTATCATGCACTACTGTACACCAAGGGTGGCTATAACATGCTGGTGCACATAGTCACTATGCCACATACAGGCATATCCCTCTCACAGTCACATTATATTGAACCATTCAATAATTTGTTCTTTCATTTACAGACCTCTACAGGATGAAGATGTTTCTCTAATTTAAAAGTTTTAAATTTGACCCAGCCAGGGTTTGCACCCATAACCCCCCACTCTCAAAAAAGCTGTTGTACACACTAGATTAAGATGGACAGACAATTTATAATTTTCACAGTTGTAAATAGCATACCTAATAAATGGTATACACATATCTATCTACACTAATTACAACTGTACCTATTAAACCTCAGGCAGACAAATCAAATCTGGCCATAATTACCCATGAACACCTTACGATATTTACAACTATGATCACTTGTTGAACACATCTGTATACACTCAAGAAAAAATAAATGAAAGAATCTACACGTGTTAAAAAATACTTAAAACCCAGATTCTCCTACAAGAAATAATTTTATGGCCGATCATAAAATATCACCGAGATAGTGCTTTTATGACAAATCTTGTTTTCTCCAAAGGGCCTGAATTAAACCTAATGATAAACAGGGTGAATTTGGCTCCAATTTCCACATACAGCTGTGTTTAAAACTGTGCTGGAGTTTTATTGACATCAATAAAACTAAATGTAACTACTTTTTTTACAAAAATCATTCCAAATTTACTAGATTGGCTTAGGGTCAGTTCCTTAAGTTATAACTTATTTCAGCTGTCAGGTGTAGTCTATTGAGGTTTTTTTTTTAAAAAAAAAAAAAAAAAAAAAGAAATTCTACAGATGTCAAAATTTGTTGTATTATTTATATTGCTGATTAAATACATATGGTCAAGGCCAGGGGTAGTATTAATTTTCTACATGGGTCATCTCAGTTTCATTTCTGTCCTCAAATAACTGTATAACTACATGTTGGGAGCAATTTGATCAAAATTATTATATCTGTCACATACAAGATTATTATATATTTGTGTCCATAGTTCAAACAAAGTCATCATTGCTTAATATGCAGGTACATGTAATATGAAAACATAGTTTTGTCATTGCAATTTTATATTTAGAAAGCAAACTCAGAAATCACAAAGATAAAATTACTTTTTTTTTTCCCCACAATTATTAGAAGTGACTTTTTTCCTGATAATTGTGGGAAATATTTACAAAATATAAAAATAAGTATCAACATCACAAGAAATTAAAAGGTGCTTTAAAATAATGTAGAAAACTCAAAATATATCATTTATAGATTTGTAAATCAACTTTTAGTGTTTTTAAAACAACGAACCCCTTTATCATGTTTATAAGACTCAAGATTAGTACATATGTAATAAGTATTTCCAGAAAAAAATTTAATTATGATTTTTATCAACATCAGGATGCTATATACAGATGTTAGAATAGACATTATTAAATATGAACAGATTGCTATGAAAGAAGAAAAATGAGAATGTAAAAACATACTATTATAGAAATCAGAGAGAGAGAGAGAGAGAGAGAGAGAGAGAGAGAGAGATCCAGATCCTCTTATATGTAGTCAGAGAGAGAGAGAGAGAGAGAGAGAGAGAGAGAGAGATCCAGATCCTCTTATATGTAGTCTGAGAGAGAGAGAAAGAGAGAGAGAGATCCAGATCCTCTTATATGTAGTCAGAGAGAGAGAGAGAAAGAGAGAGAGAGAGATCCAGATCCTCTTATATGTAGTCAGAGAGAGAGAGAGAAAGAGAGAGAGAGAGATCCAGATCCTCTTATATGTAGTCAGACAGAGAGAGAGAGATCGAGAGAGATCCAGATCCTCTTATATGTAGTCAGATAGAGAGAGAGAAAGAGAGAGAGAGAGAGATCCAGATCCTCTTATATGTAGTCAGAGAGAGAGATAAAGAGAGAGAGAGAGAGAGAGAGAGAGAGAGAGAGAGAGAGAGAGAGAGAGAGAGATCCTCTTATATGTAGTCAAGAATTGCAATGAATTGAATAATTTTTTAAAATTTTTTTATTTACTTATTTATTAAAAAAAAAAAAAAAAAAAAAGAAATTCTACAGATGTCAAAATTTGTTGTATTATTTATATTGCTGATTAAATACATATGGTCAAGGCCCAGGGGTAGTATTAATTTTCTACATGGGTCATCTCAGTTTCATTTCTGTCCTCAAATAACTGTATAACTACATGTTGGGAGCAATTTGATCAAAATTATTATATCTGTCACATACAAGATTATTATATATTTGTGTCCATAGTTCAAATAAATTCTACCTGCCATATGCTTTATGTACATGATCTATCTCCAATATTATAGTACTGGCCTCGTTTGCTAAACATGGATTTTAAAATAGAAGAATATGGCTATTTATGTCTATCAAATACATAAAATCAAATTTGACAAATTTCTAATGACTTCACTGGTAGAAAAGCAAAAATATGTTCAGTTCATTTTTCAATGACTCAAACTTAAAATTAACTGCACACACTCATGTGCCAAAGTGTTTGTGATGCAATTTCAAACTAACTTCTATTAATGTGTGTTGATTTGGAATTATTAAAAGTGTCATGTGCTGATTTTAAATTACTTTTAAATAATGCATTCAAAATCAGCACATGACAAAAGCAAACTTTGCATAAAGTTATTCCCTCATTTGATGAAGTTGTGTGTTTAAAATTTAATTACAAGCATTGAATCTGATGCTATGCACACTTTTTACATAATTCAATTTGAATGGTCTAAAGTCTTAGTGATTACACCAAGAACATGAACTTAGATTTTTATATTTTAACTGTCACAAATCTAGTATCAGAGACAAATGACTGCCAAAGAAGGCTCTAACTAAGCCTCGATATGTCATGCTGAGAATGTTAATTATACACTGTGTATGCCAGTAGTTTGTATCCACAAGTATACAAATATATTTCAAAACAACTAGGTAGTTGGAAAACAAACTGAGGAACAACCATTAAAACTAACCACCACTTATCCACTAACCACTTAACCACAAGCTACTTAACCACTTAAAACTAGCCACTTAGCCACCAGCAACTTAACCAATTAAAACTAGCCACTTAGCCACCAGCAACTTAACCAATTAAAACTAGCCACTTAGCCACCAGCAACTTAACCAATTAAAACTAGCCACTTAGCCACCAGCGACTTAACCAATTTAAACTAGCCACCTAGCCACCAGCAACTTAACCAATTAAAACTAGCCACTTAGCCACCAGAGACTTTACCAATGACTGTAAAACATTTTTTTCTGCCTAATGTTCATATATACACATACATCTTGTATTGGTAATATTAATTAAACACATATTAGAATATTAAGATAAATCTATAGTTGGACAGAAAACTGAGACTATTAACTAAACCACCTAGCCATAAATGGTTATCGAGCATTTTCCTGTTAAGCATCTGCATATAAATATTACAATCTTGGAATGGTTACATGAAAAACAAAAATATTCAGAGAATTCAGTACAAATCTGTAGTTGAATTGCAAACGGAAACTTCCAACTGAACCACTTGGCCATCAATAGTTACAGAACTGATTCATTATAGTGTTATAATATCTCCTGAGTGGTAACATCTTTATGTCCATAAATACACATAAATACCTCAGAACATAGGTAAATAATCTATTTGATATACATTTTATGAACACTGGTGAGGTTATTTATGTGAATTTGAAGTTAATAGTTTTATGACATTAAAATATTTCAGCTGTTCTCCATCTAAATTATGTGTATAATAAAAGTCTTGTTTTGTAAGTAAAAACACTGATCTTAAACATTAATGTTGGTAAAATCATTTCTAATTCTATATATCAATTTATAATCTGACCAACATCTGTACTGTGTCAGTGGTGAGCAAGGAGGAAGTCAAGGGGAGGTGGGATAAGTCAGTGATGAACACGGAGGAAGACAAGGGAAGTCAAGCTTTATAAGTGGTGAGAAGCACAGGAGAGGCAAGCTATGTCATTTGTATGCAAGGAAGAAATGAAAGAGAGACAGAGTTGTACAGTGTACAGTGAGAAGGGAGAAAGTCAAGAAGGAGGGAAGTACCCTGTCACTGGTGTGCAAGTAGGAAGTCAAGAGGAGTTGAGTTGAATAACGGTGTTTTACGCCTCAGTTAAGATTCTTTCACTTATATCGAGGTGGTCAGTTCTAGAATGGAACTAGAGTTGTAAAAATTCAAGGGAAGAGGTTTGTGCTGTCACTGGTAAGCAGGATGCTACCATGTCAAAGGTAAGCAGGGAGGAAGAAAAGGGAGGCAGGGTACTACCATGTCAGAGGTATGCAGGGAGGAAGTAAAGGGGAGGCAGGCTATGTTAACTGTGAGAAAGAATGTTGTCAAGAGAATGCAGGGTGGTATCTTGTCACTTGGTAAACAGGGAAAAAGTCAAGAGGAGGCAATCTAAGTCAGCTGTAAGCAGGGAGAAAATCAAGGGAATGCAGAGTACTACCATCTCAGTGGTTAACAGAAAGGAAGTCAAGGAAAGACAGACTGGTCCCATGTTATGTATGAGTGGGGAAAAAGTAAAACAAAGGCAAGGGCGGTGCTGTGTCAGTTGGAGCAAGGCAAACAGGGAGACAGGAACAGTCATGCCTTTAAACTTTGTTAAAGCTTTTAAACATAAAGAATTCAAGTAAATATCCGGGATTTAAAAGAATCAGTTGTCTGTCTGTCAACACATACAAACAAAACTAAAATAATTAGAAAGGAGACATTTATGGCAAATACTTGAAATCTACTGTCTAAACAACACCAGGCAACAACAAATTACAAGTTCAAACAAAAAAATAAACAAATGAAGAAATTAATAATAAGAGGATTAAATTTATAAAGTACATGACCAGGGATGACAATTTAGGCCGGTCCACAAGTTTGATATTGTGATTTCTCAGTCAAATCTTACATCTTAACATCTTGTAACTTCTAGAAAGCGAGGACACAAGGAATTTGTTGTGGCAGTGAATGAAACCACTACAAAATAAACAAACAGACACAGTATTGTAATTTTTTTTCTTTTTCTTTTTTTTAATTTTATGTTTTATGAATTTTGAAATAAATGTACATGGCAAACTGATGTTCCAGAGTTTTATTTTTCTTTTTTGTACTCACCGATGGTTGTTTGGTTGTGTTTTTTCTTCTTCTTTTTTTTTTTTCTCCGTGAGTGTAATAAAATTTTTTTGTTTAAAGCCAAATCAAGATAACTGTAGGTAATTTTTTATCAAAAAAGTAATTTTGTATTTTAAATTTTCTTTTTGAACAAATTTGAAAAGACTGGACTTTTTATATATCATCAAGAACACCTAGATATAAGTAGCTATCTAACCACTGTTTGATCTGCTGTGTGGTATCAAGATAAAATATTTTTTCTAAAAAAATAAATTTTCCTCCCCACCACTCTCCTCCCTCCCCCATCTGAAGAACAAAACCAGTCATAAAATGTAGGAGAAATATCTAAGATAACACTTTATCTTTCTATTTAGGTTTGAACCTGTCTAAAACAGAGATTATCTGGTATATAACTAACTTTTTACAATGATTGTATTCATATAAAGTTTATTTTAATATGTGTTTTATTAGTGAAGTGTTAGTCACAGTAAGACCATCTGTCCGACCCATCAAACACATCACCTCCATCATGTCTTACTATAGATTATACATAAATAACATATATATATATATATACTATGATAACACAAATTTTCAACAAACATTTTTTAAATAAAAAGGTATATTTTATGATTTTATTGCATGGAATATATTTCCTTAAAAAACAATTTTTTCATTTTAAATTAAATTATGGTGTTTTGTTGATTTTAAAGAAAAAAAGAGCAAATTCATTATAGAAGATGTTCTGGTAATTTTAATTTGTATAAATTACCATTTAAATATATATACATTGTTTCCCTTTTTGTTTTCACATCATTCACTATTTTAAATTCAGCACGTATTTTTCGTATTTTTCTGGTTAAATTTTGTAGTGAGATTTAAGTACTAGAGAAATAGAAACAAGTCACAAATCAAAATACTTTTATTGCTGATTTCCTTGGTGCAAGGGAAATAACTCTTATAAAAAATACTTCAGAAGTTGTAACAGATGCTGAATTTTGTAACAAATTTTGAATTTTCTGATAGTTAAAACAACCAAAGATGCAAATTCAAACCTACCTGATCTTTTATCAAATATAGTTCAAATAGACATAAGATTTAAATAAAAAAACAAAAAAACTTATGTCACAAGAAAGCTTCTAAATACAAAACAAGCATTTTCATTATAAGAACTACTGGCAGAAAAAATCATCCATCCAATTAAAAACAATGTCCTTGTCAAATAACTGTATATTTTCAATGCTACTTGTTGATATAATAATCATAAATTTAGATCCAAAATAAAAGTCTTGACATTTTTTACAACAAATGATTCTCGTAACTTATATAAGGCACAAATTCATGAATTTGTTCTTTTATAAAATGTTGTGAAGAATATATAATATATCTACCTACACAAACAATATTTTGAGATATAACAAAAGGGTTTTCATAACTAACAAGACATACACTCATAAATAACTTAGTCTTTTGGTAAGATGTTATGAAGAATAAATAATATCTACCTACATATATATATATATATATATATATATATATATATATATATATATATATATATATATATATATATATTTATATATATTGTACCTATAGAAACAAGACAAGAAGACACAGACGTGTTACAAAAGGTCTCGTATTTTATACATTTAATAAACAACAGTATATCAGAATTAACTAAAGGACACACTTATCTAACAAAACCTATTTTTTCTGAATTGTAAGTTAAATTATCAAGTCGAAAACCTATTTCTTCTTAACTGTAAGTTAAATGATCTTCAAAAAACCAATCTCTCGTTTGAACTCTTAAATTAATCTAATAAGATTTTACTTTCCCATGGACCACTATTGGCTTCTGAGACACAACTACTGAGCTATTCTTTGCTTTTAATTCATAAAAGATTTTTCTACCTAATTTTGAGAAGGGATGCAATCCCATATTACTTCTATATTTACATTAACTCATTATTACCAGAAAATACCAAAGTATCCATACAGACACTATACTTAATAGTTCCCTAATAGGACAAAAGTTTTAAAACTTAATATTTCATTTCCTTAGTTAGGACTTGATTATAATAATGACATCTATGCCCCGGTCAAAATTCTTTTTATCAAGGTAGTCAGTTCTGGAATGGTGGAGAAAACTGAAGTGTCCAAAGAGAAAAATTGCTGACCTTCTGCAAGCCAACTGACAAACTTTCTCACACTAGGATCTGTCAAATTACGGTAGGATTTGAACCTAGGCATTGAGAGTAACTGTGATTCATAAGCTTTTCAATTAGGGTTAATCCACATTAAAGAGTTACCAACTACATAGTGCCATGTTGTGAGCAGGTCATTGTGTTTGTTCTAACCACAGTGCAAGGTTTAATAGGTAACACAACACCAATGAATTATCCATCATGGGTCCATTTTATGTATAAATTTAAGTCTTATCATTGTAGATTCAAAGAACCTTTTTTCCATAACTTTAAACAGAATAAAAAATTTGTTAGTTTGAAAAATTAAGGGAAACCTGAAAATCGTGAATTTATGTATTGACCTGGTTCTGCTTTGTGAAATCACAAATTCATCAATTAAAACTTAATTTTTACTCATTAACATATGTTAATCTACAAATTTGATCGTGCTTTTAACTTTTTAACAGAATATAGTGTTAGTATTTCTACATGTGCTTGCATCATGTTGAAAACACGACAAATGATTATATCCAATATGTATGAATAACTGTAGCATCATTATTAGTTATGGAGTTTCAACATTTCACCAAAAAAAAAAATAATAATAATGAATAAAGAAATAAATAAATTCATGCAGTTGTCATTGTTGGAAGAAGAGATGTTGGAAAAAACAGAATGCCCAGAGAAAACCATGGACTTTTAAAAAGCAAACTAACAATTTCTGTACACTAGGATCTTTCCAAGTGAAAATTGAACCTAAGCAATGAGATGCTGTAATCCAAAAGCACATGATTACACCTAATGAATAAAAGAATTATGAAGGTAAGTACATGGTTTATCAAGAAAAAAACCTGAACATGATCAAATCCTCTCCTCTTGGTAACAGCAGCACCAATGTCTGCAAATGATTATTTTTAGTACAAATGTAAATTCTTACCGTTAAAACATCTTCACCACCACCTCCATTGTCTGGTGAAGCTGATCGCTTTTTGTCTTCCTTGTCATCCTCCATATTTGTCTTCCCACAATCCTCCACCATTTATGCAAAATACTGCTGTATCAATCTCAACCTGGGTAACATGTCTGCTTTTCTTTTACTGAAAAACATTACAACATCATAAATGCACAAGTATAATAAAAATAACTTATCAAGTGTTGAAGGATATTAAAGATTAAAATTTAATTTAAAGACATCGCTCGAATTGTTTTTTTTTGTGTAATAACTTTAAAAACTGAACTGTTAAACTATATATTTCATAGCAAGTACAAGTATGAATTTGTACAAATTCTGTGCTGATTTTTTAAAAAGTCTGTAAGGTACAATGTTAGTCTATAGCATCCCTCAATTTTCTCAAACTTTTCTGAGTATGTCTATTGAATGCACAAATGGTGTTTTTTTTACATGTAATGTTGAGATTTTAAATCAAATCTGACAAAACAAGTCAAAATAAGAATTTAGATTCTGTGATAATGTCTAAACAACCTGAATGATAAAACAATAACTTCACTATAACATATCTTCTTGTTTCTATCATTTTATTTATTTATTTATTTATTTATTTATTTATTTTGGTCATAAACCATAATCTTTACAATCTTTCAAAAATAAGTAATATACACAAAGTTATTATGATTGCAGCAAAAAGTAATATATGTAGTCTGGTCTAAGCCTTAAAAGTGGTCAAAGGGAGGTAATTCTACCATTGTTTCAAAATAAACCTATTTAGAAAAATGAATTATCTTTCTTGGGCTGTTAACATACTCAGCTCCAGCCTTGGCTTGATTGTAAAAGTTTCTTTTATACACCAAACACAAAATATCTATAAAAGATTTAAAAAAAACTCACAGAAATGTTTAATATAGCTTTAATTATTTTCAGAAAGGCACTCTAAGCTCACTAGGTGATATATTCAGTCATTTTTCATTAAAGATGAGATGATTAACATCCAATTTAATTTAATCTTTTTTAATAAGAAAAACAATAAGAAAGTTTTTGAAAAAGATAATTTATGTAAAACTGAAGAATAATTTACATCCTAATGTCTTTGAAAAGAAGACCTGATTTCAGAATGATATGAACTGAACAGTAATAAATATACCACAAGTGTATATATTATCTGGTATTTGTACAAAATTTAAGTTACAATTCAACAGTAGAAAAGTTTATTGATACAACTGATTCTACTGTAATGAATAATCTATTAGTATTATACAAAATATAAATAAATGTTCAGAATGATTGGTTCATCTGTCATGAAGCTGCATAAATATATATAAATATATATATATATATATATATATATATATATATATATATATACAAGAGGCCCATGGGCCTTAACGCTCACCTGAAGATTTGTCAAATATTGTTTGCAAAGTGCAGTAAACAATATATTACGTACAGAAACTTTAAAAGTTTTCTCAAGTCAAGAACTCCCACAAAACTTAATCAGAAATATATCCACTCACATTTCATTCATAAGTAGCTTATATAATATGCATGAAGTAACTGCAGTGCAATGAATAATTTCCAAATCATTAATTAATTTCAGTATACTAATGCAGCTATGTCCTTGATCTTTCAACATATATGACCTTGAACCATATATGATTGTCATGTCAATACCTATAATATTCTAATATACATGCCTATGCATGAAATTAATAGGTTTCAAGATAATTAATAATTTAAGTATTCCTATGTTGATATGACCTTGACCTTTGAACGTATAACCTTGAACCTAATATCAAAATGATCGTTGTTGTAATACCTACAATATTCTAATATACATGCCTATACAAAAAGTTAATAGTTTTCAAGATAATTAGCAATTTAAGTCTTCTTTTGCAGCTGGGACCTTGACCTTTCAACATATAACCTTGTACCATACATCAAAATGATCCTTGTCACAATACCTACAATATTCTAATATACATGTCTATACAAAAAGTTAATATTTTCAAGATAATTAGCAATTTAAGTCTTCTTTTGCAGCTGTGACCTTGACCTTTCAACATATGACCTTGACCCATATATAAAAATGATCGTCATGTCAATACCTACAATATTCTAATATATATGCCTATACAAAAAATTAATAGTTTTCAAAATAATTAGCAATTTAAGTCATCTTCTGCAGCTGTGACCTTGACCTTTCAACATATGATCTTGACCCATATATCAAAATGATCATCATGGCAATACCTACAATATTCTAATATACATGCCTATACAAAAACTTAATAGTTTTCAAGATAATAAGAAATTTAAGTCATCTTCTGCAGCTGTGACCTTGACCTTTCAACATATGACCTTGACCCATATATCAAGTGATCATCATGTCAATACCTTTAACATTCTATTATACATGCCTATACAAAAACTTAATAGTTTTCAAGATAATTAGCAATTTAAGTCATCTTCTGCACCTGTGACCTTGACCTTTCAACATATGATCTTGACCCATATATTAAAAATGATCATCATGTCAATACCTACAATATTCTAATATACATGCCTATACAAAAACTTAATAGTTTTCAAGATAAATAGCAATTTAAGTCATCTTCTGCAGCTGTGACCTTGACCTTTCAACATATGATCTTGACCCATATATCAAAATGATCATCATGTCAATACCTAAAATATTCTAATATACATGCCTATACAAAAACTTAATAGTTTTCAAGATAATTAGCAATTTAAGTCTTCTTTTGCAGCTGTGACCTTGACCTTTCAACATATGACCTTGTACCATATATCAAAATGATTATTGTCACAAAACCTACAATATTCCAATATGCATCCCAATACAAAAACTGAATAGTTTTCAAGATAGTTAGCAATTTAAGTCATCTTCTGCAGCTGTGACCTTGACCTTTCAACATATGACCTTGACCCATATATCAAAATGATCGTCATATCATTACCTACAATATTCTAATATACATGCCTATACAAAAACTTAATAGTTTTCAAGATAATTAGCAATTTAAGTCTGTATTTGCAGCTGTGACCTTTCAATCTATGACCTTGAAGCATATATCATAATGATCATTGTCGCAATACCTACAATATTCTAATATACATGCCTATACAAAATGTTAATAGTGTTTAAGATAATTAGCAATTTAAGTCTGTATTTGCAGCTGTGACCTCGACCTTTCAATATATGACCTTGAACTATATGTCAAAATGATCGTTGTCGCAATACCTACAATATTCTAATATACATGCCTATACAAAAAGTTAATAGTTTTCAAGATTATTAGCAATTTAAGTCTTCTTCTGCAGCTGTGACCTTGACCTTTCAACATATGACCTTGAACCATATATCAAAATGATCGTCATGTCAATATCTACAACATTCTAATATACATGCCTATACAAAAAGTCAATAGTTTTCAAGATATAGTGACAAATATATAATTTTTAGCAATTTCCTCACTCAGTGCCCTATAATTTCCCCATTTTGAGCCCCATGGCTACCATTTGTGCAAATCTGAAAATACATGACCTAAGGATGTTATAAATGAAATAACTAAGGTATATCTCTTGTAGATTCAGAGTAGAAGATTTTCAAAGTTTTCCACTCTTTCCCCCCTTGTGGGGCCCCAAGGGGACATAACTCTTTCATTTGTGCAAATCTGAAAGGACTTCACCCAGGCATGATGGTTACCAAGTTTCATTAAATTTGGCCCAGTGGTTTTGGAGGAGAAGATTAAAATAAAAAAATAACGCACGACGCACGACAGACGACGGACGGGGAACCATCGCAATAGCTCATCTGAGCTTTCAGCTCAGGTGAGCTAATAAAATATTGGAAGAAACAGTTCAAAAATGTTTACTTCACTAGTACTTTCCTAAAGCAATTTTCAGACGATATTGAAAAATTTACCTAAGTTACTAAGACCTCACAATTATGTAGGGGAGATAATACTTTCAGTGATTAAAGGGATGTAATTACACTTTTATGTCTGTTAAGTTTTTATTTGAGTTTTAAATTCTTCCACTATTGTTAAGACAGTTTGTGTTGTTTTTCAACATACTTTGATATTGGAATTAAATTATTCATTAAATGTTAGTAAATATGTTATTTTCTTTTTTATTTATCTGACTTTACAATGTCAATCTCAGCTTCACTTCAGTCCATATACATGTACTAGTATTTCTTTGGGGATGACTACCTGGTCCATAAACACCCCTTTTGAAAATTAAATAACTCACTCTATAAGAATGAATGGTTGTCATATAAGAAATATTTACAGTTATTCACAACAAATTTTAATTTTTATTTGTGTCAAGAATTAATTTTAACACAAGTTTTTTTTTTGTTCACTTTGCTCTATTGCAATGCTTATGGCATTTTACGATTGCAAGTGTATTTGCATAAAATGTCACGGATTTATACTGCAGGGCTACACAGTGATGTCATCAAACCAGTAGTCTTGATCAAGTTATTAGGAAGGAGTTATGGGTTTGATCTGTAATGGAACTGACTTTACAGAACATGTTTTTTTTAGGACACTTTAATATCTGATTATGTCTTCTTTTTCAGAATATCATTAACCACTATAGTAAAAGCATAGATGCATTAGAGCTATTACTCTAAGTAGCAGGCTAAGGGTTTGATCTCTAGCTTGGTCTTACTGAAACAGTCTTTTCATTTAGAAACAAGGAATTACAAGTAATACTAATCCCCTCGCAATGCAGTCATGTATAATATTGTTTTTCAACGAATCTGCCATATTAAGCTGCTAATTTGCATATTGTGCTAATAACATGCAAATGAAAAAGTTACCAAAAAACCTGTTAAATATATTAAATGTCAAGGATTCTACTTTGTATACAATGCATTTAAACCAAATTGATGAATAAATAAATATGTAATGGTAATCTTTCTGCATTATCTATTTATAATAGTGGCCATCTTGGATTTAGGATCTGGCTAAAACACAAACTGGTCCCAGATATTACATAATAAACCCATAAACCCAAGTTTCATAAAATTCTGTTGAGAAATAAACTTGTTAGAGTGCTTACAAGGAAAGTATAACAGATATATGTCATACGTATGTACATATGTCTGTACAGGCCAAATCCTGTATCCCCTCCAAACTTCGTTTGCGAGGGGGATAACAAATTGTATATTTCCTACTTTTTCTTCAAACCTACTACTTGTTTTTCCCAATAAAAACTCAAAGAACCATTATTTAAAGAAAAGTTTTGGAATAGTTTCTGGTTAACAATATTTGCATCTACTGACACTGTTGACCCAGCTTGATATCTTTTTAAATAGTTAAAATTTAGCAATTTTATCTTTTTTTGTAAATAAGATTATGTCCTTGAATATGGTCATGACCTTGAACTTTTACCTTGAAGGATATTTCAAGAAAGCATCAAAACTGAAGACCCCATGCTATTATATTTACAAAAAGTCAAGATATATATGTAATCTAGAGCTATTTCATGAAATTGTCAAAATTTAAGCTCAAAAACACATTTCACATTATAAAATAAAATTAGTCTTAAAAGCCTAGAGAATCTAAATATAACATGAAATGTTGCCTACAATTATTGGTTTTAAAATCAAAATTTTAAGATCTTTGAGCCTATGTGTCCAGGTGACCTTGACTTCTGAGACAGTGACCTCAACAGCACTCCATGGCAAAATACTGTCACAATGTATCTATATGCAGAGTAATTTTGAAAAATGTCATGTAAATGTTCAAGTTATCATTAAGAAAATTTTTTACATTGTCTACAGCATGCCTGTTGTCATTCACTCAGTTATCTAACAACCAGGTTACTATATAAAAACACTTGGTTAAAAATCCATCTATAGCTGCTGACTCAAATGATTTGGAATCCTTGGCAGTTTGAGGTAATCATCGACAGTTTGAGGTAATGATAACAGGTATTCATGTAAATATGTAAAAAATCTTAACAATGGATGATAAATTTATCCAATTTTCTTGTTATAATAATGTGTTTGTTTTCCTGTAAAAAGAGTATGATTTCATACATAAACAAGGTTATTTATAGGCCACCTACTATTGTCCTAACGAGACCTTTATTATCCACCCTCAAAGAAAATTAATTGGAAGCACATGGCCCCTAACAGAAAATATGAAATAACTTGTAAATCAAACAGTACTACAAAATGTATGTAAACTGTAGATACAGATGGATAAAAGTCTGTATTTTTACATATGTTCTACAATGATTGATGGGCATTCATTGCTATTTGTCAGTCAGAATCATAGAATCAAAGTACTGAAAGTGTCAATATTACTGACATTGTAAGTTTCACGTGGGTTAGTGTTTAAGGCTGAAACGGTTATATGTGTACACGGTACAGTTTAGTGTACTGATTGTAAATGTTTACAAAATCTGCAAATGTTTAAACGCGATAAAAATGTCATCACATTTATGTTATTTAAAGTATCTTTTCTTGTCACATTTGTGATTTTTTTGTTTTTTTTTTTTTTTTTTGTCAAATGTGAGGTGGCGGGATAATGTATAAGGCTTAAAATGTCCGAAAAGAAGCAAATTATCGTCCTGATGTACAAAGCTGTTGATGACAATGCTGTTAAATAGAAAGTAAGATACTTTGTTGTTTATTGGTGGCTTATACCGACAGCAGTATTAGGACAATGAAGATTCACCTAAAATTTAAACATTCTTAATTTTAAAATTTATCTGTCCAGGAAAAAACAAACAAATGTATCTGAATGCTTTAAAAACACCTGTGATGTCGCATCATGTACTAAAAAACTTGCTTTTATGTGCATGCGTGACCTGACCCTAGACGGGGCAGTTCCTAAGTTCATCAAATTTAGTGCAATGTATAACTACCGTTAAATCAAAACAAACCTTAACACGAAACAGTGTGCATTAATATGAAACTATATTTTTAAAATATCAACTGATAGTATTAATACAGTTTTATTCGGGTCCTCCAAACTACATGAACAGAGCCTTGTTGCGTAAATGTTTTGACATTACCCACCAGAAACAAATCAAAGCACCGGAAGTGCCGTACGAACAGAGAGCATGGAAACGCAAGAGGCTTTGAAAGTGAGTGTAGGTAGTATTACAATCTGCCTTATCCCATTCCGTTCCTATGCGAGCAAGGTTGTAAAACACCATATGGAAGGGGAGTAAGAATTCATGACTGGAAAAGTGTCCATTATATTTTTTGTATTAGTGTTGGCAAATTACCACATTCAGAAGAGTCTGTGCTGAAGCAAGGTCCTTTCACATTCCAAGCATTTCTCCAAGAAAAGACAAAAACATTCATACGTAACATTTTTAATTAATTACACAAACAGAAAGATGTTTTTATGGTGTCATCAATCGTTATATTTCTCAATAACAACAAAACGGTTCCGGGACATTTCGGCCCATAAAAAAACGGACCATGACAATATCGGCCTATAGCCAAATCAGCCTATAAAAAAATCGGCCCATGAAATAAATGCCTTTATCAAAGATTGCTACTCATTTCGTTTATTTGCATTGTTGTGCATAAACATCTGTTAGTATTATTATGCTTTGAAACATGTAAATTTCAGTAAGTTTATTCAAAGCAATACAAGAATTAATTCAAATTATCATTTCTAATCAAGTCTACCACTAATCTATTAAAACTCAAATAATGGATTATATATATGTCTCATTTTTTTTTAAAATGAATAATTTAAAGACAGGAAGGTGTACCTATACTTTGTTTTAATCTTAAAAATTTTTAAAAAATAGATAATCTTAATTATAATCTTAATTTAATATTTGTATTATTATGATGCTTTAATTACATGTAGTGTGTAAAGAAAAATAACCATAAGAATGAATTGAAAAGAAAGATCCTTTTCTTGTAAATATAATTTGTCTTTAAAAATCCTGATACTTTAGTGTTTTTACATAATTGTAGATTCATACAAGTTACATTCAAACTGTCTTTCTTCTATGCTATCTGCACAAACTAGTTTAGATCGATCAGAATCGACGAGTCTTACAGTCATGAGTAACTCTGACTAAAACATTTGTGAACGGAGTGTGCATCATTTATAGGTTGATCTAATATGAAATAAAAAATAATAATTTCTTTTAAAAATAAAATTAAAACCAAGGCATAAGTCATGACATAGTTGTCCAAATTTAGGTGTATTAAATATTTTGAATATATTTTATTATGGGCCGATATTGTCATAGGCCGATATTGTTATAGGCCAAAATGTCCCGTAGCGCGACAAAACAACTACAAATGATGGTTGCAAAAAACTGTTTATGCCGCAAATCAAGGACCATCGCGAATTTAGGACTGACGACGATATACAAAATACACGCCACCTACCGAGGATTTACCCTAAAGCTTTCCATGTAAACTTCTAGAGTACATCTTGCACAATCGAAAGGAACTCGTGAAATCTCTCAGCAATAGCTTTTTCTGGTCGATGTCACAATGCTGCTCTCAAAATCGTGTATATCATTTTTACACTACCTCGACAAAATTAAAATGTAAACATGTCTACATCAGATATAGATCAAATTTTGTTGGGGCTTCGAGGAGGGGATGGGAAGGGAAACGAATGAAAACAAATACATTCCTATAAACATGACCAGCGCTCCAGAAATGCCGTCAGTGTCAACCGGCGATTTTAGAAAATCAGTAAAACAAGATTTTTAATGCCAATATTTGCGTCCTTGGTAACAACCCCCCCCCCCCCACTCTCTCTCCTTCCCGACTGCCGACTGTTGCGCGAGTTTGTCTGTGTTTGTAATGTCAGTTTCTTTAATTGTTTAATATTTGATAGTTTACCGTTATAGGGAGCCTTTATCTATAACCTAATGTATAATGAACATTTCAATTCATCAACTGTATAATAATAAAGATCAGAGACACCTAAATGGTGGTCTTACGTCATTTCCGGTTTATTTTCTTTCTCGTGGTATCTATCCTTCAATGATCAGAGCAACATCGTATGATATAAAACTGTTTAAGTAGTTATAAATTATTAAGTGAAAAATTCGGTTATTTAGGAGAATTCAATAAATCTATCACCTATCAGGACTGGTTTTTGTCTGAAAGCAAAAAAAAAAAATAAATAAATAAAAATAGAAAAAAAACCTGTACTACTTTTGTTTGTCATTTTCCGGCGAACCTCGTTACTTTCTGAGCACCGCTGTTTTTAAAGTAGTTTCCCCAGGTAAGGACACCGATATTACTGGTAATAATAATTTGACTGCAGACAATTACAAGTAGAAAGCGGCATGTTGGTGCACCTCAAACGTTGGGAGTTAATGAAAAAAGTCACGTTGTTTTCTTGTAAACAAAATGGCGACCTCGATGTGTTTTACTTAGAGAATCATGATTATTGATCAACAAACGCTTTAAAAAATAATAATTAATGAAATAAACAACACAAATGGTAACTTTTACTTGTATTTAATTCAACATTTTACTTTATCATTGACATATGCGTGGATATCGCTGTTGATAATGTCTTAAAATATCGAGAGGGAACCGGGAACCAAAATCGGCTCTAAAATGTCTCTAATTTTTCGGACACTCTAAATATTCTGACACCCCCAATTTTCAAGGTATTTAATTTTCAAATTTCCTCTAAATTCTCGGACACTTGAAATTATTAAAATCTGTCTGAATACATAGAAGGATTAGGTACTCAATCATTAAACCAGCCATGTAACACGTGTCCTGGCTAACGATGCGTGTATATTGATCACATAATTACAGGTAATTAACGGATTAAGATAATTATCGATCTATCGGAGTATAAGCCCATAGTTCTGTTACGTGATTGATATTCATCTCAATTATTAAGGGTGCAGTAATAATTTATTTTTCGCCGGTTGGATGTTTTCACAACCGGCGTTTTTGCTTGCAAACCGGCATTTTTTGCCGAAAAAGTGCCGTTTCTAGAGGCCTGAACATGACATTTGCTATCGTGCATGTAAGACATGATTTCTTTACAGCACTTTCCGCAACCTATACTGTTACTTACACGCTCAAACTTCGGGTAATGTTAAAAAAATATTGCTTTATTTACTGTGGTTCACTCTTCTCGCCAAAACGCATGCTACCAAGAAATGACACGTCATATAATTCATCCAATCAAAAGAGACCGTTTAAATTATGGGATATCTGCGAAAATAGGTCTTTGTTTACATAAACTGTTCATGTATTCTTCCGCTGCGCCGTATTGTATCCTTTCCACCAAAAGTTTCTCCACAGAATCCATGTATAAATTTTATTTTCAATACCACATACATTCATCATTGTGCGGTTACCCTCAGCACGTACTTATCACCCGCAAACTACCGTACTATATTCCACATATATTGCCCAATGATTTGACATAGTGGTGACATAGCCCGTCCGATTTAAAAAAAAATTGAATTTCTTCACTGACATTAGGAAAAATGTTTCGTTTAACATTTCCCTGTTTTGGGTTTATTTGCCCCCATCTATGAACATCTCTGTCACCCTGTATCCCTATCCCATTTTAAAGATATCTACGATTTCCTTGCCAAATGCTTGCGACGTATGTGACAATACATCACAGAGATTCCTCTCTGTTCGTAAAAATTTGCAGTTGGAGCATGCGCAAGGCAGCCTTTCACACACAGTTAAAAGAAATCGTTTCATTTAATGATTCTCGTGTACACATTTACTAAATTAGCTAAATGTTTCAGTCTTATTAGTGTTGTCACATTAGGAGTTTTTCATCCAATCATTAAAGCAAAAATTATATCCTCAAAGACAGTTGAATAGAATAACAGCATTTTCTCCAAAAAATCAAATTATTTCAATTACATTGTGATCAGTTCTGGAATGGTGGTGGAAACCAGAAAAAAAAAAACAACCAATCTTCCTCACGCAAACTGACAAGTTTTTTTTTCATACTAGTATCTGTACATGTAGAATTAGAAGCAAATACATACTGGCTTTAAACATGTTGTGTTGCTTGTTTACTCTTCATATTTCACATTTCAATTTAATCCTGTAATTAGAAAAACATTTTATTTGAAACTTTCATGTTAAAAGTATAAAACTTATTTAAAAGGTCATTTGCTTCCAAAAATTAAGAAATATGGAATTTCTAAATGGGAAAACACAGATTTGGCTAGGAATTTCAATTTTTTGTCAACAAGATGACAAGTTATTTTGATATGCAGACATTAAGTACAAAAAAAATAGAAGAAATTAGGAGATGATTTTTCACACCAAGTGGGAATTTTTTTCATTTACAATATATTAAATTATTTAGTCCAAGGGTGCTGAGAAAGACAAGAGTATCTTAGGAAACTTTCAACCTTCAGTAAGCCAAATGACAAACTTAGAATCAGAATTTCATAAGTTGGGGTTCAAGCATAGGATCTGTAAAATATAACTTTGCATGTCTGACCAGTAGGCCACTAAGGCCCCCTATGACAAATGGCAACTAAGGCCCCCTATGACAAATGGCAACTAAGGCCCCCTATGACAAATGGCAACTAAGGCACCCTATGACAAATGTCAACTAAGGCCCCTTAAGACAAATGGCAACTAAGGCCCCTATGACAAATGTCAACTAAGGCCCCCTATGACAAATGGCAACTAAGGCCCCTATGAAAAATGTCAACTAAAGGCCCCCTATGACAAATGGCAACTAAGGCCCCCTATGACAAATGGCAACTAAGGCCCCTATGGCAAATGGCAACTAAGGCCACCTATGACAAATGGCATGACTTGTGTTAAATATACAATGTATTAATTAAATTTTGTAACAAGCAATATCAAAAATACTTAAACAACAAGAGGCCCATGGGCCTTAAAGCTCACCTGAGGATATGTCCAAAATTGTTTGCAAAGTGCAATAGACAATATATTAAGTACAGAAACTTTACAAGTTTTCTCAAGTTAAGAACTGCCACAAAACTTAATCAGAAATATATCCAGTCACATTTCATTTATAAGTAGCTTATATAATATTCATGAAGTGAATGTTGTGCAATGAATAATTTCCATATCATTAACAAATTTCAGTAACTTACTGCTATGTCCTTGACCTTTTAACATATATAATCTCAGACCATATATCAAAATAATTGTCATGTCAATACCTAAAATATTCTAAAAACATACCTATGCATGAAATTAATAGCTTTCAAGATAATTAACACTTTTTTAGCATTCATATGTTGATATGACCTTCACCTTTGAATATATGACCTTGAATCATATATCAAAATGATCGTATGTCACAATACCTACAATATCCTAATATACATGCCTATACAAAAAGTTAATAGTTTTCAAGATAATTAGCAATTTAAGTCTTCTTTTGCAGCTGTGACCTTGACCTTTGAACATATGACCTTGAATCATATATCAAAATGATTCATCAATACCTACAATATCCTGATATACATGCCTATACAAAAAGTTAATAGTTTTCAAGATAATTAAAAATTGAAGTCTTTTTTTGCAGCCATGACCTTGACCTTTTAATACACTACCTTGTACCATATATCAAAATGACCACTATGTCAATACCTACAATATTCTCATATATATGCCTATACATAGATAGAGTGACAAATATATAATTTTTTAGCAATTTCAGTGCCTTACCATTTCCCCATTTTGAGCCTCATGGCTACCATTTGTGCAAATCTAAAACTTGATGACCTAAGAATGTTATAAATGAAATAACTAAGGTTTATCTTTTGTACATTCAGAGGAGAAGATTTTAAAAGTTTTTCACCATTCTCCCCTTTGTGGGGCCCAAAGGGGACATAAATCTTTCATTTGTGCAAATCTGAAAGGGCTTCATCCAGATATGATGGTTACCAAGTTTCATTAAATTTGACCCAGTGGTTTCAGAGAAGATTAAAATGAAAATGCACAACGTACAACGCACGATGCACGACACACAATACAACAATGGAAGATGGATGGCAATAGCTTATCTGAGCTTTTAGTTTAGGTGAGCTAAAAATACCAATGTCAAGGTCATGTAATACATGTACATTCAGGATCATCCATTTGTACCTATATATAAACACACATATTTTGGTTAGAATTAAACAAATAAGAAAATTAATGAAAATCCAATAACAATCAATCAACTTGATGCCATAACCATTGTGAATATTTAAATGTTATAAAACTACAACTGTTTTATCAATTAATTCTTCAGAAAATATGACAAATCCTGCTGTTAAAAGATTAATAATCACAAAAAACAGAAATGGGGAAAAAAGCTCAATAACAACTTTATTTTATATCATTTATTAGAAAACAATAAAACTGAAAAATTTATATATTTTCTCTGTCAATCTCCTTAGTAATGATTATTATACACTATAGTACTGGGACCATCCTTCCTTATTAAAAAAAAAAAAATTGAGAGGAGAAAAAAATCTAAGAATTTACTGCTTAGTTGACCTCCTTTGGTAGCAGCTATGCTATGTATATGATACAATTAAATGTAAATCTTACAGGATTTGGATAATGAGTTAAGCAGACTGGATTATTATTTAGTACTAAAAGACAGAATTTTCATAGCCGTGTGATTAATAGTTTTGGTGTATTATTTATTATACTGTTGAGTGATGGTTTTATTTACTTACATAACAAGAAAGTTTTCTGCCTGCTGCAATAATAAGTTTATCATCAACATCTCAACAGGCAGATGTATTCAGGATATGATTTTAGGGAGATCTAAATCATGATGGATTATGTAAACAAAACTAAACATCAACTACATAATGGAAATAAAGAAAAGTTAAAACACGAAAGTATGTAAATTATTTTAATAATCTTTCCACCTCCACAAACTAAAGTAACAGATAAAAGCAATAACACCAGAACCTGTGATAGCCCTATAACACCAGAACCTGTGATAGCCCAATAACGGCAGAGCCTGTGATAGCCCAATAACACCAGAACCTGTGATAGCCCAATACACGCCAGAACCTGTGGCAGCCAGATAACGCCAATAACGCCAGAACCTGTGATAACCAAGGATAGGATCTTGCTTCTGAAAGGTTTGCTTATACTGAAAACTTCAGTATATGTATACTCATTGATTAGAATGAAATGATTTGCACAGTCATCTCAATTAAATGCTTGCATTTATCATGATTTAAAGCAGTAGTCATCTCTGACAATGATGGAGTTGTTGTTGTGTAACAATATACCCAAAGAAATTTATTGTCACCTTAGATAGCAAAATTTTCAGCCGTCTCAATTATCTAAAATTATCTTAAGGTTTGTTCCCTCATGCAAAGCATTTCTTAGCTGGATTTCAATTTATATAATTTTGGAACTTTAGATTCATTAATTTTTAAATGTTTGGATTATCTTTTACCTATCAACTTTTTTCAGCGCCTAGTGTCAATGATGAGGTATGAATTTCCAAAATGTGAACAAATGCCAGATCAAAATTAAACAGGTATTTTTGTTAAATATTTAGGACATCATTACATATAGGTCTTTTGGTTGTTCCAAAATTTTCCTATTACTGACTTAGACATGACTGTTTGAAGCTATCTTAATGATAATGAAATCCCTATAAAATGTAGAGATGATCACTTTTTAAGTTACCCTTCCTTTAAATACTGATAATATTCAATGTCAACTAACATAAAAACTTGCCAGCTGTCATGCACCGATACTGAATATGGAATTACAAGCATCACTGCATCTTGCCTCATGACAAGAAATATTTAAAGGTTTTATATTTAAAGTTCAATGTGACCTTGAATAAAGGTCAAGGTCAACCACGTTTGTTAACTTTAAGGGTACAGGCCTGGAAACATCCTTATCTACTCTCATTAGTTTAAAGGGTTTGTTTAGAAGTTAATATAAATGTGAAAAATTTCAGGAGATTATTGCAAGATAGAACAAAATAGAACGCAATAGGATCTCATTAGCCTTTTGCATAAATGGTCTAAAAATTCAATCTTCTTGGCAAATGGAATATAAAAATTTAATCTGCTTTTCCACAGAAAACTGTCACATTAGATTTTTTTCAGTCCAGTTGGTTTAATGGATTTTGGATAATTGATTGGATTTTTAAAGAATCAAAGCAAATAGCACTTAAACTGCATATCCCTTTAAAAACGAATGAAAATATACAGCTTAATCAATTTCTAGTTCGCGTATTTACAATAACAACAGTCATCACTGATGACACCATAATTTTTATTTACTACCTTAGGAACTTCCATACCAAATTGAAATTTTTCTTGTTTAAATTTAAAGAGAAAAGCGTTTTCATACATATGTATGTTTAGTAATGGCACAAGCTCAGTCGGGCAGTGACTAGGAAGGGAAGGGGCCCCAGGTCATTTAGCACATTGCCAATAGAGATGGCCCATTAATTGATAAAACCGTAAATGACTCATATAAGGAATGGCCCATTACTATTCTGAAAATCTATGAAAAACAACAAAATGACCCATTGTGAAAATTCCCTTCCCAATCACTGGTCGGCTTTACCCAATTTCATTTATCTGTATGTTCTGTGTCCAATGGGCAGTCACCATCCTTTAACCAACACAGAGAATTCAGTAATGCTTTGTACAAGACTATTTAAACCTTGTAAAAGCATGTTAAGCATCATCTATGAATGATGTTTTAACAAAAATAAATAATAAATGCAACAGCATATTGAATATCATAACAAAGTATCTATAATACAATATATATACCTTGGCCTCGTTTCATGAGTCAACCCAAAATTCATTTTTTTTCATAAAATTTACATTATTTTTAAAGCATGATATAAAGCAGAAGTTTTTGGAATTTTCAATCAACAATATATTTTGAGCAATTTCTGAAAAATTTTCAATGAGAGATACAGATTAATTTTTAATTCTGCTTGTGAACAACAGAACCTACAATCTTCCATTTTTATCTACAGATTATATCTAAAAGAGATTAAATGTGCATTCCATGACGATACACAGGTTTTATTCCAAACAGAAATCAATATAAAAACATCTCAGAATGAAAAAAGTAGCTAGTACATATGCTTTTTTAAAACTACATCACTTAAAATACAGACTTTTAGAGCACAGTTATAATGCACTTTTTTAACATGTCTCTTGCATATCTGATGTAGCTGCCAATTCTTTGCGCCATAAGCATTTTGTTCAGTTGTAAGAATTTTTCCCTGACAATCAGTTTTACAATTTGACCACTCTTTTCAGGCATAATGTTGTGTTGTTTTGGACTTTAGGAATTAATATGGCATGGATTTCTTTTGAAATTTCAATGCAAGAGACTCTAAACAATTGTATTAGTTATTTTTTCTCAAATATGTGTTTTTATATTGTTTGACACAGTAATGGTACTATAGTTAACTTAATTTTATTCAATGTTTCTGGAGGTTAGGTTTCCCTTCCTGTCTATTTACCCTTTATCCAAAACAAAAAAAAAATTTAGATTTTAAGTGGGAGGAGTACAAATCACCCAAACTGCATTTTGTCACATAAAAAGGATATATGAAGCAAGGATGGAGCCAAAAAGGACATAATTAGCAATGACTCGACTCATGTAGGTAAATTAAATATTTATTTTCACCTATTCTACTGAAAATCTACACAACATTTTCAATTTTTGATTTCTTTGGTAAAGGTAAATTAAATAGAAAACAGATATGTCTAGTAAAGTACAAAAACTGTACCTACCTAAAGGCACAGGAACATTATAGCAAAGTCATTACTGGTATATGATTAAAACAGATGACCAAATAATCTGACAATTCAAACATATTATCTTTAATGGATCTTTCTAAGGGAACTATTTCCCTTTATAATCTTCTCTATTATTTGTTGTCGTAATGTTGTTTAACAATGCATAAGCAATTTTTCAGCCATTCCTTATAAAGCAAGTTTTATGACTCGCTAAGGATTATCTAAGAATATGTTTGTGTATGCCCAACATGTGCAAATGAGTATAACGATCTGTCTTGTACTAGTAAGCACTCAGGGGGACTTTTTTAAGGCGCAAGCTAAAGATTCTGTATGCAGGATCCAGTGATTTTGCTATGATTTTTAAAAACTACCTTTCTACCTTTCAGATTGGGAAAATTTGGACCCTTTTTATGTCACATATTACGCTCAGAATTTTGAAATTCATTGCAAAGATCTTATATTGTCTGCAGCTAATATCCAACGTTTTTTGTCTGTTAGAAAAGTGTTGGACCACTGGATTTAACTTAAAACTATTTGATTGTGTGTCACTGTTGCCTTTTGGGGAATTTTAGTTGTCAAATTGGGAAATTTTAGTCTTATTTCTAATAAACTGCCTTTATTCGGTAGTAATTTTAGGCAAACAAAACCAGTGGCAGAAGACAAGCATACCACTTTCCAAGTCACATTATCCTGGCCAGTCAAACCAGTTTAAACTGGTGAGGAAGCAGTATCTCAAAATTCAAAGTACATGTATATTGTATAAACTGGCTGAGGATTGAACCTGCAATCTCCCCATCTCAAGGCAAATGAGTTGGGTCTTGTTATCTTGTAGCCTATTGGTGGTTTTGTAGTCCAGTGAAGATCAGCAGAATTTAAACCTATAGGCTGATGAAGACTATAACAATTACAGTCATTCTAATCATCAAGTGGTTGTCCTCATTATTACCACATGATGTTATATAAAAAACAGTGTTCTCTGGCAAAGCAAACATGATGTCATCATGTCATATGTCTCTTAAAACAATAGTAATTATCCAACTGCAAAAATCAATAAAACTCATAGAGAGAAATTCAATTATGTTTGAATATTAAAGGACACTTAGTTTTTCCTTAAAGAAACAATTACACCTTTTGAGTAATAAGTAACAAGGCAGTGTATAAAAAAATTAACAAACTTAATACCAGGTAAGTAAAAGAACTAGAAAGAAAAAAGTCTCAACATTAAACACACATTTGTTTTATTATACAAAAATACATTTTATTATAAAATTAAGACATTTGTTCTTTAGACAGGTGTTTACCTTATAAGTTAAATTAAATATCGCGTGATATTAAATTATTAAATTGTTTTTAAACCAAAATATTCACTAAAATTCTGTAACAGTTTTTAACTGAAAAACTTTAATTTAAAGATTTAAATATCAAGGTTAAAGCATAATCATAAAACAGGTAAATAAAAAAATATATACCCTACAGAGAGAAAAATGCAGCCTTCACTTGTAAGACAATTTCCCGATGCATCAGAATATAAAACAAAAGACGGACACAGATGGCTGGTAACACATTTCTTTTAGACATGACCAGCTTATCTGTATCTTGGGTGTTTATGTTTAATGTAATGTCTCTATGTTGTATACAAAATTACAAACTGCAGGTAAAATTACAGAGCACACAATTACTATTTATAAAATAGTTAAACATTATCTGATAAATTAACTTTCACATCACCTGGAGAACATGAACCCACCACAGGTAATAAATGAAGGGGTCAAGTTGTACACCATATCTACAAAACTTTTGTACATATATCTTTAACAGTTGTATCATGTTTTAAATCAAAGCACTATAGTCTTTTTACAAAATAGATATTCTTTTCCTGCTTTTTTTTTTCTTTGTAAGAATCAAATATCTATCGACAAGGAAGTGTATGTTTTTTTTTTAAAGTTATATTCTTTTAAAATGAGTTTACAGCTGTAAAACATGTCTGCCACTAGACAAAGTAACCAGAAAGGATTCAAAACAAAAGAAAAATGTAAAATAAAAAAGCAAACTGAGACTGATGGGTTGTTGGAAACACTTCAGATTGAACAAACAATAAACAATAAACAATAAAGAAGCATGATAAGACAAATGAATGACTATAAAAACAAACCCATTATGAACAAGAATAATTATATGGGAACATTTCAAAACAAACCCAATACGAACAAAAAACATTTTCTAAGAAACATTTCACAACAAACCAAACAAAAACAAGAAACATTTTTTCAGAAACATTTCACAACAAACCAAGTATGACCAAGAAACATTTTTTCAGAAACACTTCACAACCACCAAATACTAACAACTAATAATTCCTCAGAAACACTTCACAACAGACCAAATACAAAAAAGAAATTTCTTTAGAAACACTTCACAACAAACCAAATATGAACAAGAAACAATTATTCAGATACACTTCACAACAAACCAAGTATGAACAAGAAACAAACATAATTAGGCTCAAGAATGATTAACAAAAACCCATAATCAAATTCATTATAAAGGAACATTTTAAAACATACAAACCAAATGTGATAATAGAACAATCATGCTGAGACCAATTAATTATTATACAGGGACCCACAACAAACCAAATATGAACAAAACATGAACCCATAATTTTGCTGAAAATCAGTGAAATAGAACTAAACTCAAACTTGATCTGTAACTCATGATGGTAGACTCACAAACCAAATTGGTGCAATATCTGTAAGTGTTTAGAAAAAAATTGGGAACATTTCACAAGAAACCAAAAATAAACAAGAAACAATTATACAGAAACACTTCACAACAAACAAAATATGAACAAGAAACAAACATAGTTAGACTCAAAAGCGATTATTAAAAACTCAAATTTATTACAAAGGAACATTTTTTCCTTGTCTAAATTGTCTATAATTTAGCCCTGCTAAAATAACCTGCTATATGATATTAAAACTTATTGTTTTACATGCAATTTAATTTAATTTTGCTTACATTATCTTGTAAGGCTAGGAGTATCTAGTTGCCTTTCATGATTATTTTATAATGAATATCTAAATGAACATCATTAGCTTTACAAACTTTAGAAGTAGATACATGCATGAACCCCATCTAAAATTTAAGGAAAATTATTTCAATACAGAGTATTGGTTAAAATAACTTGATAGCTACAATCTATCACACATGACAAATATTTTTCCCCTTCAAGATCTTGCTATCAGAATATGGAGATATGCCAAATGGTGAGAGATAAAGATGGCTTGTTTTCAATTAGTTTATGTATTCTGTAAAGTTTGTCTGTGAGGTCAATACCAGTCATGCATAAAGATTTGTAAATTTTGATCTGTTTAATGTAGACTTTCACCTAGTTAATGGTTCTTTGATGAAATAATTTTAAACACACTTAATGGCTGTATTTATTGATAGTGGTAGGATGTTGTAACTGATTAACACTCACAACATTTATCTGAAGATTTACCTCCCCCTGACCTCTACAGTAACATGTGATTTAGAACTCTAACCAATTAATTTGACATTTGAATTTAGTTAATTAAATATATCTCTTATTCATATTTTTGATAGTTGATTCCATCTACCGTAATCGATAGAAATCAACAAGTCTATTTGATAGTATAAACGGATTTTATAATCACAATCATTGTTTTAACAATTATATTGAGATGCCACAAACAAAATGTGAAATGTCTTTACTGTTACAAATAAATCACAAAAAAATTTTAATAAAGCTGAATGAAATCTGGTATTGTTAACTTACTTACTTCACTTAGTCAAAACTTGTAATCAAAACACTCAAATTAACAAAATGAATTGTGAAAATTAATAAAATAAAGAAAAGATATTTTGTGACTGGTTTTTGGATTTCACATGTTAAAAATAATCAGCCATGTGTACAATAGAAATGCTGCACTCGATGAATATATCCGAAATGAACTTTCACTTGCCACACTTTACAGTATGTAAAACCTCAATAACAAAAACTATATTGATCTCTACAGAGATTCCAGATGTTCATTGTAAGAGTGATTTTCCATTATGCTCAAATAAGTGAACAATAAACAATTGATTCAAAGTTATTAATTTTTCTGTTATTTGTTTGCAAAATCCACTGTCATGAGTCAAAGTCACAGTGGCAGGCAGGTAGACTTTGTACCCTTGTCTTTTTATAACTGTACAAAAACACAAATACATATGTGCCCTTATTTTTTAATGACTTTGCAAAAGCACAAAAACAAAATCTGAATTCTCTGTCTAATGAAAAACTCTCCTAAAGAAAGCTGCATTGAGTTTACCCATTATTGATAAAAAAATTCTAAAAATGTTTTATTAATATAAATAGGTTGTAATTGCGATCTGTGCATGTCATTTTCTTAAGTTCATCCTTATTAGCCCATAATAAATGAAAAACCTTAAAAGCTTGGGGCAACTCGATAATATGTTAATTTTCAGCTTGGAGCAAAAGTCTTACATGTAAGTAAACAATGGTGTTGACAGAAAGAAAATGTGTTCATGTGAGATCAATATTGCAGAATTACCTCAATCAAAAACTAGATTTCTTTTTAATAAAATTTATTTATCCCTTCACACAGACAAAAATGATATATTTAATCAACATGTGTGTTTATTTACCTTATCGTTGCTTCCATTGTCAGAAATCAAGCTTCTTTGATTTGTTTGTTGACACTGCTTCTTTTCTTTAAAGAACCATGACTTCAAAAATAATATCTTTGGTAGATCAAACTAGCCGTAGTTTTATCAATGAATTTCAACATAAAGGTTTAATCATGGAACCAAGTATTACATATTTCATGAGAAGCATAGTTAAGAAAAATTGTGCCATTTTATATTATAAATAGTTTTAAGGTTTGAACCCACACCTTACCCCTGACTTCTCCCGATGAAAGATATAAGTTTATTATAGCTCAAAAGTGATCAGGAAATGTAAATCTACATTAATTAGAAACACTGAGATTAAACCCTTAGCATCAACATTAATTTTGTCAATACACCACTGAACCATTTTAATTCACATCTTCAATATACATATATATATATATATACACATACATACATACATACAACATATATATATATATATATATATATATATATATATATATATATATACCTGTTGTAAGTAATGTTTTTTTGTTTTTTACAGTTTACAGTTACATCATCAGAATACATAGTAATGATTGATTTATACACCTTTCTGATTCCAGAAAATGTTGACTTTATTTCTGATTCTAAACATGAGTCACATCCATTAGAGTGTTTAGTCAAAATCTTGATTTATCACAGGGTATGTTGAAATGACTTTCTTATCTAGAAATGACACACACACACACAGATACACACATGATAACATGGTTATATTGATGGTGAAACCAAGCACATGGTACATGCTTACTCAATATATATACAAGAAACTGCAAACAATTCAATATAAATTTATGTAAATATTCTAAAATTTTTGTATAGTCTAAAATTGTGTTTTTTTTAACTAGATATGAATTCAAATATATCGTAGATTCAGTTTTTATTTATACAGTTGACTCTCGTTAATTCGATATTGAAGGGGTCGTATGAAAAATTTCAATTTATCCAAATTTCGAATTAACCGTTTTGATCACTGACGATCAGTAACGGGAGATAACTCTAAAAGTAAAGCGCTCCTCTATTGACGTCACGTATATGCTGTTACGTATTATAATGCTTACAATTGACACTGAAAATTTACGATTAAAGATTAAATTAAACATTAAAAATTAAAAATAATTTTTTGCACAAAAAAATTAGCAAATCGGAAACTTCACCGGAAGCTACAAATTTCCATTGAAATTTGTTAAACACTGACTATTATCGGGCAGGTTCAGTTAAAGTTTCATTTATTCATAATCATAACTTCTTCATCTGTTATCCTTAGCGTCCGACCTTTGTGATTACTGAAATCATGGCTTGCCATGTCACAGTAGCTGAATGGTATATACCATTTGGCTCGACAGATTAATTAAGTTTAAGCGTGGCATTTAGCGTTGGGTATTTTTGTGATCAATGACTGTGGAAGAATGGACCGCCCACTTCTAATTTTACACCAATGAAATTTTTTTCTTTTACTGCAAGACGGTTTACCATGACCTGACCAGAAGAGAAAATCGTGAAAATAGCATGGGATACCGACTTCCTTTTTCATGTGTATTTTGAGTCGGATATAAATCTTCAAAGTAAACCGACACTTCTTAAATAAGAGACGGATTAATTATTTCAGGTATAAATAAACATTTTTAAGATAAAATATTTTTGTGTACATGCAATTGTTTTTTTTTTGCCGCTTAGTTTCAACTTGTTGTTTAAACAAATCCAAACTACGATAAACAAGGAAAGTATATTTCAATTTAAACGTTGGAATTTTCATTATATTTTGTTATCTTGACTGAAAATTCACTTCGATTTAGGCAAAATTTTGAATTTCGGTATTTCGATTTAAACACACAAATTTGCATAGAAATACATAGCGATCTGACGGGACCGTTTATATCATTACGATTTAAGCGAAATTTCAATTTAACCGATTTCGAATTAACGAGAGTCGACTGTATGTGTTTAATGGTAATCAATCTGATACAGATGAGATTTTAAATCACAGGACATTGTTTGAACATTGTCTATCTAAATATGATGGTAATTTGCAAAAATTTTAAACATATTAAAACATATTAAAAACTAAGTACAGTCTTCACACTTATTGTCATAGTATTTTGAATTTTAGTTTTATGTTTTATTTATTATTTCCAAACCCTTTTACAATGCTGTAGGTTGGGGTTGAACCCCAGCCGGGTCTGACCAAGACTTTAAAGTTGGTAGTGAGTGTTCTTTCACTAAGCACTCGGCATTTAGAAACAAACTTCACAGGGTCTTTCGGAGAAGACCATATAAACTGATGCACCATTTCATGGCAGGCATGGCATGTAAAGAACAATCCCTGTACATTGCCCTAAGAGCACTGCAAAGGACAAAATTTCTGCCACTTCACCTATAGCTGGTGATGTCTCAATATTAGTGAAATATCTTGAATGGGACGTAAAACCCCATTAAATCAAATCAAACCAAATTTTATAATGCCAAAATTTGAAAAGAAAAATGGTGGCAATTAATATAGGTTGTACTGTACAGTAAAATTAACTAAATCTACAGCAATTTCTGTAGATTGGGTATACATTCCTGATTATGGTTTAATGTAAATAAATCAGTGAACTTTTTTTAATGTCACACACTAAAATATTATAACAAAGTACATTTATAATAAAACCCTTATATACATGTGAGAAAAATTACACACTTCATCTATATTTTTATCAGTACCATTATTTTGACTATCAGATATTATCAACACGTACTAGTTCATTATTAAAGAACTGATAAAGTCTGTTATTATATGATCGAGTAAAACCCTCATCCAGATACAACATGGGTGTGTTTAAATTTTCATCGTAACATATCATAATTTAACTCTCCAATATCTCCCCTAGCTAGTCAGCTGGCTGGCCAATTACTACATTTATTACATTTAATTTTAATGATGTTTACTTAGGTACATGTAAGAATTCAAGTACAGGTTGGCAGTATTTTTTAAAATCTATCTCTAAAAGATTTCCTTCTGACCCTACTTGACCTTTAATTTACTATTCTGGCAAGTTTTTGAACTTTATAAAAGATCTAATTTAACTTAATTCTACAACTTAAACATAAAGATACTACTCATCTGAAATGTTATACAGTGTAAGGAAACTTTTATTAATTACATGTTCACACAACCACAAAGAAATCAACTTTACTATACTGTAGATTTAAAGAAAAAAAAACTGAACTCTTTCCTCTCTATAAAGTTCCAAAATTTTCTTCCTACATTAGGTACAAAAAACTTTAAATGCTAGACATGAAGAAACATATAAAATGGCTGAATAACATAAAAGAAGAAAACTTTTTTGATGATGCACTATCACTGGCATTACCTCCAAGTATTTATACACAGAACAACATGCATACAACTGGTGAAGGAGGAGGCAGAGAGATCAATTTTCTACTACATACTAGTCATACATTCATTCATACTCACACGTAATTTCTCCGTCCTATCAGCTTAATCCCTTAACATTTCCTCAGGATGATCAACTTTCAAAAATTCTCACAGATATTGTCTTGCATTTTGGAATATATCACAACATAAGAATATTACACTTACCTGGCTATAGTTGGCACTACTCCTGTAAATATCACAAATAGATGCAGTTAGTTATATATATATATATATAAATATATCCACCAGGTCAGTTCTTAACAATCTAAGCTAGAGGAAGAAGAAAGAATGCTAGTTAGTAGGCTCTCCCTCCCTCCCTCTTTTACAGTTTACAGTGTGTAATGTGTGTACAAATACAAAGTGATTAGATAGATCTCAATTCAGCTTTCAACTAACAATTAATTGACTTGCTGGCATGAAACCTCTTAAAACTCATTTTGAGCTTCATATTCCAGGACATAAACAGAACAAAGATGTCAAATTATATATCACAAAATAAAAATTTGACACTTGCAATCATTTAGTGATTTTTATCAGGAAAAATAAAAAACAGTTTATTAAATCACCTATCAGGTGAAAAAAAAAGCCACAAAAAATGGCTGCACTAGAACCATATGCTTAAAGGTACGTTCTTGATAATTGCCACACCTTTAAATTACTCTTAAGATAGCATAAAAATTATAATAAACAGTTTTGCAAAATTTTCATTTAACAATTGCATGAAAAAAAAACTTTATTTTTTAACCAGTAAAATATAAATCAGTTTATTCAAAGGTTTTTATTTTTAAATTGTGAAAAATATTATGCCTGAACTTAAAATTATGTATTTATGATAGAATTTTGGTAATTATTTGTGGTTTTGTTTAACCAATTATGTACTATCAATGTGTCAACAGTCATTTAAGACATAAATACCTGAAAGAACCTTGGCTCATTGAAATGACCTTAACTATGACTTTGTTAACTGGAGGAGACAGCTTCTAATTAAACTGCCTCAATATTCTGTACTTTAAAAAACATATTACCAACTCAAAAATCTCGCTGTATAATATAATGTCCTTAAGGTATTTTGTGTCTTGGTAGGGGGTCTGTGGTACACAGGCTTCCCAAGACAAAAATTATTATTTGAATTTTGATTTTAGATGTCAACTGCACAATATGTGCCCAACATATACATGTAGTTTGTTCAATTTTATTGGTGCATGTGAACAGAAAATCTCCTAAAATATTGCAACAATTTAGATTTATACTTAGTGGAAAAAACACTAAAGTAAAAAAAAACAAGAGGCCCAAGATGGCCCTAATTTGCTCACCTGAGTTTAAATGTAGCTGGTATGTCTTGATAATACCTGGTTAAGTCATAACATGTTGTCTCAATAGAAGTGGTTTCAGATAACATTATTTTTATTGTTTTGATTTTTAGCTATATAGGTCACTGTGACCTACTTTTGATAGCCAAAGTGACCAGAAACACAAATGAGAATGGCAATGGTTTAAAGGTGCTATTGACTAATATGAATGAAATGTGACCAGTAGTGTCTGAGAAGTAGTTTTTTGATGGATGTATGGATGGATGGCAGAGTTCCTATCCATAACAAAAGCTCACAAGAGCAATTTTCAGATCCGGATTTAAGACTTTACAGATTTGACACGTTAATTAAAATATTTTTTTAAAAAATTGTAAAATTCAACTGCAAATTATTTTAAAAAAATTGTTCAATTAATTGAAATAATGTCACATAACAATGATTTTGTAAAACAAAACCATAAAAAAAAAATAAATAAAATAATTCAAGGTTTTAGCTAAATCAGTATCACATGTATTTCAAAAATAATAATTCACTAAAAAGTAAAAATTCATAACATCTGTTCCATGCATCATTGTAAGTCATAAAATTCATAAATTAAAAAAAAATAAAAAAATTAAAAAAAAAAATTAAAAAAAAAAGGTGGCCTCCTGGTATTTGAACCCTCGACCCTTGGGTTGCTAGAATTATTGAAAAAGAATAAAGTCGAAAAAAGCGACTTGTATTTTACAGAATTTCATGAAAATTGTTAATCATATGTTTCTTCACATAAGAAAATGATGTTTGGAAAAAGAATTCACCTAAATTTATTAATATTGTAATTTTGGTAAAAAAAGTACTATTTACAATGTATAAAAAAATAAACGCAAAAACATGTAACCTAATTTTTCACAAAATTGTTGGAATTCACAAATTTGGTTTATAAGATGCTTTAGATGCCAAATATCACATCAGATTCCATCTCAGTGAAGTGGTTTTGGAGAAGAACATTTTTTTAGGTTTTCAACTATTTAGGTCAATGTAGCTATGACAACCTAAAAAGTAAAAATTCATTAAAATTCTTCTATGCACCATTGTAAGTCATAAAAATTCAGAGAAAAAAAAAGTGGCTCCACTGGTATTTGAACCCTTGACCCTTGGGTTGCAGTATCACATGTATTTAAAAAAAAATTACACTAAACCGTAAAAATTCATAAAATCTCTTCCATGCACCATTGTAAGTCAAAAAAATTTAGAAATTAAAAAAAAAAATCAAAAAATCAAAAAAAAAAAAAAAAAAAAGTGGCCCCAGTGGGATTTGAACCCTCGACCCTTGGGTTGCTAGAATTGAAAATGAAAAAGGCCAAAAAAAGTGACTTGTATTTTACAGAATTTCATGAAAATTGTCAAACATATGTTTCTTCACACAAGAAAATGATGTTTGGAAAAAGAATTCATCTAAATTTATTCTTTATTGTAATTTTTTGTAAAAAAGTACTATTTACCATATACAAAAATTAAACGCAAAAACGTGTAACCTACTTTTTCATAATAATTCTTGAAATTCACAAACTTTGTAAATAAGATGCCGTAGATGCCAAATATCACATCAGATTTTATCTCAGTGAAGTGGTTTTGGAAAAGAAGATTTTTTTAGGTTTTTAACTATGTAGGTCATTGTGACCCACATTTGATAGCTATGGCAACCAAAAACACAAATCTGAAAGGCAATGTTCTATAGATGCTTTTGACCAAGTTTAAACAAAATGTGACCAGAAGTTTTTGAGAAGAAGTCGTTTGAAGCAATTGTTGACGGACGGACAGACAGAAGACGGACAAGGCACGACGGACGACGGGGGGTCTGCCTCTATTGATACCAATAGCTCACATGAGCACTTTGTGCTCAGGTGAGCTAAAAAGGATATAGATTATGACCTAGAGTAATTTTGAAGGATGTATGAAAGAATTTTCGAAACAAAACATTATTTTTTAAATATAATTAAGGTATATAAACACTTTCACTGTTTCATATTTTCAAATTCAACTCCAAAACTTGTAAGGTTTTTGACAAAATTGATCAAGTTATGAACTAAGTACTTTGAAATAACTGTTTGGTTCAAAATTTTTGAAAGGGGAATAACTCTCTAGAAAATATTCATACATTTCCTGGGCAAGATTTTGCTTAAAAACTTGTGGTCATTAACGTTTTAAATTAAGATTAATTTAATCTAAATACTATTTTTTAAAAGTTCCCATGGGTACCAATATGTGAGATTGTAGCACATAATGCATGAAGCAGGTTATATATGACTGGAGAATGCTCTATCCTATACCCATTTGTACCCTCCGCCTTCAACCCTCTCTACCCCCCCCCCCCCACCTTATTTTTGGCCATTAATAAAAGAATTATACAGAATTGTACAAATCAATCACCAAGAGAACCAGCTGTTATAGTAAGGCAAAAATGACATCCCATGAGAAAATGAATTATTTTTACCATGCTGCGGAGCAATAAATTTATGCACATTAAAGATTTTAAAAAGAAATATATTTTCCCCTTTTTTTATTTCTTTATTTGAAATTATGATCTGTAAGGTGTTGACTATTTTTGGAAAGAAATGGATTTTCTTAACTTGTTTGCTTTGTATGTGGTTTGCAGATCTCTGGCAATTTATGCCAGTCAGCACCCTCAAAGTCATTATCAGCCAGCACCCTCAAAGACAATAACAGCTAGCTATCTGCAAAATGCTACATTAAGGGAAGGACTTCCTTTTGTACCCCCCACTTAAAAATTCCTTTTTTTGGATATCCAAGATACTAAAAGGGTTTCTTTTAAGGGGTATCCATTAAAAAACTGGGGCTTGGTTTTTTGGGGGGGTTATTTAAAAATTTAAAAAAAAATCATAAATATTGAATTAAAACAAGAGGCCCAAAAGGGCCTGTGGAGCTCAACTGACAAAAATGGTTCTTGTGCCTCCATTTATATAAACTCCGTACAGGGACTTGAGCTGATGTAAAATGCTAAATATAAAAGCTGTAGGCCTTACAGTTTCAGAAAAGAATATTTTTAAATTTGACTTCCCATATAAGTATATATAGATATATGCGCCCCTGGGTTGGACCAAAAATGGCCCAGAGGCCTTTATTTGTACAAACCTGGTAAAGGGACTTGAGTTTATTGTGAAAGCTTTAAGCCTTACAGTTTCAGAGAAGAAGATTTTTAAATTTGATTTCCCATATATGCATATGTAGATATATTGGCCCTTGGGGTGGGACCAAAAATGGCCTAGGGGCCACCATTTGTACAAACCTGGTAAAGGGACTTGAGCTGATATTAAATGCCAAATATAAAAGCATTATGCCTTACAGTTTCAGAGAGGAAAATTTTTGAACTTGATTTCCAATATATGCATATGCAGATATATGAACCCTGGGGTGGGGCCAAAAATGGACCAGGGGCCACCATTTGTATAAACTTGATAAAGGGGCTCAAGCTGATATTAACTGCCAAATATGAAAGCTTAAGGCTTCATGATTTCAGAGAAGAAGATTTTCAAAGCTGATATCTCATTTTAAGCCATATATGCATATGCAGATATATGGACCCCTTGGGTGGGGCCAAAAATGAACCGAGGACCACCATTTGTACAAACTTGGTAAAGGGGCTCAAGTTGATATTAACTGCCAAATATGAAAGCTTTAAGCTTCATGGTTTCAGAAAAAAAGATTTTCAAAGTTGATATCTCATTATAAGCCATATATACATATGCAGATATATGGACCCCTGGGGTGGGGCCGAAAATGGACCGAGGGCCACCATTTGTACAAACTTGGTTAAGGGCCTCAAGCTGATATTAACTGCCAAATATGAAAGCTTTAAGCTTCATGGATTCAGAGGAGAAGATTTTCAAAGTTGATATCTCATTATGAGCCATATATGCATATGCAGATATATGGACCCCTGGGGTGGGGCCGAAAATGGACCAGGGGCCACCATTTGTACAAACTTGATAAAGGGGCTCAAGCTGATATTAACTGCCAAATATGAAAGCTTAAAGCTTCATGGTTTCAGAGAAGAAGATTTTCAAAGTTGATATCTCATTATAAGCCATATATGCATATGCAGATATATGGACCCCTGGGGTGGGGCCGAAAATGGACCGAGGGCCACCATTTGTACAAACTTGGTAAAGGGCCTCAAGCTGATATTAACTGCCAAATATGAAAGCTTAAGGCTTCATGGTTGCAGAGAAGAAGATTTTCAAATTGATTTTCCATAATAAGCCATATATGCATATGCAGATATATGGACCCCTGGGGTGGGGCCAAAAATAGACCGGGGGCCACCATTTGTACAAACTTGGTTAAGGGGCTCAAGCTGATATTAACTGCCAAATATGAAAGCTGAAGGCTTCATGGTTTCAGAGGAGAAGATTTTCAAAGTTGATATCTCATTATAAGCCTTATTTTCACTTTTTACGAAGTATGACAGAAAAACGCTAAAAACGCGTAACCTAGTTTTTGACAGAATTTCACAAAATGTACAACCTATATGTTTAAGGGTGTCTAGAAGCTAAATATCACATCAGATTTTGCATATAACCTATGGTTTCAGAGAAGAAGCTTATTTTAGGTTTTTTGCATTCTAGATCACTGTGACCTACTTTTGGTTGCCATGCAGTGATTTTGCTATGGTATTTAAAAAACTACCTTCTACCTTTTAGATTGGGAAAATTTAGACCCTTTTTATGTCACATATTACGCTCAGAATTTTTGAATTCATTGCAAAGATCTTATATTGTGACTATATCTAACATTTTTTGTCTGTCAGAACAGTTTTGGACAACTGGATTTAACTTAAACTATTTGATTGTGTGTCACAGTTGCCTTTTGGGGAATTTTAGTTGTCAAATTAGGAAATTTTAGTCTTATTTCTCAAGGGGAAACTACCTTTATTCGGTAGTAATTTTAGGCAAACAAAACCACTGCCATGGAAACCAATTGTACAAATTTTCATCTACTTCTTCTAGGGATCATTCCTGCAAAGTTTTGTTAAAATTGGCCCAATAGTTTCTGAGTTTTTGCTGTTAATGGACGCATGCACGCACGCACGCACGCAAGCATGCACGCGCGCATCATGCCATAAGCTCATCTGGCTTTAGCCAGTTGAGCTAAAAAGTGTTGTTTTTTTCTTTTTTTCTTTTTACCTTACTGCCTATCTCACATACCACAACCTAATTTTGTGACCACATGTTATTATGAGTTATACATGAATGTTTTTATATGCTTACCTTGCCGGGAATCGAACTGGGTACCGTTGGATCATCAGTCTGACTCGCTAGCTATTACGCTATGAAGGATTTGTTGCAGGTAGGTGTTTGAATTATATGCAGTATTTTTCATAATAAATAAAATTACGTCACTTAATTTCATGTAATTGATGTCCCCATAACTCTTGAATGATATTATATTTTATTATTCCGATTCTTGAAAAATGTATTGTTATTCATTCGTTGCATGGCAGGATTATGGAAAATTATGAATCTGATGATGATTTTATACCGCCAAATTTGCCAAAAATTAAAAAGAGCTAATAGATAAAGAGAGCGACGATAGTTTATTTAATTCCATACTAGGTATTAGCAACAAAGACATAGACGAAAATAATAAGGTAAGTGAAAGTGAGCACACAAAATATTGGAAACATCCTCAAAATAAGGTAAGTAATCATTTATTTGTCATATTATAAAATACTATTTGTTTTAGATAAATTTGAGTGGGGGGTACAAAAGGAAGTCTTACCTTGCAGGTAGTACTAGTACTTTTTCTACAACTGCATCTGTTGCCAAGGAGACAACAATTTAATTATCTATCTTTTTTTAATTTTCTATAAATTTATTAGATTTTTCATTTGACATATTATCTATACATGTACATAGTATATAAACATTGATAGAGATCAAAAGAAGGAACAGATTGGTAGACAAATTAATTTAATTTCATCATATTAGATACACTGATGTACACTAGTAGGCAATATCAGGTATTGCAAATGTTTAACTCCTAAAACACTGTAAAGTAATATATATTTTAAAGTTTAATGCACAGAATTCTGTATAAACAGGAAAGGTCTTATAAAAAAGGAAACTGGTGTCAATTATGAAAACCCTTATTCAGAAGAAAAAAATAAATGAAACTTGAAATGACAGAAAATCATCAAAACAAACAAATTAACAGCCAACAAAAATAGATATTTTAATAATTGACCCGTCATTTTATTAGGTATAATAGTAATCAGGACAAAATTACTCTTAGAGTTGGTCAGAAATTATCTGAAAATGTTCAAATGTTGTCACTTAATTATCATCAATTTTCTCTTTCTTTTCGCTTTACAATTACACGTATATACCTGTACATGTATTTATAACTATCATACTCATGACTGCAAAATTTGAACAAGAGGCCCAATAAGGTCTTGATCGCTCACCTGGAACATCGAGTATTCTGTTTTATTTACATTCTTTTGCTTTTAATAGTTGCATTAACCATGCTTTAATTTCTTAAAATTGCTGTTTTACTGTTATTCCTCGAAAGATTTTACATACCAAATTTGGACAAAATTGGCAATGTACTTCTAAAAACAAACCCATAAATTTTCTATAACTTAAGACACACTTAACTAAATATCAACAGACTGAAGTAGCATTATCATTATGTTTTGCAAAACATTGCAAAAGAATTGTCTTTAAATTTGGCATCTCTTCATACTTCTAACTATGATGATTCAACCTTGTTGATCGAGTGGTTAAAGCATTAAGCTTCAAACTCAAGGTATCACACCGCCATTGGTAGGACCCTTGTTGACAGCAAGTGAAAAGACCATTACCTTATCATAGTCTATTACCAGTTGGCTCAGCATTGTTCATCTGCAACACTGCAAGCAAGAGCACTCTAAAAGTTGCCATTAGTGTGCACCTGTACAATGCAGATCAGAAACACTTGCATGCTCATGCACTACATCAAATTGTTTTAAGATTAATCCTCAAAAATAATAATAATTGTTTTACCACAATTAGCAGAAAAATTGTCATGTGACATAAAACAACATTCAACCACCACCAATCATCAATCAATGGTTTTCTATATAAAATCACTGTGACCCCAAATTAAGTCAAGGTCGAATAAATAAGCAACATTGATGTCTCTTTATGTACTGACTCTACTGACTCTACATTAAAGTTAAAAGTTTCATTTGGTTCACAAAAAGCTTTAAGAAACAGTAGGAAGTACTGAATGGAGGTCAAAATCAACCAACCCAACTGTGTGAGGATGCAAGTTCTTTAAGCAAAAAAGTTCATTATAAAATTTCTAGCTTCTGTGTCATTGGTGCATTAAGTTTTTATAGGTTTATAGTTTTTTTTCAGTGTGACCTTGAATAAAAGACAAGTTTAACCACCTCCTCGAACTTTATAGCCCTTTGCCATATTGATGCAAAGTATAGTTTCAAGTTTTCTGTCTTTTTGTTCAAGATAAAAAGTGTAATAAGTTTAACAGTCAAAGCCACAATGTCCTTGAATAAAGACAAGACTGACAATTTTTGCAAGCTTGGTAGCCTTTCATGGAAGTTGAAAGTTAAAGCTTTTAAATCTTTCAGTTTATGGCATAAAGATGACTGATGATGGAAGATACATAACAGAAAGTTGAAGGTGACAGGAAAAACACACCTGCAAAGAATCATCATTAGCTTGGGAAATAAAGGAACTTAAAAAAAAACTAACCTTAAACAGAAACAGTTCATAAATTTGGGTACTTTAAAATTACCTTTAATTAATACATTTTTAACTAAGACAAAAAAATTCTTCAGTTTATTCTAATGAACATGAGAACTACAACTTCTTACCACCACTGTTCATTATAAATGTTTAATCATAAATAAAGAAAACAATATACAAATAAAATGAGAACCAACAAAGAGATTCTCATACTGGGTCCTATGCTCAAACTAAGCCCCAAAACTCAAATGTTGGCTAAATGCTCAAACTGAAAACATAAACCAAACCACAAAATATAAAACTGGCCACATGTTCAAACATAACAACCTATCACAAAGTCTACTACCGGTCTTGTAATCAAACAAAGCAACCTATCCCTTAAGCTAAAATATTAGTCAAGTGCTTAAATTATGCAGCATACACAAGTACAATCTACTAACAATCTATCAAAGAAACTCTCATACTGATCATGTGCTCAATCAAGGCACAATTTCCCACAAACCATAATACCAATCATGTGCTAACATTAAGCAACCTTTCACACAAATTTTTATACTGGTCATGTGGGTAATCTTGTCAACCTAACCCAATAACTCAAACGTTATCATGTGCTGAATCTAGGCAAGTTATACCACAAACTATACAATGGCCATGTGCTCAAACTAAACAATCTATCCCACTAATCTTGTCAACCTATCCACTAACTCCTATGTTTATCATGTGCTCAAACTAGGCAAGTTATACCCCAAATTATAACAATGGCCATTTTCTCACACTAAGCAACATATCTATAAAACAAAAATAATAGTCATGTGCTCTATCTTAGCAAGTTATACCACAAACTATAGCAATACCTATGTGCTCAAACTAAGAAACCTATCTCACAAACAATATTATTTGTCAGCTGCTCAAACTAGGCAAGTTATACCACAAACGATAGCAATAACCATGTCACTGTGCTCAAACTAAGCAACCTATCTTACAAACAATATTATTGATTATTTGCTCAAACTAGGCAAGTTATACCTCCAATTATAACAATGGCCATGTGCTCAAACTAAGCAACCAATCTCACAAACAATAATTTTGGTTATTTGCTCAAACTAGGCAAGTTATACCACAAACTATAGCAATGACCATGTGCTCAAACTAAGCAATGTATCTAACAAAAATATTATTGGTCATGTGTTTAAACTAGGCAAATTATACCACAAACTTATCCACTGGCCATCTGCCTGAAATAAACAAAACTATTTAAGAAACAATAATATTGGCCATGCCCACTTCCCAGAGTCTATAACACTGGCCATTTGAACAAAATAATACTTATTCTACAAACCACTAACAGTGGTTATATGGACTAGGCATCTTAACAAACAGATTCAAATAATGACTAAGTGAACAAATTGAACAGCTTATATCATGAACTTGAATACAAGAAAATTGCTCAAAATAAACATTTTCCTAAAAAGCTCTATTACTTCATTCAATGGTTATGTGTCCAAACTGAGCACAAAATCTCATTTGTTACATACTGCAAACTTCCATTATCTTAATTAAAGACAAGTCACATATGAATTAAATTAAAAGACAAGTCATGCAATCTAATGACCTCTTATCATGCAATATAATTATGTGGCTATTATTATCCAATGTCAGTACAAAGTGAAAGTAATGATGTGACCTAATTTTATATAGACATATCGCATACTTAGCTGACATATAATCAAATACTTTGTATTTTAATATTTCATACAATAAATACATTACACATACCAATCCTACTCAAATCTGATACAAATGGGACCTACCCAAGCACTCAATATTGTGGTACATTTATGTACAACCTATTTTATGGGTCAAGTTCACAAAACTAGATATAAATGTAAATTACTTTTATTTTAAAATAAATCAACGGTCTACTTCTTGATTCACTATTGTACACAATTTTAATAAAAGAAAACTATCAAAAACTCACTTCTTGCAATCTTAATATACAAAACTGAATTATCTTACCCCTTTTGCATTCCTCAACAAAAAGGCACCGTCACTGGATTCATTTAAATACATAAACAACGGATTATAACACACGTGTTTTATACCGGCAGAAAATAAAAACTTGACAACTGAGATTAAACGTGACAACTGCAGATTTTGTAAAAATCTTACCTATATCTGAATTTGCAAAACTTTAAAAACGTGTTGGACCCTTAATAAAGGACAATGCACAACTGTTGATATTAACTGTCAAACTCAGTTCCAAATGTTCGCCATTCTACAAGAATTGTGGGAAATCAATCTCAAGAGGTTCCAAATGGGGAGCGCACCTTGCAGATTCTTATTAGTTTTAATCATCATGCAAGCCAACGTATTTACATGTATACGTAAATTTACATATGTTTCCATATTGTAGATGCAAATATGTAACCATTAAAACAAGACATTGCGGTCAATGATTTATAAAACTCCCGACTTTGGACGGGTATTAATTAGATCGAATATGGAAAGGACCTATAACCACAGGCACTTGTTTCGTATACGGGGTCCCCCTACCTGTGGTAAATATAGGTAGGGGGACCCCGTATACGGAACAAGTGCCTGTGCCTATAACCCCAAAATGATGGTGCTTAAGTCACAGACAATAACCCTCAACATTTAAGGCGATAACTGGTAGAACATTAATTCCAATATATTTTCAGGCCAGACATATCTGAAACGAAAAATGAAATTACTACCATCAACCCGAAAGCTAAAATTGTCGGGGTTTTTTTTGTTTTTTGTTTTTGTTTTTTTTTTTTCTCCAGTTACATCTCAAAATGTTCAACGTTCAACGAGCACGTTGCTATTTTGATGCTGAAATCTAAAAGATCTTACTACAACAAAACTTTTTTTTTCATATAAAAAAAACTACCTCTTGGGGCACTTAAATTATTTTGAAAGGTACTTGAAATTTAAATTAAGTTGAAATCTTCAATAAAACTATTTTTGGAAAACGTTTAGAAACAGTAAAATGTGTTATAGTGGGTAAAAGCAAAATATAATGTGAATTGTCACGAACTACACCAGACGTTTACAAAAACCTCTAGTGTTTAAATTTATGATAATATGTTCAATTAACTACAAATAGAACAAGGAACACACGCAATACCCCCCTCTCTGTGTGTGTGTGTGTGAGTGTGTGTGTGTGTGTGACGTTTTTATATCTAAAACAAGTTAAACAGGCTGTACACTAGCAAAGTGCTAAAACTTAAAAACGAAAATTTGATTGAAACCAAATTTGAAATAGATTTTTAGAACAATATGACTTCAACACTGGTTATCATCTACCCAATCAGGACACTGGTTAAAAAAGGAGAAAAAAGGTATTAATACACCGCATTAAATATATTTATTTAAAGTGAATAAATAGTTTTACGGTTAGCACAATAGTTTTAACACCGAATATGGTTATACATTATAGTTTTATTTAAAAATTGTAAGATTTTCTGTGATAATTTAGTATCTAATCGACCAACCGTGTAAATTATATCTGTAGATGAAGTGAAAAGTTTCACTTTAATTACACAGAAATGATTTTATATTCGAATAAAATGAGATTGAATTAAAAATTCATGGACCGAAAAGTCAACCTACACGTCAATCATTTTTACGATCTGGGGTTCGAAGAGGGGTTATTTATATAACTTAAAGGCACACATTTTTTTTTCAATTAATGGGGCTTTCTTAAAACCTTCTTATTTAAGACTGTGCTATATAAACTGGTGACTTACAGCTGGATTTTATACATAACACTGGCTTTAATTAGACATGTTGTTAAAGATGTTAGCTAATACCATAAGAATGCATGTCTTAGAACCGACTTAGAGCGGTTTGGTAAGCTAGCTTTAAAGACAACGGACTGGACTTTACATATCCCGTATAAGACATCAGCGTATTAAGTAGGTTGTCATGTGCAGAATTTATTTCAAATTATTGAATTTTGAATTGAATATTTCTTTTGGTAAAAAGTCAAAATTCTAAACATGGGAGAGTCATTGAGTTGAAGAGATAGCTATATAATTTGATAATTGTTCAAATAAAAAATCTTTTGCATTTTGAATAAGGTTATGACAAAAAGAGTCTAAAAGTAGCAAAAAACCAAAAACTGCCACGATATCTTTAGCATGTTAAATAAGCTTTTGACTTGGAAAGAGCTGACTGAAACTGATTTATACGAGGAAGAAGTATATTGAATAAGTTATTGACTTGAATAGAAATTGTTTGCGATAACTTTAATGTGACTTATGGTAGAATTAAGTATATTCAGTTAATTGTTGACTTTGAATGAAAACTATAAATGGCATTAAACCTGACATATAAAAGACTTAACTATATTAAATAAGTTGTTTCGTAGGCCAAAAATCTGTATGGATTGATTTAAATCTGGCTTATAAAAGACTGATGTAAATCAGATAAGTTGTCGACTTAGGAAGCCAGCTTAATGGACAGTCTTAAACCTGACTTAAGATAGACTTAAGTAAATTAATTTAGTTGTTGACTTACAGAAAGCTGTATAGATTTGTTTAACACTCATCATAGACTTAAGTAAATCAGTTTAGTTGTTGACTTACAGAAAGCTGTATAGATTTGTTTAACACTCATCATAGACTTAAGTAAATCAATTTAGTTGTCGACTTACAGAAAGCTGTATAGATTTGTTTAACACTCATCATAGACTTAAGTAAATCAATTTAGTTGTCGACTTACAGAAAGCTGTATAGATTTGTTAAACACTTATCAAAGACTTAAGTAAATCAGTTTAGTTGTTGACTTACAGAAAGCTGTATAGATTTGTTTAACACTTAACATAGACTTAAGTAAATCAATTTAGTTGTTACCTTAGACGACATATTTGAGAAAACAAAGTGCGTTGAGTTAGCTATTGATTTAGAGTGATAAATATTTAAACTGTCTTTAACCTGCTTCCTCGTTTAGTACAAGAGCGTTTTAAATTAACAGCTGACTTCGGAGGTAAGCTAAATGTTTTTATCAAAATGAAACTGCTGAAGTATAAACACTTCAGGATTATGTGTGCTTATCGAAACTATTAGTCAATGACAAACAAACAATAAGCAATGTCAGTTTTTTTGAAGGTGAATATACGTAATTTATAATGTTGGCTATAATCTCATCCGGAGATGGTAATGTTGTTGGGCGGTTTAAAACCATTCGTTGTAGTCAATTCATCCATCAGATTGTACAGCTTACTTGATTCTATACGTATAACTAATATAAATAGCATTAGCTACACTTTTTCTTGAACTTTTTCTGCTTTGTCAGAAGTTTATTAAAATTCAGATTTTATTCTTGTAAGAGTTTCGTTAACTGCTATAATGCTACAAAATAAACTTGATTAATATGATGCATAATATTCTGCATGAGAGGTTTAACTTTTTAATGATGCTTTATTATGTGGGTATGAGAAATACAAGATTGACAGTCTGTTTTTGAAGTTACCATCATCACAATAATTTAATTTAGTTATCTCTGTAAAGATCATTCATTTAATTTTCTGATACTATACGTATTTAAAAATTGAAATTTGGTCGGGGTTGTTTAAAATTTCATTTGCTTAAACTGGCTAGTGCTTTAAATAGTGCTTTTGAAACTGATGTTGGAAATTAAGACATATAATTACAAGTATCAACTAGCCCCAGTTGTTTAACTTTCTGTTAGTTTAACCATTTGGTTAACAATTTCACATTGTGTATAGGTCTCTTTTTACTTCTGTTTAGATGTTAGTTTTTTTTCAGTTATTTTCAAACAGACACAATTTTGGTCAAAACAATTCATCCATAATAAACGTGTTTAATTTCAATTACATTTTGAATTTTCACTAATCATTTGGTTTAACTAACGATGTTTTAAACAACCGGATACAGAAGATGCTTGCATTCATTATAAATCTAGTTTAAATCTCATTTACGGACTAGTTAAAATGTAATAGCTTTAAACAACACGATCTTAAATGCAAATGTATAATTTGTATATTTCAAAACCGATAGAAAGCGCTTTTGCAAATCGTTGTAAAGGTACGGAATTGATAGAAAGGGCTTGCAATTGTAAAGATACCAAGGGCATTTAAAATATCCTGTATTCTTTATTCAAGTTCTTCGTCTAAGGGGGGAGGGGGCGGGGCTCGGTGGCCGAGCGGTTTAAAGCGTGCGCTTACGGATCACAGCGCCTCTCACTGCTTGGGTTCGAATCTCACTCGGGGCAGATCATAGTGTGAGAAAGATTGTCAGTTCGCTTGCCGAAGGTAGGTGGTTTTCTCCGGACACTCCAGTTTCCTCCACCATCCCAGAACTGACCGCCTCGAAATAAGTGAAAGATTCTTGACTGGGGCGTAAAACACCATTACTCCACTCCACTCATTGTCTAAGAAGGTATAATGTCACATTGCCGAATCTTAAAGTTAAATAAAGTCCAGCAAAGCGTACACATACAAAACGAAGTCTGAACAGCCTATTGAAAACATCCATGTAAAGTCTGCCAGCTTAAGTAGGGTCTCAAGTTATAAATCAGAAGCTATTCTATGTGCATTGAAAATTATGAATGCTGACTAGATAAACATTTCCTTGAAAACCTATGACATTGATCTTTTCTGAAAACATAATCAGATGTATGCTTGGAGAGGGTCAACTTTTTTAAATCATATATCTGAATATCTGGTATAATAGAGGTGTGTTTTGTAAACAGTGCTAATGTATTGATGGTGAACTGTTGACATGACCAAAGAGAGTGTGTTCTATTTACAGTGCCACCTTGTTTATAATGCACATGTTCAGTTGACAGTGCTGGCCTTATATGTTCACTAACTGACATGTTTAGAGAAGCTGTTTTCTGTTTACAGTGCTTAATTGTTCATGACCAATGGTTTTCAAAGAGGCTGTGTTCTTGTACACAATTCATCGGTAAAAAACCTTAACATTATCATTTTTGCAATATAGAACTGTTGACATACTCAACAAGGGTGTGATCAATTTAAAAAGCCATGAGCTTTGTTAAGAGATGTGAATTTTGTCAAAACCTTTTTTAATACCTGCATTTCACAATTAAAACTGATTACATGTACATTTCAATTTATTATAATAGCTTATTAAAGATATTTGGTGCTATAAATGGTCCCAAAAGGTCACTTTTGAGTTAAGTTTCAAGGTATAAAGTCCAAAAATTAAACATCTATCAGTCTGTCTATCAGGTTGTACATTTCACTATATGAAACTGTGTTTTGTTTTTATCAAAGTGGTTTTTCTCATTTGCTTATCTTGCAAGGCAAGGGTAATCTAGTTGTTTGCTGATGTGCAGTCAAATTTCACAGTTAATGACTAGACAAACATCTACAAAAGATTTGATTTGATTTAATGGGGTTTTATGTCCCAGTCAAGAAAATTTCACTTATATAAAGACATCACCAGCTATAGGTGAAGTGGCAGTAATTTTGACCGTTGCAGTGCAATGTGCAGGGAGGATTCTTTAGCATCCCATGCTTGCTGTGACATAGGGCATCTCTGAAGGACTCAGTGACTATCATTTCTTAATGCTGAATGCTTGGCAAAAGAACAGTCACTACATATGTTCAAGTCTTAGTCAGACCTGGCCAGGGTTCAAACCTTGACCTCCCACATAGCAAGCGAGCACTCTACCAACTGAGCAACCCTAGTGGTATCCTCAAAAGAAGTAGGGACATTAGGTTTTTTGGAATTCATCAGACATGGTAAAGAATCTGTACATATCAAAATTAAACAGAGAAAAATACAAATAATGAGCTAAACATGGATTGTATCTAATGCATTTATTGTGGAGAATAAATTAATATACAATGCTACATTATTTATATAACTGTACAAAATACATAAAAAATATTTGGTATAAAGTAACTTATCACAGACTTAGCTTGGACAGAATGTTCGGTATATATATATACATTTTACACATAAATGATAGAAAAAAACAATCAATAAGTTATCAGTTTAATAAATTAATTATATTCTTCTAACCATAAGACATCAAAACATATTACCATATATAGTTCAATCTGTAACAAAAGCCACCCCCTCCTGAAGACAGTCCTGCTTATTTAGGATAAGAGAACCTGGTCAAGTGTAAATAAAATTGTCAACTGTTGTTTTACGCTGCATCTGCAAGTTTTATTTACCCCAAGACCCTTTCCTTTTTAATTTCAAGATTAACTCTGATAACAGTGTTAACTTTACCTTATCTCCGATGTTTGTAGATTGACCATGATGGCCAAGCAATTTTTATACCCCTAGTTAAATGGTTATTGCTGATAGCAACTTTGGAGTCCATGTCATCTGTCAGCAAAAGAAATAAAACGTAAAAAAAAGTCTTCCTAAATCATTAGAAGTCACTAAGTAAAGTATTGCTTTTAAACAAAGTTCACAGGAAATATGATGGAGCTAAGTAACCTTGCTGTCATTGCTTCTATAGCTGTCTCTAATATTACTGGGACTATGGCAACTTTTAAATACAGGTTACAACTGTATATAATATCATAACAAAAATATATTAAAGACTATGTCTACTATGACTAATTTGTTTTAAAGGAATTTTATAACCAAACACACCAAAATTGATGTTTGAATTTCATTTTACTAACAGAACATATTAATCAGATATCTTTCTTGTATTCCTTTTATTGGCAAATATCTTTACAGTTGCATCATTTTTTGGAAGATTCAAAATATTTTTTTGATTTGTAATTTTTGAAATTCATCACTCCTGTATATATGGATCATCAGTCCATTGAGAAGTTTTACCAAAGCATATTTGCCATAACCAATGTATCTGGCAGCTGGGTAGAATGGAGCCATGTAAAATTAAATATCTTGCATTGATTAAATATCTTGCTTCAAGACATATTAAATAATGCAATTGAGATTTGATCCAAAGACCCCTGAATCATGAGTCTGCTACCTAATCAACTCAGTTATGTGTCTCCTATATTTACATGATAATAAAATGAACAAACACCCATAATCTGTAATCAATTATTAGGGTTTGTTATTGGATCAAATTGGATTCAACGGTCTTTCTAAATAATAAATCCTGAAGGATCCTGAAGGCATCAGATCTTTATCGGCGAAACTAGTTGATCCATTAAATACTCCACACACAGTCTGTTGATTGTTGAGTTCTTTCCTGCTATTTATAATTTATGATTACATTCCTAATTATATCTCTTAATGTGTTAAAAATTAAACATCATATTTGGAATTTAAATTATGTAAATGATGATGCAACAGGAAAAATATCACCCTAGTCAGGGCACAATAGCTCTGTCCTGGTTGTAAGACAAATGATTAGAAAAATGATAATAAATAATAATGGGAAAAATAATTTAATGAAGCAATACACAATGCCTTTCCCCTTCTATGGTTCTAGGCAGATCTTGGTATGCCAAGTTCTAGCAGCCATCTTTCCTCCACCTTTTTTAGAACAGAACACTCCGTTATAAGTGAAATAGTTTATATTTGGTGTAAAACACTATTCTGACATACTATCAACTTAATTTTCAGCAGAATTTAGTAAATATAGGTACATTTTGAATCAGAATGTACTACTTATTATGAAATATAATTATTATGCATGATAAATGATGACTAATCATTTGTTAATGAAATATTTTGGCTTTTAGAAAATCTACTAGATGCAATTATTTTTCTATTGAGAAATTATTAAATATTCATTACACTAACATGTAGACTGAAAATTTCATTTTGTTCAATATTTCCGTATCCTTGCATATATAAATCAAAATGACATACCATGTACCTCCTCCCAAGGGAGGGATTATTTTTGAATTATGACATTATAGTAACATATTGTAACATTTGATGAGCAACGACTAAATTAATAAGACTGGTTATATATATTTGTTTTAGAAATATCCTAGTATAATGTCCTATAATCATCTTTTTTGTAAAAGCTGAGGCGAGTGTGACTTTGTTTTTATAGATTTTTTTGGCGGTGGTTTGGTTGGTAGTTCCTCTTCAAGTGCCTCCTCCTCTAATGGTGCCAGGGATAATTTACGGCCATCTTTCCCTTTTCTCTTTCCTGTTATTCATAAAAAAAACAAAGTAATAACACTTATTATTTGATTTCTAAATAATACACACCTTATGTGACCTTGGTCTTCAAAAAAAAACTTGTTTCAAGGTCATAACAAACTATAGTATTTAAACTAGAAATGTTGATCTAGTTGGTCACAATTCTGGACCATCTGCTTTACCTATTAACACATTTTTTTTCACAATATAATGTATTGTGTGATCATACATTTCCAAATGTTTTATTGGGTCATTATCGTGAAAAACAGAATGTTTAATTTTGACACAATTGTAAATATTTTTATTTCATAAAGCAGTTTTATTTTTTATTGAATACTAAATAATTCTGAAAGAACTATTAAAACTATAACTGTACTGACATAGAGAAAATGAAAAAGAAAAATATAAAGTAACCTTTATTTTCTGGTTCTGCAAATCTAGTTGTTTTCCTGAAAAGACAAAATGAAATTCAATATTTCAAAATTTAGTTTTAACTGTGTCAGTAATAAAACATAGTCCAAAATTGTAATAATACAGTTTATTGAGGAATACAGAATGTAGTACAGTAAGTTACATGTAATGTGTGATCACTTTCAGATCATCAGAATAGTAATACATGTACTTCTTTCAAAGTTTTGATACAGGGAATTTAATGTCTGCAATTTAGACCATTTAGCTGCACAGTTTTAGTATGAAATAAGATATAGTGATATCCACACTATTTTGGCCACAAAAGATGCTTTGAAGAAAAAAGGAAGACTGCAATTTTAAAAAAAACTCTGGACCTCTGCACATTATTTAACTAAGAGTCTTTAAACTAATGTGGGGATTTAGTGGTAAAGATTGCTGAGTAATGATTCAAGGACCACTGGTTTGAGCATCATCCAGATTGCAGAGTACGTCTTCGAGCAAAACTTTTCATTTAACAATGCAGTTCACTCAGCTGCCAAATTAATGGACACCAGCAAATAGTCAAATAAAAAATAAACTATATGCCAGAGGTCAACCTTTTGATGGACTGATGTCCAATCAAAGGGGACGAACAGTACATGTATTCTCAATTTCATGTCATTCAAACTTGGATAATCAATGGCCTGTTGAGCATATGGGCACTCCAGACAGACAATTACAGCATAAAATATAATAGAGTTGTTTAAAACAATATTCCTAGCAGTGATTTACAATTGACAAACATAAAAATGTGAGGTTTAAATTCCCTACACAACAACACTGTTAGCCATGATGTGGCAACCTGGAGTTTTTGACATGGAATCTTACCTGTTTTCTGTCTGTGTGTGATCTGATCTCATTTCCTTTTTATTTAAACTTGATTGCGATGCTGATTTTTTACTTGTAATAGACTCCTTGTCATCTTCCGCCAATTCTTTGGTTTCTGATGCTACAAAAAAGCAATAATTTATAAAAAAAAAATATATACAGTATAACCTGCTATAGAGTCCACCTCTATATAAAGTCCACCTGTCTATAGCAACCGGTTTGAAGTATCCCCAATGGATTTTACTATGTAATGAACCTCTATATAAAGTCCACCTGTCTAATGTGAATAAAGTCCACCCTTTTCAGTCCCAAATGACTCCAGAACCTGTCTATAAAGTCCACTTCTTTCATATAATTTTTTATTAAATTTTATAATTTCCCAAATTTTTTGCAGTAAATATCAGCCACATTTCTTTGAAACTGTGATGTATGAAGATTGGCAATCATGAAATAATTTTAATATAAATTATTGATCACACTAAATACAATGTAGTAACTAACATAGTTTTAAAATCTACTGGAGTAAAACTAGAGTATTGACTGATATTACATAAAATTTTGAAGAAAAATATATGAAGTCATACTTATCATGTCAACAACTGAAGCCATCAGATATAAAGGTAGAAATACCCATTGTTATCTATTATGTTTTATATATAACTGTTTAATTTGTGACACCTTTGCTGTGACTTATAACAACAAAGACACAATTAGTCAAGTGTATATAATATGTAGAGTTTAACCAAATAATCTTTTCTGATGTACAGTTTATCAAATTTAAATAGTTTGGTTTTTTAAAGATTATTTCTTAATAATCTGTTTTTAAAAAATAAAATGAAAATAACTTTATTAATGTATATATAAATAAGTTTTTAATAGGTACTGCATATTTTCACTTTTTTAACTATTTTAAACACTGTATGTTTACTCGTATATATAGGGGGCCCTCTATATAAAGACCACCTGTCTATTAAGTCCACTTTTGCTCAGTCCCTTAGGTGGACTTTATACACAGGTTATACTGTATAGCAAATTGTCCCCAGAGTAGTTTACTAGAATCTACTCATCACTGAAATTCTCTATGTGCATCTGCAATTACTACAAAATATTTCTGTAGAAAGGTATGGGGATTTTACATGTTGAAAATTTGTGACATTTACATTGGAAAGGATATCCTAAGTTATGTATTATGTGGTAGATGTATAAGCAAAAAATCACAATTTGCCTGTTTTTCAAGATGTAAAATTCCCATTTTGATGTCTTTTTCTTTTTTTACAGAGATATTTTATTCTATGGATGTACATTTCAAATTTTCAATACAGCATGACTGAAGAAATAGAAGAATACCAAACTCAATCAAAGTTAATTGGATATTCTATGACAATCAAACACAGGGGCCCTAATAGGGAATAAATAGTAACAGATAAATCAACAAATTTCATACAAGACATAAAACAAATTATACACAGTACCAGTGAACTCTATAGTGAACATTCCAAAACACCTGTAATACTTTGTTCTGATTACCACAGACAGGTACTGGATAAATTATCATTCATTAATAGTATGATCTAATATAGACAGACTGCCCTGGATATCAGTGATCAATGGGCTAAGGTTTGCTCATAATGATCATATTGCTTTTCTCCACATAGCTCTGCATCCAAATGGCAGATTCCATAGTAAGAAAATGTGTTAGTTTGCTTGCCAAAGGCTGGTTATTTTATTTGGGTACTCTGGTTTCCTCTTTTATTCCAAAAAGTGACAGCATGCATTACCAGCAATATCAGCTATATCTAACTTTAAACATTATTACTCCAACCCCTCCACTCCTATATAAGATATAGTATATCCTTACTGTACATTTATAAATAAACAGGATAATATAATCTCTATTTTTGACAATGTCTGCTTTATGCAAAAAAAGTTATTTTTCGAATTTTATATAAACTTTAGTAATAAAATGGGGTTGTTATTTCACAATTTCTGTACACATATCTTACCATTATCTGACATAAGTGAGCTAAATGTTGTTTCATCTGTGTTGTTGAGTATATCTTCTTTTTCTAGAGCGTTCATGTAATTGGAGTATGACCATGATATCTTGTCTTTACCATGCATTCCCTCTACCTCTTCCTCCTCACCAACACTACCCTCAGGCTCATGGGCAAATAGTTCATTAAAGCCATCATCCTCTTCTCCTGCTGGAGGCAATCCCATAGCAATACGCCTCTCAGCTTCCTAAAATATCAACCAAATGATCATCATCAGCATGCTATTATGGTTTAAACTGCCAAAGACATTGATGTAAGAACATAACAATTTTGATACAAACATTAATGGTTCCCTGTCTCATCAACTGCTATATGGCTTCTAATGATTCATCAATTTAACAAACTATGACAGGGAATCAGTACTAGGCAGATAGATATGTGACATATAAGTACATTTTATCCCAGTAAATACAATGTATTTTTATCAGTTTTAAAAGATAACTGTTGTTTTTATAGAAATCTGAATGTTTCTTGCTTGGTTTTGTGCAGTACCAAACTTGAAAACACAAGGATCTGCCTTTTAATTTTTACCCTATTTCTACAAACTGTGTAGACACAGGTACATCCAGTTCACTAAATTTCCTCTCACAATACCTGAATTAAACATTCTCATTTACCAAACTAGAAAAGCAATACAGAACACAGCAATGTATTAAATATCCATGTCAAAACATGTATATCATTGAGACGATAAAACATATTAACATGCTTAAAGAATAAAATGGAAGGCCTACTAAACAAAATTGCTTGTAGTATAGCATAGCACCAGCAACTCATTTTCATAAAATTGTGTTTATGTACTGACTGACATCTCAAAAATTAAATTTTAAAAATGAAAAAATGTATACCCAGCCATCAAAACAAATACATAATATATAGTGTACAATTGTATCTTATAGAAGAACTGTACATACTGGTACGTATAAGTAGAAATATTTGCTGTGTATTCAGTTTTTATTGATGGACTCTCCACCATGAAAACTAATCTACCCCATTAATTGCAATATCCATATATCAATCATCACCACAAACTGTGAAAGTTTGTACCAGTGGAATAGTCCTTGATATCAAACTGTGAAAGTTTGCACCAGTGGAATAGCTCTCAATATCAAATTTGTGAAAGTTCATGCTGGCAAATATATCTACTTTTACATAACTAGTATGGTACCTATTTGTCACCGTTAGAATTCTGATTTCTACATAATGTCATTAGAGTTACCTCAACCAATAAATACTGGCCATAAAAAATGTCATTTCCATGTAAAACAAAAATATCCTCAACCCAAATTTACATACATTGTATTACATGTAATATATAATATATATTCTGATTCAAATTCTGATTCTCTTAAATAACATCATATTTTTGTTTTAAGGTATGTAAATTATGATTTCAGTATTTCAGAAAAATAAATCAATTTTTTTTTACACATGATCATTTTATGAGAATGACTAGTAAGCTTCATAAAACTCATTTCAGTTTGGCCTGCTGTTGTTGTTAGCAACATGTTAATTTTAGCTGACTCAGAGTTAGATGAATTAAGATATGGTCATTTTCCCTAACATAAACCAACCTGTTCAAGTAATAAAACTCCAAAAGTTTAATTGTAATTTGTTGACAATCTATATATTTTCTGATAAAAATGGAAATTAGACAGTAGACACAGACAATCTATTGGAATGTGCCTGAGAGGTTCAACTCTGCTGATCAACAGTAGCTTTCATGAATATAATCTTTTTCAGATTTGATGGCACATGTTTTTACAATTATGAATCTGCTGCAGCATCACATGTGAAAACAAAGACATTGACATCAGAGTGATTTATAGGGCACTGTCATGTGCATGTCAAGTAACTATGTAATGTGACACCTGCTTGTACATTTCATGTTATCATGTGACATGGTACCTGCATGCAGAATTTTGAGTGAACATGTGAAGGTGTATATATAATGTATGATTATTATTTGTATCATGCAAATGTATCAGTGACAGTGAAGAGAACAATATTACCCTTATCATTGATAGAAAATATGATATAAATGCAGATACATATCATTGAAGCAGATGAAGATTTTTTTTATCAATAAATAATTGAAATGCGTAAATACCTATGTGAAATAGGGATGGGATATTCTGCATATAAAAAATTGTGTAATGATAAGTTCAAAGGTTTTTAATTTGATGATTTGCTTTTTTATAATCTGAAATAAAAGACAACATGCTTGTTGGTAAATTGTGATACATGCATATATACAGCAAATAACATAGACTGTAACATTCTTTGAGAGATTACTGAATTTTCTTTAAATCTTGGATAGAAATTAAAATACTATCATCACAATGTGATTAATCATAAAGCCTTTAAGCTTAAGACCCATCAGTCTAAAGTTAATCAGCCTTTTTTTTAATTAATTTTTTTTTAAATAATAAGACTCCATTATAGATAAGATGCTGGTACACTAAAAAGTGAATCCCCAGCATTTCTGATCTTTCATTTTCATTTGCTTAAAAATTGTACAATAAAATGAAATTAAATTTCTGTGAAATTTCTGTGACATTACACAAGAAAAACCTGCATTTTGTAAGAACAAGACTTTAATGTCTTACTCTGCAGTAAAGTCAAGATATATATTTTTTGTTGTCTCAATTTTTTATTTGTGACATCAAAAATTTAGACTGTCACATCATTGGTTGACGATGCAAACATTGTACCATTTTTGCTATACTTTTGAAGTATTTTTACAATGAAAGCTTTATTTAGCAAGAATATGAGAGAAAAAGCAACTATCACAATCTTTTGTGTGAGATAAAAAAATATAAACCCTTTGTCTAACATTCCTTAGTCCATTACTTGATCATTCCGGACATAAAAAATGTAGAACCTTGGGTTAAGATTTCTCTTGTTCACACAGTTGGTAGTGATTGGTCCTATTAGTCCTGATCAGTGTCTTACCAAAATGACTAAATCAGACTCCCACATTCTTACATCAAAGCTCATCTTTTATATTGATATTATTGAATTCAAAATCTCTAGGTGTGATGTCCTCTGTAAAATCAGATATCTAATTAAAATGCTTCTTTTTTTCTCTGATCAAAATTATAAACATTACAAGAGAGTAAATCAAATGAAGTCATAAAAAAAGATCTCTGTCAATCAAACAACAATTAATGATTTGCAAAAAATTATTTTGTTGCTATGATTTCAATAAAAACCATGATAGATGATAGATACCATGGAAACAAGGTAAATGTCTTTACTGAAACAAACATTATATTTTTGATATAAAGATATAACACATATACCTGTAAAATTTTGATGTGCCATATTTGCAAATACAGAAATAAAAAAAGGAAAAAAAACTGTTACAGTCTATGGAAATGCTGACATAAATCACATTGAATCCACTTTCAAACTATATTTTGTATTAGATAGTAAGCATGTATTAGGATGCTTTAACTGTTCAGACTTACAACAAATTTACTTGATGACTTTCCATACCGTTTTCTTATCTGACGAAGTAAGCGCTGAAAACATTTCATCAGTGATATAAATAGTAACATTTCTTTGAAGCAAGTATTTCAATTTCAAAATTTTCCCTTTATCTTTTTAAAGAACAGACAATATTATTTGGAATAAATAAATAAATAAATAAATAAATAAATAAATAAATAGATAAATAAATAAATAAATAAATAAATAAATAAATAAATAAATAAATAAATAAATAAATAAAGTAATAAATTGGGAGCTCTGTGATTGCAGAAAGAGTTGATTTATTTTACCATCATCATTAATGGTACTTGAGAGAAAAAAAGGGATCTTAGTGGCCCATTTCCAAATGTGTCAACACACACACACACCCACACAAACACAAACACCCACACACACAGGCATATATATATATATATATATATATATATATATATATATATATATATATATATATATATATATATATATATATATATATATATATATTTACAATCGTACTGAATTCTCTTCAGTGAAACCTTTGAGAGCAACTGAAGTTATTTCCCAATAACTTTGGTTGGGCATGTGCGACCATAACTCATGACGTCAGGACCTGTATCACTGACGTATGAAAACGTCAAAAAAGTTCTACTACAACATTGTTTACAAACAAAACCTTGCAGTGGCGATCAGCTGGTCGCTATATTTTTTTGTTGCGTTTTTTCCGAAATCGCTAGTTTATCAATCGGATTAGAATTTTTTTCAGAAATTAATTAAAATTTAGTGATAAATGCAAAGGATCAATCTGTGTTACGTGAAGATGTAACTTTTTGGTGAAAACGTAAAATAATAAAACGTTAAACCATTGCACTCGTTTGTTTCCTTTGATGTTGACAAGTGGGCGGGGCTTACTGACAGCAGCCAGCCAAGTTTGAAATTCCATGTAATGCATTCATGATAACCTCGTGTTTTATCGTAGAAATTTTAAAATATTGTAAATATAAGGATTGAACTTTGATTGTACTGAATTTATTGTGTGATAACTTCAGTTGGTCACGCTCAAATTTTTCATGAATGGCTTTGCCATTCATTCAATTTGCGCGTGACCAACTGAAGTTATCACCCAATAAATTCAGTACAATCAAAGTTCAATCCTTAAATATATATATATATATTCTTTTTTTCCCAAATACTAGATAATAAATCAGAAAAAGAATGTTAAAAACTTTACATGTTCCAGGGATGCATAATTCATAAATATAACTTTTATATTATAGATGTTCAACAAAAATATTTTTAAGTGAATGATAGTTGTGCTAGGAAATTTTTCTTAATGTTTTTGTATTTTATATAGAGACCATTATGGTGCATTGTGCACTCATCCCCCAGTGCATCTTACACCAAATGGATAAAATATTTAGCAAATCTCACAATTATGCTTCCTGGAAACCTCTTTTTCTTGTTATCCTAGCAGAGTGATGAAAGAAATATATTAATGTATTAATGATTTTTATAATTACATCGAAAAAAAAAAAGAAAAAAAAAAAAAAAAAAAAAAAAAAACAGGAAATGGCATGGAAAAGAAAAATGAAATTTAATTAGATACACATACATAAATGTAACAAATTCAAACAGGCATCTATAACACTTCCCCAAAATGTTCAGTTAAAAAATACACAAGGAAATAAAACCAAGAAATAAATACAAATGCAAAGCAAATAAGTCCAATCATAAATTTCAAACTGAAATTCAGTTTTAAAAATTAAAATAAATAATTCCTAGCTTCTTTTAGGAACTCAAAATTTGAAATATAAAGAGTTGTCTCCCTTACCTTTTGTGCTTTTTCTTCCAATCTTTTTTGTTCTCTTCTCTCTCTTATCCTTGCATGTCTCCTTTGTCTTTCTATTTTAGGTAGCAACTCATCAGATGCCAAATTTTCTCGGAAATCACAGAATTTATTCCAGTATTGAAATAAATAACGAAACACAGCAAACTAAAATAGAATGAATGAATATATGCATTATGACTAGATTGTGTATTACAGAACGGAAAACTTAAGTTTGTCCATCTCATGTCTATCAAGGTCAGTTATGGTGTATGCATCAAACTCAACACCAATCCTTCAGAAAAATCTTAAACATAATAACACTGTTAAATAAAGACAGCAAAGGAACAGTATATCTACCGTTATGTCTATGTCAACTTTCAATGCCTTTAAAAATATTCACGGTAGTCATACAAAATTGTCTCCCTTAGAAAAAGAGTAGTTATACCTTAACATTTCAAATGAATCCTTTTTTATACCATGATTTTCCTCTACACATAAGGATTTTAATCATATTTACATACCTGGGTTTTCCTGAACAGAAACATTTATAGTGTTCTATAACACATGTAACCTTCCTAAACTGATAGCAACTTCTCTCATATTTATATACTTGAGCTTCCCTAAACAAATATAAAGTTTTCCTTCATATTTACATACCTGAGCTTCCCTGAACAGACAAGTACTTCTCTCATATTTACATACCTAAGCTTCCCTGAGCAGATCAGGATATCTTTCATATTTACATACCTAAGCTTCGCTGAGCAGATCAGGACATCTTTCATATTTACATACCTTAGCTTCCCTAAACAGATAAGGATATCTCTCATAGTTACATACCTAGCTTCCCTAGACAGATAAGGACATCTATCATATTTACATACCCAAGTTTCCCTGAACAGATAAGGGCATCTCTCATATTTACATACTTTGGCTTCTCTTAACCGATAAGGACATCTTTCATATTTACATATCTGAGCTTCTCTGAACAGATGAGGATATCTTTCATAGATACATACCGGTACCTGAGCTTCCCTAGACAGATAAGGACATCTATCATATTTACATACCTGGGCTTCCCTTAACAGATAAGGACATCTTTCATATTTACATACATAAGCTTCCCTGAACAGATAAGGGCATCTCTCATATTTACACACTTGGGCTTCCCTAAACAGATAAGGATATCTCTCATAGATACATACTGGTACCTGAGCTTCCCTAGACAGATAAGGACATCTATCATATTTACATACCTGGGCTTCCCTTAACAGATAAGGACATCTTTCATATTTACACACCCAAGCTTCCTTGATTAGATAAGGACATCTCTCATATTTACACACTTGGGCTTCTCTTAACAGATAAGGACATCTTATTTTTAATATTTACATATCTGAGCTTCTCTCAACAGATGAGGACATATTTCATATTTACATACCTGAGCTTCCCTGAACAGATAAGGACTTCTCTCATATTTACGCTCCACAATTTTTTCAGCCATTTCTGATGGTATATCTATTTGTATGCTAGGTGGGATCTGGGAGTCTATAAAACAGTTTATGATGTAATTTATCTTGGTCAATATCAGCTGTTCATCACTATGAGGGTGGTATAACTCCTACAAATAAAACAAGATTTCAAATTATAAATTCATTCAAACAATAATTTTGAGATAATAACTTAATATAGAAAATTCTCATTTACTAACATGTTCATTCCCTTCTCTGATTCTCCATGAAACTCAGTTGCCTATTACTCAAGTACAAATTTACAGAGTGCCTCTGAGTCCTAATCTGAAAGCTAGTGCAAGTGTCTTAGTTGACTAGATAAAGGTTTGTTTTTTTGTTTTTTTTATTTTTGTTTTTTTGTTTTTTTGTTTTTGTTTTTGTTTTTGTTTTTTCTCCATCTTCTACTTCAGGCACTACGGTTCTCCACCATCTTTGAAGACTGCCTTTATATAATGTGATAAAATCACAGCTATACATAAATTTGCCATAATTTATCTATATATATGAATGTGGCAAAAAGATGTTTTATGGTATTTACCTTAAATTTTTGTACTTCCAACCAAAACAGGACATCATTTTCCAGTAACTCTCCCTCAATTGATACATATCTACGGAACTGTAATGCTGTCACAGGATTACGTAGGGCATTACGGAAAGTGATGATTTCTTTTGTTGGTGACAACCATTTACTGGAGTCCAAAAACTACAAAAATAATAACAGTTACACATTAAGATTTATATAATTATAGTATCAAAGTTCTAACAAACACACAGTTAGTAATTAAAAACCAAATTTATTACAAGTGGGAAAGCATTAAATTAAAACTTTTTCTGATAACTGCTTGAATTTTCAAGAGATTTGCTCTAAAATAAAAGATTTTACCTTGTAAATAGCCTGAGATTTTTTGCGTTTTTGAACCAAGACATCATCAACAACATTATCCATGCCAAGTTTTGGTTTTTGTCTTTCAGCAAAAGCTTGAGTAGCCAAAAACAATGGCAGCCATTTTTTCTCCAGTCTTTCCCGTACATATTTCTGTGCTTCTAGCAGGATTGGATTTGGAGGTCTTTCTTCCATCAACTTACCATAACCGCCACCAGCAGCAACCACCTTAAATACACAAATATATGAGTTAAAAAAGTTATTTTGAAAACTTCTTTCAATTTGTGATATATATAAGGTGTGTTTCTAACTTTTTAAATTATGATGTAGGAAGTTCATGTACCAATTAATTTACAAACTTCAGTTCATAAAGATCTCAGTTCAAGTTGATGTGAAACTAAGACCAATCCCCATTTTTAAAAATGTAGTTGCCCTCTTTTGTGAGCCTCTTTTTCACAACAGAACATAAAATCATTAAGGTATTGAATTTGCTAAATAAATGTTAGAATAGCATGTAAAACTTGGACCCTTTATAGACAGGTGCCCTTTATAACAGCCGGTCCATAATACCAACCTTATCTTGTCCTTCTTTCCCAGCTGGACTGTTTGGACCAAAGAAATATTTCTTAGTGAGGTATTTAGTCTTAAGTTCCTTCGCTTTGGCATCTCGTTTCTTTTCATCCCCGTGCATTCTGCGAAAAGCTTCAATATCCATCCAACATTGTAGATCCATACTAGCATAGTTCTCATTTAAAAACTGATTAAAGTGTTGAAGTTCGATACGATTCTGTATCAGTTTTTCCCAAGAATAATCTCGGAACTCCTCTGGTATTTTTTCGATTAACGTCTCGTCATACACTGGATCCTGATAACCTTCCATAGGATCCTCCGGTGTCAAGATTCTCTATATTGTGAAAATTAAATACATTTTTAAGAATGATAAATACATGTTTATTGTTTTACCAAAATTTCAAACAAAGATCTGTAATTTTGGATTAGAGAGTAAGTGTACTACAAAGAAGATAAAATAATAATGAAAACTAATCTATAACATGAAATGATTGTTGGCAGAAAAATAATTAAAAAACATTTTCTCCAAATGATACTGAATTTTTTTTAAAAAGAAAAAAAAAAAAAAAGAAACTGCTGAAACTCTGCTATAAATATGTCTCATCCTCTCAAATGGATTGTTACATTGCTTTTTTTAGTCCAAAAAATACATTATTTAGTGTTTTAAACATAAAAATTAACCCTTCTGACCGCAAAAAAAAAAAATTCTGTTTAAAAAATCTAATTACATGTATTACATGTCAGGCTGACATATTTTTCCAATTACTGGAGTTAAAAAGAACTAAATTTACATTCGTAAGACATTTTTTTACCTGTTTAATAAGGCCTCTCTTCTGTAGATTATGGACATATTTACTCTTTGTCTCTAAATGTCTTGGTACTGTAATAAGTTCAACCTTGAAAAAGATAAAAATATGATAACTAAATGAGTGGAGTGGAGTAATGGTGTTTTACACCCCAGTCAAGAATCTTTCACTTATTTCGAGGCAGCGAACTGACAAACTTTTTCACACTAGGATCTGTCCCAAGTGGGATTTGAACCCAGGCGGTCAGAGGCACTGTGATCTGTAAGCACACGCTTTAGACCACTCGGCCACCGAGGCTCCCGATAACTAAATGACTTTTAATTTGAATGTCTATAAGATTTATAAAAGACAAAGGATGTGCTATTATTTTAAAATTAAAAACGGTGTCTTTATTGTCAACTGTAATTTAGGATTTTATTTTGATTCAAAACAAAATTCTCTTACAATTTTTTTCATTTCCAAGTGAAGACAAAATAACCAAATCAAAAACATAAATTGAAAATCAGAATGTTTGATGAAAAATCAAACTTAAAACAATTTAACTTAATTAAGGCAAAGTTCCAAATACAGTATGCATGTCTATTCAGACTTTATTTTACCTTTTGGTAAGTTTGAACTTCAACTTCATTCATTTGAACCCAGGCAGTGTACAAAATTTCTATACAGTATTCCTCTGCAGCATCAAACAAGTCCTCGAATGGCGGATTTAATCGTTTGTAGATATCTCGACTGACTTCTCGACTGCATCCAATATGTCTGAATGCTCCAGGTACAATGTACTTGGAATAAATTGTCTGTAAAAATAAAAACAAAATAAAAATGACAGTTTTACCTGCTTATAAAAATTGTGAATTCATATCACTATAGCAATGAGAATATTAAATTGTTATTCTAAGATATCATAGACTTAACGCAAAACAAATATTGCCCTCTTAAATACATTTACTGTAGGTCATACCGGTATTTGCAATTAAGGTGAATTAACCACATCAAACTTGTTGAAATACTGCTAAAGCAGATTCTACTGAAGAATACAGATGGTGACATTCTGAGGAATGGATTATTGATGGTGATTGGTATCTATAAATAGGAATTTTGTATGAATAATAAGAAGAATTAAAATATTTATTGAAAATTCTTTTTGAAGTTTTGAATGGTAACAAATTACACACTGGTTAATTCAGTAATTAGTTTTGAGATGTATGCAAAATAAATGTTTTGTATTATAAACTGTATATCTAACACTTAAGACTTGTAATATACATTGTAATTATAGACCATTTGGCCCATCAGTCTCATTCATTCTAAACAACATCTGTGGGTTGACAGTTGCAACTGCTTACCTCTAAAATTGCCATTGCTTATGGGTGAGCTACATCAGGATGCATATATATACTTGTATATATAAAACATTTAAAACTTACTTTAGCTTTTTTGGTAACAATATAAATATCTAAACAATCAGCATAAAATAACTGGTGATATTCTTGTAGATTTGTCCAGAAATTTAAATTATTCATCCAATTCTGTAAAAACAATAAAATAATTACCAATCAGTAGTTACTAATAATTATCCTGTAATACTGTCATTGGATTCTTTTTCTGATAAAACAGATTTCGCATTGTTAATGTTACTTAAAATATTTTCTAAAAATGATATACCATTGGTAATTTGGATTTTTCTGCCAATAAGACTCGTTAACATAATTTAAGATTTAATAAGAATAAATGTATAAAGGTCTATTTTCTTTTAATTAGTCTTAGTTTTCATGAATACATGTAATTTTAAAACGTGAAAGTTTCAACCTTTGTTTTTGGCAATGTATAAAACAAGCACATGTCATAATATGGCCTTTTTTTTAATCATAGTTTTAACCATTCATTTTTCTATATATAGATAACAGTTTTAGGTCATTTTACTGACCTGTACAATGTTACCAATATATGGAGAGAAAGAAATTTTCTTATGCAAATTTCTCAAATTTCAAGGATTAATTATCAACATAAGTTACAGAGATTACTGGAGATATACACAGAACATACATGGAACAATACAGGTATACATTATCAAAGATTTTAAATTTTAATTTTGAATATTCAAAACCCACCATTTTTAAAATAAAAGTTATTCTATCTGTTTAAATCATTCTCTTGATTTACTTACTGTTAATGTATTTTACTTAAAGGTAGTTTTATTTTACTCATTTTCATGCTGGGCAAATAACACTTACAATGGCAGTTATTATGGTTATGTTAAAATAACATGTGGCATAACATATTAAAATGATCAACTTGAAGATAATTAAAAATTACTGAAAGTAAATGTAGTATTGGTCTTAATTTTGAATGAGCTGCAGCTGACTATATCATAATTTTTAGTACATGTATATTAAACCAGGTACATGCTAAGTGGTTCACATTGTCCCCATTTAAAAACTATCCACCATATATGGCAACATGTTTTTTTAATTATCTATTTATTTTTCATTATTATTATTGATGTAATAATGTATATATGTTTAGCTATAAGCTATTTGTAGTCTGATGCTAATAAAGATTTTTATTATTATTATTATTATTATTTTTTTTTTTTTGGATAAAATTGAGGGTATTTAAATTATTGAGTAATTTACTTTTGAATTTTAACAGTGTAAAAACTTGAATAATTTTAAGTTATTGTTGCCAAGCACTATGACTGCTAAATCATAGTGTCCAAATATGGTGAAAGTTTTGACAAATTTCATTGGCAGTTTTGTGCACTATTAAGGTCATTTATTATTTCTAATGCCCCAAAAATTACTCTACTTTTTTAATTATACAAAATTTCTGATTTTTCTCACAAAAAATATATACATCTATCCCAGCATAACAATTAAAATAAATATAATTAAAATTAAAATAAAATATAATCTTACTTTATTTTCTACACTTTCAATATACTTTCTTAAAAATGCACCAGACTCTTTTTCATAATGTAAAGCTTTAAATAATGTCTCCACTCTGTTTCCACCGAAGAACTCGGACACATCTGAAGCTTTTGATCCAGCGTCACTCTGTACAGATCCAGCACTAGATGGCCTTGACCTTGGCTGATGTTTGCTGGATGTATCTGATCTGGCAGTGGCTGGTCTGCTTGTCGGTGTTGATTCTTTGGTTTGGATGTTTGGAGATGATCTGTTAAAAAACATAGATTGCAATAGAAAAAAAATAGCATGGGTGTAACTAAAGTGAATTTTAAGGATTTGTTAAACATTAATTTAATATTGTTTTTCAAGTTACAATAAAAGAATTGTAAGACAAATTAGGGATGGTAATTAAGAAACTTTTTTTTAAACAGACCAACTGAATTTATTTCAATTTTATGACAGATACCTTGATGAAGATTTCAATCTTGGCGAAGTACTTTTACTGGAGTCCATTTTTGCTGTTAACATTTTTTTGCGTTTCTCCTCTTGTCGAGTTTTACCCTCTATAGCTTTAACAGCAGAAGGGGAGTAAACTCTTCTCAGTCCAACGGGTGGCGAGGTAACAGGTGTTGAGGTGTCTGTGGATGATGCAACTGAGGAAATAGGTGTCTACAATGTCAAAATTAAAGAAATAAGTCATGAAAATTATACATGAGCTACAAAACATATTTAGGAAATAAAAAACATCTGGACTGATTTACTGTGTACACATATTGAGATTCCATATGGTAAAACTCACAAAATTTGCCAGTCAGTTTAAATATTTATATAGATACGATTTATACATATAATAACTTATTCTGGATTTCTAACCCTTACAATTATTTCAGAACCTAATGACCCTAGATAATGATCAGTTGATTTTATTTGTGCAATGTAAGGGAGATAACTCTGGTATACTTAAAATTATTTTCCAAAGATTTTGTGACAGAGGTTTGATTCCCACTGGCTGAAGTTTAAGATATAAGGGAGGCATTCATTCATTTTAAAACTGATTAACCTAATATCTTAAATGGAGTGTAAAGCATTGTTACAAATAACCAAATGTTATTTAAAAATGGATCTCAATACATGATGAAACAATTAATTGGTTAACTTTATTACCACATTCCACATCTTTAGGGTGTTGGTTTCCTTTAATCCACTTAAATAACCAAATGGGGAATAACAGATTTGTGTGTGTGTGTGTGTGTGTGTGTGTGTGTGTGTGTGTGTGTGTGTGTGTGTGTGTGTGTGTGTGTGCCTGCTTGGGTGCATGTGATGTGTGTGTGTGTGTGTGTGTGTGTGTGTGTGTGTGTGTGTGTGTGTGTGTGTGTGTGTGTGTGTGTAGTACCTCTGAAGGAGTTGGCGCTTTCCGCTGTATTCTAGGAACACAAGATTTAGGCCTGAGCGGCAGCAGACTGGCAGTGGGTGGATTGGGATAATTCTCCTTTGTAGCTTTTAACTTCTGCATGTTGTGATACAGTGAGCTGTTATTTGGATCCACTTGCAGCATTTGTTTCAGCAGAAAACGTGGTGCCCTAGTGTAGAAATAAAACAAAGTTAAAGCAAAAAATTACAGTAGAACTTCGATAACTCAAACTTCGATATCTCGAATACCACGGATAACTCGAAGTCTTTATTTTGTCCCAACCTGTTTTCTTCATAAACTATATTCGAAAAACTTCGATAACTCAAACTTCTATAACTCGAATACCCCTGATAACTCGAAGTAAAAATTTGGTCCGTAATTTAAAAATCTATAAAAAATTAACTTCAAAAACTCGAATTTTTTTCTAACAATGCATGATCAATGGCCCGTTAAATAACACGATCAGAGGAAATCAAAGGAATTATAAGTAATTAGGCCATCGTTATATTAGAGAAGTGAATAGAGTAGTTCTGTTATCTAACCATAATAATTAGTATCAATTAACGGATTAATATTAAGTACCGTCAAGGACAATTATGTTTAACAGGTACGCTAATCCCCTTACCCAAGTAGTCTGCCGCTTTCGATTACAGTTAAACTTTTGAATTAATTTTAGTGCTTTGTAAAAATATTAACTATCTGTTTGTATTTTTAAACATATGTAATAATTAAGTATTGTTTATATACATGTACATATATCTGTTTTCCGATTCTGTTTTTTTTCGTATACATCTTGAGTTTAAAATAAAAAAACATGTTTTAAAATTTTTGCTGTCAATATCAATCTTTAATAGATTGATTATTATTTTTTATTTCGAAAGTATTTATATAGTATTAGTTTTTTCCCTATTGCATTACATTCGAGTAACCATAACTATTTACAACATCAAAGATTTCTGAAGTGAAAAACATATAACAAGATGACGTCATCCTTCAACTTCTATAACTCGAACATCCCGATAACTCGAAGCCATCACCGAAGTCCCGTGCACTTCGAGTTATCGAAGTTCTACTGTATCAATAAAAACATGCCCTATCTTTGACTGCTCTGTATAGTCAAAATCTAAAAAATTATCCTGATAAAATATAAATTTGAAACCAGCAACATATAAATAGTTACATCTAAATCTCCTTTCAGTTCCTTCATCACAATAAAATAAAATCTTTGTATAATTGTTTCCATCTTTACATACCAGTAGTAAAGAATTTTATAGAATTTAATCTGTTGGCTTGCCTATTTCTTGAAATAACTATAAATTTCATTTAAAGTTTTAAAATGATATTAAACAACTTTTTGACAGTACACAACATTCATCACAAACCCCCTTTCCTCCATCTTTCTAATGCTGAGTGCCAGGCAAGACAACAGTATCTCAAATTTGTAAATTTGGCACCTTCTGTCAATCCTAGGTTCTGACTTACCAGTATAGTATAAGAGGTTCTGCTATTCTGTTTTGTATTGAGTGTAACTTGTCTACCCTCCATGAGGCACCTTCTGTCAATCCTAGGTTCTGACTTACCAGTATAGTATAAGAGGTTCTGCTATTCTGTTTTGTATTGAGTGTAACTTGTCTACCCTCATGAGGCACCTTCTGTCAATCCTAGGTTCTGACTTACCAGTATAGTATAAGAGGTTCTGCTATTCTGTTTTGTATTGAGTGTAACTTGTCTACCCTCCATGAGGCACCTTTATCAATCCTAGGTTCTGACTTACCAGTATAGTATAAGAGGTTCTGCTATTCTGTTTTGTATTGAGTGTAACTTGTCTACCCTCATGAGGCACCTTTATCAATCCTAGGTTCTGACTTACCAGTATAGTATAAGAGGTTCTGCTATTCTGTTTTGTATTGAGTGTAACTTGTCTACCCTCATGAGGCACCTTCTGTCAATCCTAGGTTCTGACTTACCAGTATAGTATAAGAGGTTCTGCTATTCTGTTTTGTATTGAGTGTAACTTGTCTACCCTCCATGAGGCACCTTCTGTCAATCCTAGGTTCTGACTTACCAGTATAGTATAAGAGGTTCTGCTATTCTGTTTTGTATTGAGTGTAACTTGTCTACCCTCCATGAGGCACCTTCTGTCAATCCTAGGTTCTGACTTACCAGTATAGTATAAGAGGTTCTGCTATTCTGTTTTGTATTGAGTGTAACTTGTCTACCCTCATGAGGCACCTTTATCAATCCTAGGTTCTGACTTACCAGTATAGTATAAGAGGTTCTGCTATTCTGTTTTGTATTGAGTATAACTTGTCTACCCTCCATGAGGCACCTTCTGTCAACCCCAGGTTCTGACTTACCAGTAGAGTATAAGAGGTTCTGCTATTCTGTTTTGTATTGAGTGTAACTTGTCTACCCTCCATGAGGCACCTTCTGTCAATCCTAGGTTCTGACTTACCAGTATAGTATAAGAGGTTCTGCTATTCTGTTTTGTATTGAGTGTAACTTGTCTACCCTCCATGAGGCACCTTCTGTCAATCCCAGGTTCTGACTTACCAGTATAGTATAAGAGGTTCTGCTATTCTGTTTTGTATTGAGTGTAACTTGTCTACCCTCCATGAGGCACCTTCTGTCAATCCTAGGTTCTGACTTACCAGTATAGTATAAGAGGTTCTGCTATTCTGTTTTGTATTGAGTGTAACTTGTCTTCCCTCCATGAGGCACCTTCTGTCAATCCTAGGTTCTGACTTACCAGTATAGTATAAGAGGTTCTGCTATTCTGTTTTGTATTGAGTGTAACTTGTCTACCCTCCATGAGGCACCTTCTGTCAATCCTAGGTTCACCTTCTGTTCAGTTGTTAATTCAAATGGAGCACCTGGTTTGTGGTACTTCTCTTTCAGACCAACTAAATAACTATAAAAAATTAAATAAGAAATTGTAAATGGTAATAATTTGTTGTTAACATTTAAATCCCATAGTTGATATTCAGAAGAATATTGAATTTTGTCAATACACTAAAATATAATATAGAAAATCTTCATCAAACAAGGAAACGAGAGTGGAGTGGAATGGATTTAGCTTAGTAACATACTCAAGGATATTTAACCTATATTAAAGTGGTCAGTCCTGCAATGGTGAAACAAAATCTCTTCACACTAGGACCACTGCGGTAGCTCAGTTGGTAGAGTGCTCGCTCCAAAAGTGGGAGGTCTTGGGTTTTAACCCCCGCCGGGTCTCCCCCAAGTCTTGAAAGTGGGTAGTGGCTGTTCTTTCACCAAGTACTTGGCATCACGAAATGAAAGTCATGGTTCTTTCAGATGGGAATTTAAAATAAACGAGGTTCCGTGTCAAAGCGTGGCACGATAAGGAGCCCTGCTGTATAATTCCATCAGTGCAACGCCCAGGCAAAATTTCTGCACTTTCCCCTATAGCTGGCAATGTCTCGATATAAGTGAAAGATTCTTGACTGGGACGTTAAACAACATTCCTCAACTCAACTCTTCGCATTAGGATCTACATCAGTGGGATTTAAACCTAGATGATTAGATTACTGTGATCTACAATCCAGATATTTTGAACCTAGGTGATGAGATTACTGTGATCTACAATCCAGAGATTTTGAACCTAGGTGATGAGATTACTGTGATCTACAATCCAGAGATTTTGAACCTATGTGATGAGATTACTGTGATCTACAATCCAGAGATTTTGAACCTAGGTGATGAGATTACTGTGATCTACAATCCAGAGATTTTGAACCTAGGTGATGAGATTACTGTGATCTACAATCCAGATATTTTGAACCTATGTGATTAGATTACTGTGATCTACAATCCAGAGATTTTGAACCTATGTGATGTAATTACTGTGATCTACAATTCAGAGATTTTGAACCTAGGTGATGAGATTACTGTGATCTACAATCCAGAGATTTTGAACCTATGTGATGAGATTACTGTGATCTACAATCCAGAGATTTTGAACCTATGTGATGAGATTACTGTGATCTACAATCCAGAGATTTTGAACCTAGGTGATGAGATTACTGTGATCTACAATCCAGATATTTTGAACCTATGTGATGAGATTACTGTGATCTACAATCCAAAGATTTTGAACCTATGTGATGAGATTACTGTGATCTACAATCCAGAGATTTTGAACCTAGGTGATTAGATTACTGTGATCTACAATCCAAAGATTTTGAACCTAGGTGATGAGATTACTGTGATCTACAATCCAGAGATTTTGAACCTATGTGATGAGATTACTGTGATCTACAATCCAGAGATTTTGAACCTAGGTGATGAGATTACTGTGATCTACAATCCAGAGATTTTGAACCTATGTGATGAGATTACTGTGATCTACAATCCAGAGATTTTGAACCTAGGTGATGAGATTACTGTGATCTACAATCCAGATATTTTGAACCTATGTGATGAGATTACTGTGATCTACAATCCAAAGATTTTGAACCTATGTGATGAGATTACTGTGATCTACAATCCAAACATTTTGAACCTAGGTGATGAGATTACTGTGATCTTCAATTAAGATATTTTGAACCTAGATGATGAGATTACTGTGATCTACAATCCAGACATTTTGAACCTAGGTGATGAGATTACTGTGATCTACAATCAAGATATTTTGAACCTATGTGATGAGATTACTGTGATCTACAATCAAGATATTTTGAACCTATGTGATGAGATAACTGTGATCTACAATCAAGATATTTTGAACCTAGGTGATGAGATTACTGTGATCTACAATTCAGAGATTTTGAACCTATGTGATGTAATTACTGTGATCTACAATTCAGAGATTTTGAACCTAGGTGATGAGATTACTGTGATCTACAATCCAGATATTTTGAACCTAGGTGATTAGATTACTGTGATCTACACTTAGTTCTAAGACTTGAGAACTCGGAAGTAAACACAGCTTTCTTATGATAGTGAATTCAAATGGTCTTCCTAATAAAATCAAGACCTAAACACACCCTGAAAACAGGACCAACTAGATACATATATTGATGCAATTTGAATTACCTGTTTTTAATTTATCTAATGATAAAGTTATATGTCATAAGCATGAATTGAGCCACCTTAAAACTTTAATTATTGACCGACAACCTAACATAAGTACATTATTAATATTGTATCCAATTAAAACAGGGTACCAGGTATGTTAGAGGACTTTCAGATCAATTTTTATACAAAAACCACCAGTCAATATTCATTAACAGATCTAAGAATGCAACAAAGAACAAATAAACCTTACAACATGCTCACAGTTCTACATCAATGAGCGAAAATAATAACAAATTATTTATTTTTTGTCAAACAATTTAACATCACACATATAGTTGCTAGTTTTACCAGCAGTTCAATTAAAAACAAAATAGAAACACATTTCATATTTTGTAATTGAAATTGAGTTTTTTTTAAAAAGCATTTGCTTATTATTAATAAATTGAAGAGTTCTGAGAACTTATTTTTTCATGCACACTTGCTGACCTGTATGTTAACATCAACATATTGGATACTTAACATACTGATATTAAACAAGGAAACCTGAAGGCAACCCAGGTCTTTAGGTTACCTCAACCATATGGTCATAAACCTCAGTAAAACATTAGTGAGATATATGAAGGCAACCAGGGTCCTAAGGTTATATCCATAATAATGATAATGACATTTGGGCAACATTACTGAGATGTATGAAGGCAACTTAGGTTTTTAAGTTACCTCAACCATATGGTCATAAACCTCAGTAAAACATTAGTGAGATATATGAAGACAACCAGGGTCCTAAGGTTATATCCATAATAATGATAATGAACATTTGGGCAACATTACTGAGATGTATGATGGCAACCCAGGTTTTAAGGTTACCTCAACCATATGGTCATAAACCTCAGTAAAACATTAGTGAGATATATGAAGACAACCAGGGTCCTAAGGTTATATCAATAATAATGATAATGAACATTTGGGAACATTCACTGAGATGTATGAAGGCGACCCAGGTTTTTATGGTTACATCCATTATAATGGTTATGATAATTTGGGTAACATTATTATAATGCATGAAGGCAACCCAGATTCTTAGGTTACATAAATTATAATGAATTTGATGAGGCAACATTATTGAGATGCATGAAGGCAACCCAGGTCCCAGGTTACCTCCATTATACAAATGTAATAGTAATGAACCTTAGGGCAACATTACTAAGATTCATGGAGGCAACCCAAGTTTGTTATTAGATTACATTAATCACGATGAGGAATGATTTTCCGAAATGTTCACATCTGGCACATCAAAATTTAGCAGGTATTTGTTATATATTTACAATGATTATGAAACTCAAGGCAACATTACTGAGATGTATGGGGGAATTCCAGACTCCTTCCATCATAATGGTAAGGATAACATCAACACACATTACTGAAATGTATGAAGGCAACCCAGGTTTTAAGGTTACATCAATCATAATGGTAATGAACCTTAGGGGATATTATGGAGATGATGCATCAAGGCAACCCAGGTTTCAGAGGGTCCTCAGTGATCAAGTGGTCTAAAGTGCATGATAACAGGATTACCGTGTCCTCTCACTGACTAGGTTCAAATCAAGCTGTGTTAGATTTTTTTTAAGTTTCACTTGGTGAAGATTTTTGGTTTTTCAGGTACCCAAGTTCCCTTCACATCCCAGAACTGACCGTCTCAATGTAAGAGAAAAAAATCTTAACTGGGGCATCAACACATCATTACAGGACTTCACTCTAAAATCTGGATGGAATTTTTTTAAATATTTTTATTTATGTATGTACAATGTTTTAAAGTCAAATACTTATCAGGTAATTCTATTTTGTTTTTTCAATAATGAACATTATGTACCAAAGCATTTTCAGTTTTAAGTCAGATCAGATTCATGATCCAACCCACAACCTAAAGTTCAAAGTGTATCACTATACGAAATCATCTAGCAATGTGTTTTACAATAAATAATATTGTTTAATGCAGGTTTAAGTTTAAAATCCAAATACATTTCTTTAAGCTACTGTACACATGCAGGTTAAATTTTCTTATTTAACTTTCAATGTTTCCATTGTGTAATTTTTGGCAGAGATCGATCAAACCTTGCTGATTGTAATTGATTAGTAAAAGTTCAAGTTTGTCTTTACCTATAACCAACTTACAGGTGATTAAATTACAGGTACATCTAAAGAAAAGTGGAACGTTTAAAATTAGGCCAAAAAATAATGCAATCAAAAGAATGAATAGAGTTATTAAAAGTAAAGAAAAATATAACACCTTTTAAAGTTTGAAGTAAAATAATTCCCTGTTAAAAATTCCATTTTAACAGTATGCATAGTTCTATGACAATTAGTTCTTACTGCAATAACGGGAGATTATTGGTTACCTTTGTTAATAATTGTATGAAATAAAAATATGAATTTTAAAAACAGGCATGTAAAATCATTATTTCTACCATATAATTTATGACAATTTTGGAACAAAAAGTACATACGAAATAAGAAAACTGAAAATAGGTTTAAGAAAGTAAAGGAAATGGGTGATTCCAAAATACTGGTAGAGTATCTAATGTCATCAGAATGACATAGTTTTCCTGCAAACAGTAAAGATTCACAACAGAACTTCCAACATTTTAACAATGGCACTATGGTTGACACACTGACTGAGATTTTCTATGCTACTATACTATTACTATATAATGAATAATGAAAATTGAATTATTTGTAAAAATTGACAGAGCCATTTATTTCTGAACGATAAAAGTTCTGCTACTGTCAGTTTTCTAGAGCTAACAATACAGGCAAATAAATGTGTCACCTTTACCATAAAGTGACCAAAAGCCAAGAAATTACCATGTGCCTTATACATGTACAATACTACATGTATTCTTACTGCAGTGGAACCTGAATTTATTCAGTTTGTTAATGCAGGTTTATTTCCACCGTGTTTATAAAATATAGTTACTTTACTTAGAGCTGAGTTTATTCAGCAATTGATTTTGACAGGTTACTCAATAATTATTATATATGACATTAGAATTTGTAAACTGCACTTTCCAGCAATCCCAGATAATTCTATACATTCAAATATCATCACAACATGTCATTGTCAAAAAAGAAAATTAAAATAATGAATAAATCTCGCAGTTATCTTACTAAAAAGTGTTTAATTATTGACTAAATTTTAGTTGCATTTTTAACTGTCAGATTGCAAAATTTAAATGAAATCATGTGTAACCTGGTTCAGGTATGTGCTCATATAAGTTGTCCAGTTATGTATGTTTTGTATTGTGTCATGTGATGTCTATTTATGTAACTTGTCTAAATATAGTCTCATGTCTAGTTGTCTATATGTCTGTATTATTGACCTTTATGGGTAACTGATATAAGACTTGTTTGACCAATAGGGACTTATGGGACACTTATTGTTATAATTTACCGCCAAATTTATTTTTAACATCACTTTTCTTAGAGTCATCATGGACACATAGAAATATTAAAAGATGTTTATTCGGAAATTTTAGAAACACACCATAACTGGTTTTTTGATATATATGTATTGAATTAATTCAAGTTGAAAAAAGATTAATTGTTATGAATGACAACAAAATAAACTGACATATTTTGTTCGCCAATTGAGGAGTTTATTCTTAATACTCCATATGTTGCATATGTCCATGATGAAAAACCTACAGTTTTAAGAATCTCACAAAATGTGTTTGTAGAATAATCTATTACATTTAAGTAAATGTATACTTACTACTGAAGATGATCATCATTTTCCATTAGTCGTGTTCTATCAATATCTATCCACAGTTTCCAATGTTTTTCACCAGCAGTACCTGAAAGAAACTTTTTAAATTCCTCGATTCCTCTACGTGCCGTTAGATTTGTAATTTTCCTTTTAGTTGTCCTAAAATGTGTGTCACATTCTTCATAATCATCCTCACTATCTAATAAAGAATCAACATCACTTTCTTCATCTTTTTTCTTGTCTTCTTCCTTCTTACTCTCTTCCATTACTTCTTTGACTTCTTTATCTTCCTCAGATAATTGGGGCTCCTCAACAAAGGAAACTCTGTCTAACATATCTACGTTATACTCCTTAAGAACATCAACAGGAAAAAGACTTTGAATATCAGGATTGCTAATGACTTCATCTTCTTCCCGATTGGTTAATGATGACACAGACCGTTTCATTACAGCTGCCACTATGGCTGTTCCTAAATCATCAATATTTTTAAATATTATACTATTTTGGCTTGAACATCTAGTATTCGTGACATTCTCATCTTGTTCATTTTCAACATCCTCTACATGACCTTTGTCCTTTGACCCAACAGAGTCCCCATCATCACCTCCAAAACCAGATTCATTATCAGCATCTGCCTCAACAGATTCCAATTTAGGATACGAATACACTGTTGAACTAAATGGTCTTCTTCGTTTGGCAGTATAATCCTCAGCGACTACACAAACTGAATCTGAAGGTCGTGGTGTCATTTGTTTACCATCAGTCTGAAATAATTTACTTGAGTATACATCATCATCTTCATCAAGAGAATGTTTAGATGTATATCTTCCACTATAAAGTGAACTTCGAACTGAACTACCCATTCCACTTTCTGACCTCTGATATCCATCTAAAGTACTATAGGCACTTACTGGACGGGCACTTGTTGGTCTTCGTAATATTTCAGCACTTTTTGGCCGAGACACAGAAACATAGGTTGTCGAAGTATCTTTTGACATTTGAGCAAAGTTGTACCATGCGTCTGTATCTGTGGTATTTGTATCACCCATGGAAACATACATTTCTTTCATTAATTGTTCTTTTGGATCTATTTTTGGCAATTCATCTTCCGGTTTCTTTTTAACCTTTTTCGTTCGTACTCTATCATCAATTTTCATTAGGACATACTCTCCATGATCACCTATAATTTTAGCCTGAGATAATAATTTTCCTAACCGATATTCCATGTAAAATTCACTCTCCAAAAATGCATCCAATCGTTGCTTTTTGACCCAGTGAATACCTTGCTCAGGATTGAGTGTCTGCAAATAAAAATGTATAATAATTATCAAACATGTAAAAACAAAACAATTTACACATATAAAGTTAGTGAAAAATGAATTTTCATTTTCAAAGTTAAAATACATGTTGTATCTTTGTCTGTAAAAGTTTGAAATTTATGCAAGTTACATATTTATTTTCAGAAAAATATGATTCAAAACTGGCAGCTGAGGAAGACAGTTTTTGATAAAATTAGATTTAATCAATAGAAGTGTATCCAAAATACTTTACATTAGTTGAAATTAAATTCATAAATATTCATATAGGGAAAAGGTTTTTTAAATTGAGAAGGGAAAGAAAAAAAGCAAAATGACTTGGAATTTATTTGTGATCTACCAGTATACATATTTATACCAGTATTCCAAACCTCATAAAAATTGGATGAAGGATAAAATAGTAATTGCATGAAAGCTGAAATATTGCATAAAGATTGACAGACATTAAACAATTGAGGGTCACAGACACAAAGTTATAATAATCTTGTGATAATTGTGACAGTCAGTATATAAATGTCATCTTACTTACTGTAACATTGTACATTGTATTATTTCTTCATTTTCTGATTCTTTAGGGTCTTCTATAGGAAACAGAGGGATATCAATAAAACTGTGATGTTTGACGACATTGTAAATTTTGGCTGACCTCCTCTGTGACCTTATTGCTGATTTAATCTGTCTAGCCAATTCCTGTTTTGCACTGCTGACCACTTCGAATCCTCGAGTTTCCTTGTTGTAACATATCGGAGTTGGAAAAGTCTGAAATGAAAAAAATTATAATTTATAAATTGCAAAGTTAATGTTTATTTACCAAGTACTCCATACTTAATATCTCTTATTAAAAGATATTTGTTGAAAGCTAGACCAATCGAATATTAGAAATTATTTATGTGACCAGTCACAATTCACAACCTACATTCATGGTAAGACCAATCAAATTTTGATCATCATATTCATTGGACCAATTCAAATATGCAACTTATTTCATATTTTCATGGTAAGACCTATCAAATTTCAGACCTTATGTTCCTGGAATGACAACACATTTAATCTAAAAAATTTTCACTATTCAGAAATATGAATAAAATGAACATTGAAGAGAGTAACTTCAACTTCAACTTCAAAAATGCATAGCTGACATAAGTAAAAATTATTAGTCTTTAAATCTTATGTGCTGGAAGTTCCACAACAAAAATCAATACATTCTAAATATGGTTCAAATCCATTTGAAAGATGGAAACTAAATGCAAACAGACAGGGAGATGAGTGACAGATTAAAACCAAATGATTGGTTGGTTGTAATGAAAACCCAATGATTGGTTGATTGAAATGTTGCTAAATGATTGGTTGGTTGTAATGTTGCTAATGTCAACATTGACATTTCCATCTATTGGCAATGATTGCAAGTTAATTAATCTTTGAGGATTAACGTTAGAACATGTTCATGTATATGTGAGATGTGAAAGTGTGTATTATGGTCTGTCTTGTACTAACATACACTCAGGGTGACTTTTTGGTGAGGTGCTAGCTCACTAAATCATAAGACCACAGACAAGCATACCACTCCCCCAGTTACATTTTCCTGGCACTGGGTGAACTAGTTAACATGCTTAATGCATAACACCAGGGAAGGAAGCAGTATATCAAATTTTAAAGTCACATATGATCCGGGTGGTGATTGAACCCATGACCTCTCACTCTTGAGGATACCGAACTGACAGATGCTTATATCAAATTTATTATAGCCCCCCCTCCCCCCATTTCATTAACAAAACACAAACAATAATGATAATTGCTAAACCAAAGACAATAACAAACCAATAGATCAGTCAGAAAAGTCTCTTACATCTGATTAAAATTAAGATACTAAACAAAAATATGGAGAGCTAACTTTTTTTAAGGGTGTATGTATATTTTATTTTAAATAAACCACTTCAAAAACTGGTAATGGTAGGTGTGTATTTATATATCCTCTATAATATCTAATAATAAAATTTCAAAGTTAGAGTATTTTTATACAGGGTCAATTAACCTGTTTCATTTTCAAGATTTTCATAAAATTCTTTTATTCATGAAAAATATATTAAAGTACCATTAAGTATCTCTATATTTGAGCAGCTTTAAGTTTCATTTTAATATATATAACTGGATGTTATAGATACTTAAAAAATCACCCAGGCAAGTTAATCTCATATATATTATATATATATAATGAATGAAATATTCATAACTTTAAAATCCGGCTAATATCTCATGATCAGATATATTCTGTCATGTAGATAAATAATTTGTCAATAATTGTCACTACTGAATGCAGATGTCATAACGGAGACCCCCTAATGTAAAATTAAAACAACCTATGGTCTAAAGTAGCCTACGATTATTAATATATATTTTACATAGATAAATACACCTGAATGGTAAAAATAACAGGGTTACCGGTAAATAATCTGGCCTATAAAATATCTTTTGAACTGTAAAATACTGGAGGATTAAAAGAAATATGCTTAATCCTAGACTATTGAATTATGAAATGTAAACTTTGTTATGAATATTGATGTTATGTATTATATTAATTATTAATGCAGATATAAATGTCTTTGTTTCATTTCCATTTCTAACTTCAGGCTCAAAAAATTGTATTATTAGCAAAGCAATAAGGTGGAAATAGGTGTTACTATTCTGGTGTTGTCACAGGTGGCAGTGGTGGCTGTGTGTCAAAATGTGAAAGTTTATGTAAAGTAATATATTTTCTAATTAATCAAAAACTAATGAGGCAAGACATTTAATTCCGTGGAATTCTTGTTTATGTAATAATACTTGTGAACATTCAGAATATTTTATTAAATATATGCAAATTTTCTTATGTTACTAAAATTTTCATTTGCCCACTAGTGTCCACACTCAGGTTTCAAATAAGGCCTCTGAAATTGACAAAACAAGTGTGAGGCATGGTACAAAGTTAACCTTTTCTACTAGATACTATAAAAGATTGCAAAACTTTACTATGCTGTGACTTTACATGTACTTAGAGCTGGTGACATCTCAATATCTTGATCAATTTTATTCACAGAAATGTTTTAGTATCTATAACTGGAAAGGTGTGATGAAATTATTCAAAATAAATGTGTTTATGCAACAACATTCCATATAATATAGTTTTAAGAACATATATATTGAGATATCATATGATAATCTTGAAATTTGGACCCATGATATGTGTAAGAGATCATTATTTTAGATCAAGGTGAAAAGTTTCATGACAGCTTGAAATACCAAATAAGCAAGCAAAACATAAATCTCTTAAAAGGTCATTACATATGTGTTCTTTTAATAAACAGTCACCAACTTCTTGTATTTTGGTTTACGAGTTACTCAAATAAAAGTCACTACATACATGTATTTTTTTTAACTAAAAGTCACTTCATACATGTATTTTGAACAATCAGCTACCATTTCTTTATTTTGAACTAAAAGTCACTGCATACATGTATTATGAACAAACAGCTACTAATTCTTGTATTTTGAACTAAAAGTCACTACATACATGTATTTTGAACAAACAGCTACCATTTCTTGTATTTGAACTAAAAGTCACTACATGCATGTATTTTGAACAAAAAGCTACCAATTCTTGTATTTGAACAAAAAGTCACTACATGCATGTATTTTGAACAAAAAGCTACCAATTCTTATATTTGAACTAAAAGTCGCTACATACATGTATTTTGAACAAACAGCTACCAATTTTTTGTCTTTTGAACAAAAAGTCACTACATGCATGTATTTTGAACAAACAGCTACTAATTCTTGTATTCTGAACTAAAAGTCACTACATACTTAGAATTACCAGTCACCACAAACACGTTTTTTAAATTAGCAGTCACACCTCAATTTTTTATTAAAATTAATAGTCACTACCAATGTGTGTTTAAAATCAATAGTCACTACCTACGTGTGTTTTGAATTAATAGTCACTACCTATATGTATTTTTAATTAGAAGTCACTACATATATGTTATTTTGACTTAACAGTCACTACTTACATGTGTTTTGAAATAGCAGTCACTACCTACATGTGTTTTGAATTAGCAGTAACTATCTACATGTATTTTAAATTTATAGTAACTCCCTAAATGTGTTTTGAATAAGCAGTCACTATCTACATGTATTTTAAATTTATAGTCACTCCCTAAATGTGTTTTGAATAAGCAGTCACTATCTACATGTATTTTAAATCTATAGTCACTACCTACATGTGTTTTCAATTAGCAGTAACTATCTACATGTATTTTGAATTAAAAGTCACTACCTATATGTGTTTTGAATAAGCAGTCACTATCTACATGTATTTTAAATTTATAGTCACTACCTATATTTGTTTTGAATTAATAGTCACTACCTATATGTATTTTGAATTTAAAGTCACAACCTATTTGTGTTTTGAATAAGCAGTCACTATCTACATGTATTTTGAATTTATAGTCACTACCTACATGTGTTTTGAATTAGCAGTAACTATCTACATGTATTTTGAAATAATTGTCACTACCTATATGTGTTTTGAATTAGCAGTAACTATCTACATGTATTTTGAATTAATTGTCACTACCTACATGTGGTTTGAATAAATAGTCACTTCCTACATGTGTTTTAAATAAACTGTCACTACCTACATGTGTTTTGAAATTAACTGTCACTATCTCACTATTTACATGTGTTTTGAATCAATAGTCACTACCTACATGTGTTTTGAATTAATAGTCACCACCTACATGTGTTTTGAATTAACTGTCACTACCTACATGTATTTTAAAATTAACTGTCACTACCTTCATGTGTTTCGAATTAACTGTCACTACCTACATGTGTTTTTAAATTAACTGTCACTACCTACATGTATATTAAAATTAACTGTCACTACCTACATGTGTTTTAAAATTAACTGTCACTACCTACATGTGTTTTGATTAAGCAATCACTAAAATCTTATATTTAAAATTACTAGTTGCTAAATGCATGTATTTTATATGAGAAGTCACTCTACATTCATTTTATATGAAAGATCAATACTTTGAAGCTACATGTATTTTAAAATTAACTGTCACTACCTACATGTATTTTAAAATTAACTGTCACTACCTTCATGTGTTTCGAATTACCTGTCACTACCTACATGTGTTTTTAAATTAACTGTCACTACCTACATGTATTTTAAAATTAACTGTCACTACCTACATGTGTTTTAAAATTAACTGTCACTACCTACATGTGTTTTGATTAAGCAATCACTAAAATCTTATATTTAAAATTACTAGTCGCTAAATGCATGTATTTTATATGAGAAGTCACTCTACATTCATTTTATATGAAAGATCAATACTTTGAATCTACATGTATTTAGATTAAAAGTCACAACCTAATATGTACATGTATTTTTCAGTCAATATGTGAATTGAATGAACTATTTACTTCTTTTTTTTTTTTTGCCAAACTGCTCAGTTTTATAGTTGCATGTCTTGAAAGCTGCCTTAAAACTTAAGATTTAAGGTATAACATGACCATCAACACACAGCAGAGCAATGGCCAAAACACTGTCTAAAGCTTGTGATGGTTCAATATAATTATTAGTATTAATGTAGAAATTATAAATAAATCAAATTTTCTTTTCTTTCTATGATCATATGAAAACCTTAAAGAAGGCTTCTGCTTACTTTTTTTTTTTTTTTGATGATTCAAAAGTTGCAACTACTACAAATCAGATTGGAAAACAAGTTACATAATGCCAAAAACAGAAATGATGTTACCAGCCTGATGGTTTCCATGTAAACATTGATTTTATCTGTGTAAGCTATTCAAATGACAGCCATTAATGTTTGAAATTCAAGTGAATCTGAATCAATATGTTTAATTTAGAGGAAATCATGATTTATTACTGATAAAAACGTTTTTGTGATCTGCCATAATGTAATTACTACTACTGTACATTTGTACATCCAGGGTTCAGATACAGGTGTATTGTGACCTGCAGAGCACATTATATTCAGCTTTAATTGTATTCCAACCTAATCATTTATCTGTATATCTATCTAGGCCCATTAGATTTTGTTGGCTAAACCAAAGTCAATGAATTTGCATTTTAAAAAATGTTGTTGAAACAACAAATATATGTTGAAGACTTACACTTTTGATTTATATCAATTCTCATTTTTGATAAATCAATTGCATGAATTAAGCCTTCAAGAAAAAATGTTAAGTCTTGAAGAAAAAATGTTGCCAAAAATACACAATTGTTTGATAACCAATTGGTTAACATGAAAAACATGAAACACAAAAAACATAAAATCACCAAAATGACAAAGCTGATTGGCTGTTCATTTAAGTTTAAAGGTCAAGCTTCTTACTCAATGTTGTGACATTATTTGTACAATACCAAGGTTATTAATGGTTTACGGCTTAAAGCCCTGAATGTCAATGTGTATAAAAATTGTTGTAATATAAACTTATTATCTGTAAATAATTCTTTTGTTGTTTTTGTTCTTTTTTTATGTAATCATACATGACTAACTCAGTAATATTTGCTAATAATTACAGTAATTTTCTAGTCTGTATATTGCTGATAATTTTGGAAATGCTTGTGGTAAAAATCCTGTAGAAAAAGCTGTGGCTTAGTAAAATTGTACTTACTAGCTAAGCAAGTATTACTTAGATAAATGGCTTGTAATATCATAAGCAAGTGACTTACTGTATGCCTATTTGAACTTGACACAAGGGTTTTACTAACTACATGAACTTGTCTTTTGCTTGTTTTCATTAAATAAACAAAGAACTTTCCAGACTCATTTAAAAGCAGAAAGTCTTACAAACTAAAATGGTACACTGTATTTGTTTAATAACTGGTTCAACTTGGAACAAAATTATTCTAGCTTCAAAAGATTGAAATTCTGGAACTACATGGTTAGCCCTCTCTCTCTCTCTCTCTCTCTCTCTCTCTCTCTCTCTCTCTCTCTCTCTCTCTCTGTTTTTAGTACCTGACAAGAAGCAGTGTGTAACAGACTAATAATTCCTAATTAATACATGATGTTAGTATCACAATACTTACTGGAAGAGCTAAGAAAGCATTGAAGTATTCCACAAATAAATCATCAGTTGTAAGAAAGTCCTCCTGAAAAATATAAAAATATATATATTTACAAAATGTACAATAATCAAATTTACATGATTTACATAATCACTTTATGTTAACCCTATTCCAAGAACAAGAAGTTCTTGTTGGCTTGGGGATAAACAAACTTGCTCTCATTTTGATTAGCTGGAAAATTGCTGATGCAATGTTAAACAACCCACGTGCTCAAGGTATGAGGTCACCTGCTTAAGCACGTGGGTTTTTCTCCGGGTTCTCTGGTTTTCCTCCCACAATAAGACCTTACGCGCGCTACAATTCGGGCCAACGAGCTAGATTAATATAAGTTGCACAACTTGTTTCTAAATCGTTGTAAAAGAAATAAAGTTTAATTAATAAAACAACATTACAACCAATCAACCAACCTCTGTTTACCAGATCAAAGCACTTCCTCCATTTCAAGGCATAAAATGGTCAATGTTACCTCCTTGTTAGAGAACAAATAAGATTTTAATTTAATGTCAATTATAAGCTGCAATTTGCTTTTAGGAAGATTGTATTTCTATGGCTAAGTGGCCATAGCACTGGAGTACAGACCACAGTCCCTATCACAATCTAGGTAGTTTCTCATTAGGAACAAATTCGAGCTAGCACAACAAAGTTTGTAATTTTGCTAACCAAATGTTAGTGGTTTAATTTTGTCAGGTACTGGTACTCTGGTTTATTGTACGATTCCAGTACCAACTGCTTCTATATAAAATTAATGACATAATGTTAACTGAGTGTAAAACATCATTCTACCCACCCTACAAATTCCCTCTATACAAGCTGGCTGTAGATTGCTATGACAGTGCTGGTTTAATTGTCACAAGGATTTTGCACTTTTGATCACCGAGTACCCATTTATAAATCAGCTGATTACAGTAGGTTAAGTTTATCTCGACATACAACAGTTTTTAGATGAAAATCATTCTACGAGTACTTTATAAACATAGATATTTTTAAATCAAATATTTAAAGAATATTCTAAACCTGAAATATAATAATAAACCTGTTCAACATTTCCGCTATAAAATTAAAGTCATAAATAAAACACACATCAGAGAATATATAAGGATTTTTTTTTTTAAAAAAGTGTTAATCTAGCAACCCAAAATTGAAATACTTGATTTTAGAGAGGTTTTAACTATTAGACTAATGTTCAAGTTGTTCTGACTACTGATCAATTAAGTTGATCTGAGAAATATTTTGAGAGGTTTTCCGACTATTCATCGATTATGTGGATCTGAGGTTAAACCGAGAACCAAGATAAAAATCGGCTACTTAAGTATATATAGATTTAAGTATTTTGATATTGATTAAACACCGTTCAAACATGACTTTATCGAATTGTTTTCTAGATGTGTAAAAACATCAAGAGTCATTTTTTGGTATCTAACATTAAAACATGGCTTATCTCTGTGTTATGATCAATATTTAGTAAGATAAAAATCGAAAGAAATTTATGACAGGTACAAGAAGTTAAAAACTATCTCACCTGTTTAAAATCATGTTACCTGTACTATTGTAGCGGACCCGGTTTGATAGGTAGCTGGGTAGCTCAGTTGGTAGAGTGTCCCACAAGAATTGGAATGGCCCTGAGTTTGAGTCCCAGTTTGGCCGTAGTTCAGACCCTGGGAAGTGGCAGACCAATCAGTTGGTCCCAGGGTGAAACCTGGTTATTTTGGATTCCAAGTAGTTGAATTCGAAAAAAAGGAAGGGAGGAATGAAGCAGACGGTAGTGTCGGGCGGTGGGCTTGATAGGTAGCGGGGTAGCTCAGTCAGTATAGCATCCAGCTAGTGTTGGGAAGGTCCTGGGTTTGAGTTCCTGTTTGACCACTGCATTTTTCCCTTTCCTGTTACACTATATTGAAGCAAAGTGAATGTCAAATTTTTTTTATTTAAACTGTTATCAAATACACAAAACAGTAAAATGCATGTGTACCATGAGTGGTGAAGGAAAAATATCAAGAGATTAAAATGCATTTCATTTTTTTAAAAATACATAGTCACTTTTAACTTCTAGTACTTCCTGTATCTAAAGTATCAATTAATATCTTTAAATGTAATACAGAAATATAGCATTTTTTGTAACAACCAAGGTATTCAAAAATGCATCAAAATACATCCCTGATATAAAAAACAAAAGAAACAGAAAAAAAGACCACTCATTATAAGAATTTTTACTTTAGAAAGAAAATGGAATTACAGTATATGGTGGTGTTTAAGTAGATAGGTAAAGTTAGCTAATAGTAGCCAGGTACTTGTGGGAGTAAGCTAGAAGTAGCCAGTTACTTGTGGGAGAAAAGTTAGCTACTAGTAGCCAGTTACTTGTGGGTGAAAAGTTAACTACCAGTAGCCTGTTACTTGTGGGTGAAAAATTAGCTACTAGTAGCCAATTCCTATTGGGTGAAAGTTAGCTACTAATAGCCAGTTACTTGTAGGTGAAATGTTAGCTACTAATAGCCAGTTATTTGTGAAAAGTTAGCTACTTGTGGCAAGTTACTTGTGGGAGAAATGTTTGCTACTAGTGGCAAGTTGCTTGTGTGAGAAAGGTTAGCTACTAGTAGTTGCTAGTAGTGAACTTAACCTCTCTGGTTTAAGTAGTCTTGTAGGCCCACTTTGTTAAGCTAAAAGAGCATTCAAAAAACCTGGGTTTGTTTTACTCTGAGGAGATGTGCGTACTAAAAGACTTATTAGATATACTTATCAACTTATCATACTTATCAACAATTATCAAAATTTAAAAAAAAAATCCAATCCAGTGCAGAACACAAGTTATTTCACTTATATATGAAAATGTTTATCCTTACTGTCATATACTCTAATGGTCACACAGCAAAATGATATACACATTACCATAAGTCGTTTAGCAAAATAATTTACCCTCACAGACATACAGCAAGATGATTTACTGGTTTCCTAGAGTCATGCACAAATTGGTATACCCTTATGTTTATGCATGGAAATGACATACTTTAATCATCACACTGAAAGATAATATACTCTTTTGGTCACACAACAAAATAATATACCTAAATCATGGTGCAGCAAAATGACATTACATACCCAATTTGTCATGCAATGCCCATTTGGTCATGCAACAAAACGATATGCCCATTTGGTCATGCAACAAAATGATATACCCATTTGGTCATGCAACAAAATTTATACCCTTTTGTCATTCAGCAAAGATACACCTTTAGGGGTATAGTAAAATTAGATAACATATACCCTTATAGTCATACAACAAAATAATAAGTCCTATTGGTCATGCAGTAAAATGATAAACTCTAAGGTAATGAACTATTGTGGCCTTATGTACACATACGTACGAAGAGGATTAAGTAAGTAAGTAATGAACTAGTAAGATGAGATGGTAAAATGCAAAAGTTAGACTGGAAGGTAAAGACAAGATGGTAGATCAGGATGTAAATGTGTGAGATAGTTTCTGGTCTTCAAATAGTACATGTACTATAGCGGAACCACTGGAATTAAGTGTCCTCACAGAGCTTTGTGTGTGTGTGTGTGTGTGTGTGTGTGTGTTTTCTTGTGTTGTTTGTCTATATCTTTTGTAACGTTTATTTTATCATGTTCCTGGAAACACTGGTTATTGTCAAGAACAAGATTTCCAGTAACAAACTACAATTAATTGAGATACTAAAGTGGTATTACCAGTACAAAGTGTTACACTGAGACAAGTCAATCAGCCTATTTTGATACAATCACAATGGTTGTCAAAACTTCCATGGGAAAGCATGGTAAAAATTTGGATCTGAACATTAAACTGAATGCATTATTCAATGCTGACAACACTAGAGATCTCATCTCCCATTGATACAAGTTGTTCATTGAATCAAATAATAAAAATCTATAAAAATTATTCTTAAATGTCTAAATATAAACAAAGAATTGATTTGGCTTGTTGTATTTCATTAAGACAAGCTAAAAAAAGATACAAGTTGTATAAATTATTACACCTGATCATGGTAAACTTATTACAAAATCCAACCAAAACATAAATATCCCTACCTTAACCAAACCTGCATAGCCTAAATAGAAATATGTCCATACTATGTTTCCTAAAACATATTCAGTCTAAATTAAACTTCAGTAATGAAATAATTATAGTAAAAATAAATACCATGTTATAAAAATAATTATGTAAATACTTAAAAACAATCTAATATACTAAACTCACCAAAGTTTTTCCTACTTGAACTATTGTCGCCTCCATTAGAATTTTATTTCAATATTTCAATGGTTTTATCCCTATAAGTGACTTTTATATATTTCCTTCATCATAAAATAATTATGAAAAATCTAACAAAAACCGTTTATAATTCCTTAATAAACAACATCATAACACCTGAAGTGTCCAAGCATTTCCGTTTTAATAAGTGACAATAGTTTTAGTATTTACTTTACATACAAAACCCAGCTAGAAAGGTGTATATGGTTGCTAATACTTAAGCCAGGATTAACTATAACAGTCACAGACATACAGGAGAGCAAGGACATTGTCATAAAATCATTTATATACTCTACTGCCCTTTATATTATATATATAGGTCTGTTTTATCCAATAAAGTCCTGTAAAATTTTCTTTACACACAGAAAAACAAACCACTTTCAAACCTCTTTCAGTAGTAAATATATAATAGCATATATAAAAAATATATATATATATATATATATATATATATATATATATATATATATATATATATTACAAATGTGTATATATTGCTATATAGAGCAAGATCACCCACCCTATGAATTTAAAATTTAAAAAAAATCCAACATTATAAGTTATTAGATATTCATTTATATATTTTACATCTACGGACATATGTGCATGAACACCTTTACTTTAAATAATTACATTTTACCTGTCAATTGTTCTTGATTTAAAACTAAACATAATGTATCAATTATTGGAAAGGACTTATTTATTGGAATCACCATTAGGGTAAAAATGGCTAATTGCTCGATTGTAATATTGACTGTGTTACCTTAGTCGTTTGTTTCTAGGAGATTAGATTAAAGATTAACTGTTAAAGCATTCCAATGACATTGATCTCAGTGGAAGGAAAATCTTGTAATTTAATTGTATAATATATATATATTTTTAAATGTTGATTTATTTTGGTAGCTTTCCCTTAGGTATCCCCCACCCATAAAAATCCTATATAAAATGTTATTTGGAAAAAAAAAATATAAACAGAAATGTTCAAAAAGCTAGAATCTGTAGAAAATATAAATAAAATCAACAATATTAAAATTTTCATTATGAAAACAACTAATTATAACTACAATGTTTTATTGTTTTGTTTTCCTTTTAAAATTTCAATTTAAAATCACAAATTTTATTCCTTTTTTATATAAAACTGGATAGATTTCAAACCTGATAAACTATCCCAGTTTGAAAGTATACATGACAGAGAAGTTTACTTTTATTAGTATATTCATAAAACTACAGGTAAACATTTACACCTGATTTTTGTTTACTGTTGCTATTGACACTTAACCATGACAGTTTGACCAGTACAGGACAGACATAAAGTGTGGATCATTGTGTACATCTATAGATAATTCCTATAAACTAGAAGTGTCTCTAGAATTTAGTATTTTAAATCTCATTTTTATGGACATAACTGATAATTTAAAGACCAGATTTTACACTCATTTATAAATGTTTAGGAAATTTGTATCAACAATCTTTAAGGTGGTTCTACACTAAATGATTTTAAACAACTCTTGAAAAAAAATTTTCAACCCAAATGTCAAATCTATACTGTTCGAGTTTTCCTCTGCGACACTCAGCTTCAGAGAGTATTTGTAGAGCATGTTAAAGGGAAAGAACCAGTATAATCAGAGCTTGATTATTTGTAATTATATGACTTTTTAATCCCCAACCTGATGCTTAGAAATATAGTTATTTGAATAGCTGTAAAAAAGAAGAAAAAATGTAATTTTAATTCAACAAAATCACAAGTCTTTCTTGTCACCTTCTATTATTTTTCAAATGCATAGGAGATGCATACATTTGAAGTGTAAGGTCTTTTGGCTAACTTAAAGGTTTAACATGAGTGCCAAGGCTTTCCACTTTGACCGTTTTAACAGCTTTTCATGCTCAAAGAATTCATTTCTTCAATGCCCAGCAATGACCACTAATGAAAATTTTGCATGATCTTTATAAACACTTTTTACAAGGTTTTTCAATTGATGATAATAAAGTAATAATTGTGAGTACCATGGTAATGAACAAAGATCAAGACCAAATTTCATGCATAATTTCTAAATACATTCAGAATTAAATTTCTGAATCTTTCATTTTAAATCTTATGGTACCCTGAATGAAATTCAAATCAAAGTAAATGATACTAATTATTCAAAATGATTTATAAGGAAGGGGGTCTGTCAATTTTTTTCAACAGATCAATTATAAAGCATAATGTCTGATTTGACCTGAAAAAATAGGACACAACATATTTTATAAAAAATGACTAAAATGCCATTCAAAATTTCAGGAGTGTTTATGAAAATTTTTATAAAAAATTCTTGTAGGTGGAGCAATGACATTAAATGATATTCAATATTTCATTACATTTATTTTTTATAAAAACACCTTTATTCTTTTTTTATTATAAGGTTAAAGGTTCAAATTAGCTGAGGTGATTTTTAACAAGTATTTGATTATATTTTATATAAACATGCAGTTACCAGTAAATTATGTTTTGACCAGAAATGTAAAGATCACATATTATTAGTAAATAAGTTTGTTGGGCTACAAGTAAACAAAAACATTTATTGTTGATGTAGATATTCAGTAATAAGAAACAGACTGTACATTTGTTCTAAACTGAACAACTTCAGGTCTGATGGCTGTGTTATGATCAGACAGGTATTTAACTTAAGTAAATTTATTTTATACACAATATTCATTATTAATTGTAATAAAATATCTCTGTTTAGAAGGCTTTTAATTTAGCAATTTTAAAATCAGTTTTGTACCAGTTTAGAACAATTTCAGTTAACCCATTGTTCAATATAGAAATGGTATCAGTTAAGCTATGGTTTATTTAAGAGGGTTTTAGTTCAATCAGGATAAGGTGTACAGACAGGGTTTTCATTTAGCCATGGTTTAGTAAAAATAGAGTTTCCATTTAGACATGGTAAGGTTTTTATATCAGTTTTTAGTGTAGCTAAGGCTCAGTTTAGGCAGGGATTCAGTTTACAAATGGCTCAGATTAGGAAGGGATTCAGTTTACCAATGGTTCAGTTTAGACAGGGATTCAGTTTATCAATAGCTTAGTGTAAACCACAGCTTAGTTCAGACAGGGATTAAATTTACCAATAGTTTAGTGTAGTCACAGCTCAGTTAAGGCAGGGGTTCAGTTTACCAAACGTTTAGTGTAGCCACAGCTCAGTATAGGCAGGGATTCAGTTTACCAAAAGTTTAGTGTAGCCACAGCTAAGTTTAGGCAGGGATTCAGTTTACCAATAGTTAAGTGTAGCCACAGCTAAGTTTAGACAGGGATTCAGTTTACCAATAGTTAAGTGTAGCCACTCCTCAGTTTAGACAGGGATTCAGTTTACCAATAGTTAAGTCTAGCCACTCCTCAGTTTAGACAGGGATTCAGTTTACCAATAGTTTAGTGTAGCCATGGCTCAGGTTAGGCAGGGATTCAATTTACCAAAAGTTTAGTAAGCCACCAATGACTTAGTTAAGGAGGGATTCAATTTACCAATGGCTCAGTTTAGGCAAGAATGCAGTTTACCAATGGCTCAGTTTAGGCAGGGAATGAATTTATAAATAGTTTTTTTTAGACAGCATTTCAGTTCAGCCATGTATGCAGATACGACCATCAATAGATAATAACTCAGTAAAGCAATGGAAAGAAGAAACACAACAGCATTTCCTGTTTTGAAACAGCTTAAGAATGACATGTCATGCAGAATACATTATCATACCTTACTTCAGTTTACCATGCAAAATTTAACATCTTTTATCTAGAACTAAGAATTTATCCACATTAATTAACACTGAATGATCATGCTAGGAATACCCGGCATGTCATAGTCTAGTAGTGCACTCTGTAATTACGATAAAAGAAACAAAATATCCATCCCAGTTTGGCAATATGTAATTTAAAAGCAGAAAAACAGAACTTAAGACAAATAAATGAAAACTTACCGGATATTGAGATTTCTCTGTAATTATAAGTTTATTATCCATTGATGTCCATGACAGAATCATACCAAACAGAATTTACAGTTACCATGCACACATTGATATACCGTTACCAAAATACCTAATTAACGGTAACAGTGACATAGTGAAATCTGAGAGTAACTCATTGTCATAATTCTTTTAAAACTTTTGTTTAAAATTTTACTGTCAAATAAATAAACTTCCCTTCTTGACAACAACAAATTCTCACAATAATATGATCGACGTTCCAAAAGTTTGATTTCGAATATGTGTATATCCATGTAATGGTAATGTCAACTCCCACAGATAGGACGTTTAAAGAATTATATTCTGGTATCTTATAAAAAATTCAATATAGGCTAATTACAAAGAATTTTGTGTTTGTATAAATCATAATAATGTTTTTCAAAAGAAATGTTATTCATTAATTTTATAATTGGGTTTAACTAATCAATAACTAGTTTGTAAAGATTAAATTTGAATATAATTGGACATATCTACATTCAATTATTTAAATTTAAATAAAATTGAAAACTAGGACTATTTCATATATTTAAATAATGCATTTCATTTTAAAATCTACTAAATTATGAATAGTAATCTTTGATGTATTGCAAATATTTTCAATGACTGCATAGAGCCATTTAATAAATTAACAGCTTTTCCCTAACAGGCACTTGTACATTTGTAATTATTTATAAGTATATTGCATTTACCACAAAAAAAAAAAAAACAAAAAAAAAAAAAAAAAAAAAAAAAACAAATAACATATTTTTAGAAAAAAAAAAATCTAAAAAGCTATAATATAGGAAGAATAGATACTTAGAGGAATACTCGACATTCTTAAATAAGTAATATAGTCAATGGGTTTCTTTTGATGTTTGGTGAATATATGAATGGCATAGAGAAGAGTGAAGTAAAGAGCAGTAATGGTGTTTAATGTTACAGTCTAGAATCTTATACTGAAGTGGCCAATTAATGAAGAAAACCCCAGACACTTGTCAAGCCAAATGACATTTTTCAAACTAGGATCTGCCAGAGTGTGTGGAGAATGTACTTACATCATATACCACTGGCATGTCAAGAAGTGTCCAGATTTAATGGTTCTTCCATGACAAATAAAAGAAACCTCAAGTTTATAGGTACACATCTTGACCAAATAAGCCTTGTAAAGGCACACACACACACACACACACACACACACACACACACACACACACACACACTAATGGGTTAAGTATAGAGGTATAAAGGCACATACCTTGACCACTTAACCCTAGTGGCTTGAACTGAAAAGCACAAACCTTAATCACCTAACCCTAGCAGTCTGAGTCTGAAGACACATGCCTTGAAAACATGTCTCTCGCAGTTTGAGTTTGAAGGCACATACCTTGAAAACATGTCCCTAGCAGTTTGAGTTTGAAGGTACATGCCTTGAAAACATGTCCCTAGCAGTTTGAGTTTGAAGGCACATGCCCTTGAACACATGTCCCTAGCAGTTTGAGTTTGAAGGCACATGCCTTGACATATGTCCCTAGCAGTTTGAGTCTGAAGGCACATGCCTTGAACACATGTCCATAGCAGTTTGAGTTTGAAGTCACATGCCTTGACCAATTGGTCCTAACAGCTTCCTAATTAAATGGAGTTTAGCTGAATATTTGTTCATATCTGAGCTTTTTCTAACAAGTCAATTACTTTTAATTTATAACAAGGATTAATCTAAATGCAAGTGTTCAAACATGAGTCTTTTGTAGGTATATCTGATCTGCTTTGCATACACAGATAGCAGTCTTTACAGTGCTAGACCCCTTGACGGCAATGTCAGATGTACATTTACATACTACATGTATTAATTAGTCCATTATACTGCTATTAAACTAAAAGAGATTTTCAACAAGACAATCGCCTTTCTCATTTGACATTTTTTTAATCACTTGGCCTGTACTACTTCTCACAAATGGGTTGAAGCTCTACCAACCCAGCTCCCTAAGAGTTTGTTCTTTCAAAGTCCCTGCATTTATACACAGACCTGCTTAGCAAACAGTCTGGTTTTCATGGATAGTTACTTTTAAAGTGGATAAAATAATGTTTCTTGTTACATAAATATCCATTGGCCTTAACAATTAGTAGGTAGATACCAACAAAAAATGCTGTGTTATATATCAACTTGTTGGCCGTTAAATTTAAGATTGATCCTTGATTAATTAATCAACCAATTAAGACAAAGTCTGAGATTATTTAACACTCTGGCAAATATAAAAATATATCAATGGGAACATGTTATAACTGTAAAAACATTCCTGTATAGGAAAAAAAATGTTGTGTTATACAGAACAATCTCCATGCTTTGATCAGATAAGTTTTTTTGAGTATTTTATACAATTTACACCTAGAATTACAAGATTTACATAAAAAATAAAACAATTATTTAAAAATTTACATATCTGATATAGTATTTAAATGATTGTACTAAGTTTGATTTACAAGATAATATAACAGTACTCAAGGACAAACTGTTACATGATAATGGCTGAATGTCAGTTTTATATTATCTTGGTTTAATAAAAGGATTTCAATTAATTTTTGTTATGTCACTGCTTTGATATAGTTTGAACAAGTGTAATATAAAATACTAGTAACTTCATATAACTTGAATTGCATGAATTTTATTTAATGTCCCTGAAGTAGCACACACACACACACACACACACACACATACACACACACACACACACAAACATGCTTTATTTGCATTTAGTTACTGGAAATCAAAAACTTGTACATATGAGGTAAAAAAAAGTAACATGTAGAGACTGTTTCTTAGCATTAACTAGTAGGTTAAAAATTTCTATTTAAAGTGTAGCTACCTCCATAGTGGCCGATGGAGATCTTACTTTCTCATTATTTATACCCTGTTTCATCAAAATGTAGTTTGTCAATGCATTTATACTCAATATATTAGACACTTTAGTAAGCTTAAGTCACAGGCTTGTATATATGCAATTTCGTCTTTTTAATGAGGGTCTATTGTGCCAGCCAGATTACACTAGGCTAACCCTATATGACCATGATTGGTGGTGTAATATGCAAATGTCACACTGTATAAGTACATGTTATAATGGGAATTCCAGTGTTAGCACTGAGACAGTTGCAGAGTCTACTACTTCACCAATTTCAGTCCATTATCGGACACTAGGTGTCAGCAACAATGTTAAATGAAGTAACTTGCTTATGGTCACAACAAATTTCAAACTAGATTAAACCAATGTCAATATTTCACCGAGAGTTTGATGTTTTAACAACTAAGCTACATGAAAACAAGTTCCAAAAATAAAATATAAAAATACATGTATAACTTAAACAAGTACCCTATGTTGTAGATTTCAAAACCTAAATTCTAAAAACATTATCTTTCTACTTTACTAATTTATCACAGTTAGAATACCTTTCCGAGATCCTTTGGGATCCCAATATATCCGACAAAGTATTCATTTATTTTTATCAAACCACCTGCATTGTTCATTATCAACAAACAAATGTACAGAGAACTAGCTGGTAATATTAATTAATAATATTGTCATCTTAGAAGATTGAAATCATCAAAAAATTAAAAATAAAATAATAAAATAAATAAATAATTCACTACTACTATAGGTAAATCAATAAGATTAAGATTTTATACACAGACATCTTGATTTTTTTTATGTCTCTTTTCGCATTGATAACTTTGATTCTACTAATACTATGTGCACAAAGGGAAGCAACTCTTAACAAACACATGAAATTGCCAAACTGAACATGAACAAAGTTTTAGGTAGTATTTTAAAGGATATGATGTTGTTTCTAGCAAATTATTTTAAATTAAGAAATACATGTATATAAGTATTTATAAAAATATATTTTGTTTACATAAATATGTTTAATATTGTGGAAAGAGAAAACTGATCAAAACTTATATTTACCACTGCAGCAGCTCAGTTGGTAGAGTGCTCAATCAGTAAGTGGAAGGTCATGGGTTTGAACTGCAGCCAGGTCTGACCCAAGACTTGAAAGTAGGTAGTGACTGTTTTTTTCGCTAAGCACTCAGCATTACGAAATGAAAGTCACGTTTTTTTTTTCGAATGGAAACTTAAAATAAACGAGGTCCCATGTCACGGCAGGCGTGGCACAATAAAGAACCCTGCTGTATAATGCCATCAGTGCAATGCACAGGCAAAATTTCTGCACTTTGGCCTATAGCTGGCAACATCTCGATATAAGTGAAATATTCTTGGCTTGGACGTTAAACACCATTACTTTCAACTCAAAACATTATATTGTCATATAATAAACTGATTCAATCATAATATCAACATGATCAATAAATAGAAAGCCATATTTGTAGACTCTCTTACATTGCAACAATTTTTGTATATGGTAGTCACATGCTTAACTTTTTTAAAAATATAGGTATTATTATAATTCATAACAAGAATTTAAATGTCTCGCTGGTAATTTTTTGATCAAGTAGAGAATACATTACTTAAACTTTCACATTTTGACATGCCGCCGTCACCGCCAACATGGAAAAGTAACACCTAAGTCTCGCCTTATGGCGATGCCAGGCTTGACAAAAACTGAAAAAAATTTAAAACCATTTCAAATCAATTATTGGCCCTACACACTAAACCTGTCTATTGTTACACAGTTGTTTGACATCAACATTACAGGATATCTTTTTTTATGCATTGTAAATGCTAATTTTATGGGCCATCTAGACTGTAAATCTCCTCTGGTTTCCTCCACCATCCAAGAACTGACCACCTCGAAATAAGTGAAAGAATTCTGACTGGGGCATAAAACACCATAACTCCACTCCACTCTACTCCATCGAGACCTATTACCCAGTGCCCTGGTCCCGGAGTATATTTGATCATCACAAATTTAACTATAAAACATGAAAACTTTTTCTAAAAAAGCTCAGGATAATGTAAATATCAATATGTATTTTCTAGGTTAGTGGTTCCATTTAAAACTTTTTTCATTTTACTTAATCAAAAGATATTCCCAGGTATTCAGCACAGAAATCAGATTTTGCAATATAAGGGAGATAACTGCAAGTTCCAAGACCATCAAAGAAAAAACTAAATGTCTTAAAAAAGTGTTTTTCAATTTTTTTTAACTGTAGGCATTTTGTTTACTAAAATAAAAGATCAACATTAAAGTGAATATCTTAATAAAACCAACATGCTACTTAGTTATATAGCATCATGATGTAGGCCAATGCTACTGTAGTTTAAATTTCTCATTATAAAACCACCTAAGTAGCACAATCATAGTCTCCACCTCAAGCTGGAGGTCATGGAATCAAACCCCAGTCAGGTTATACTACAGACTTTTAAATTTTAGATACTGCTTTCTCATCTGAAGCTCGACATTAAGAGGACATAGTACTGACAGGTTCCCCTGGTGCCAGGATAATGTGACTAAAATTTATCTTCCATACTATGTAAAAAACAAAGAAACAACTGGATAACAGCTAGGTATCTCAAAAATTAACTGGGTATTTGAAAGACTGACCTGTCTTTAATTGTAAATATCCAAGAGGTGGGACAAATATTTCTAGAAATGTGGATAATTCAAAGGTTTTTAACTAAATTATTAAATGTTAGTCAATGCATTGGCTGAATGGGCATAATTTGTTGTTTACATTGAAAGAATAATCATAAAATATAAGTTTGACTACAACACTTACAGATATATACCAGACAAATTTTCAGAACTGTTGAAAACTGAACAAGAAGTGCACATCCCTGGAATTTCTCAACATTCATTTTAACTATTATCCTTAATGAGCTATTACTATCTGGGATTTTTTTAAACCTATTTACAGCAGCACATAGCATTCTATCATCCTACACAAGTCACTTTTTCAAGATTTAGACAAGATTTAGACTATGACTTAACATGCTGCTTTCAGTATCAAACTTATCAAATGTTTAGGTAATACACACTGTACTTCCTTTTTTAACCTCCTACCCCTGTAAAACTTTTGAAAAAAAAATCAAAAATATGTTAAAAATGGCATGATTTTGTCATTTTTTGGCCATTTCAGTTGAAATAGAAATTTAGTGGATGGTACAAAAGGGAGTCTTTCCAACATCTGTCTAGTTGAACTATTGAGGTGGTCTTACTTCAAATAAACCTGTAAATAGTTCCAGAATTTGATCATTTATCCCAACAAAAGCTGCCAAAAGAAAAACATAACTTGGTTGTGTTTATAGTTTATCGAAAATCCTTAAAGATGAACATTTAACACTGGGGCGCCATCTCCACACGCTCATACCTAGTTATGTAATTTACAGTAAGTTACTCTTTTCATCATGCTGGCAATCTCAATGTTCTTTAACAAAATAAGACATCATAATTTCATATATCAAAATTTTTACTCACTAAATTTTTTTAAACTATTATTGGAAAAACACATAAAATTCTTTTTATCTTATTATTAGTTTTCCCTCCCATGGTATCCAAATCATGACATAAGTAGAAATGTACACCGTAATCAAAGTCTAATTATTCATAATATATCAGGCATAAGCAAAATATAGCAGTACTTTATTTATAAAAATTAAGGTTTTTATTTAAAATTATTAATAAACTATATTTCTGAGCCATTAATTTTCAAAGTAATTTTGACTATTACCTGTTTTCAAAATGATATGATTTAAATTTAAATTCAAATACATTTTTATTTGCATTTTTTTAATAATACCATCAATTGACATTTAGATCTAAAACTCTAAACAAATCTTTAGTGTATCCAGGTTTTTAACAAATTCTATACACATCTACACACCAAACATTGTGATATAAAACCAATTTAACTCAACATTACTTACAAAAAACTTCAATAAAATGAAAAATTATGTTATACATGTATGTATAAAAAAGATATATCCAGAAGATTTCACATTATTTATTTCCACCATAAATTATTTAAACTACCTTAATGCATTTTTGACGAATCTTGGCTATAAATTTGACAACAGAGTTGTACAGTAAATTTGGAGTTTAAATTTGGAGATTTTACAAGTATGTCAGTCATATATAAATAAAACATTTCATTTATATAAGACTTATCTACCTACATTTTTAATTAATGTACTTTAAATACTTTCGCTAAAATTTAACAATACACAAAATTCAAATCATGGTCACCATAATGTTGGCATGACATTATTGGTTAACAAATCTCTCTCTCTCTGTCTTTCTCTCTCTCTCTCTCTCTCTCTCCCCCTCTCTCTCTCTCTCTCTCTCTCTCTCTTTCTCTCTCTCTCTCTCTCTCTCTCTCATGCACACACATACACACACACACACACACACACACACACACACACACACACACACACACTTAATAGAAAATGTTTTAAGGACAATGAAGCTATAACCTTGAACTTAATTCTAAACTTGTTGCCATTGGATACAGATGTCTTTCACTGTCGAATTGTCAAAAACAATATTTCAGTTTTCCACTACTGTCAAATTTGACTACTTATGTATAGAAACACTGGAAAGAAAGACAATGAATTCTTGGGCTTCTATAAAGAAATCAATGGAGTATGGCACTTGTTAATGCACAAATAATTGTCAGCATAAAACTCAAATACACACAGACAGTAAATCACTGCCATTTTATAACTCAGTTAAAATCATTCAAATAAAATTATTTTGCACCAATATGAATTATGATAGAGGTACTTTATGATGTAAAATATGCATCTCTTAACACTGAATTGCCAACTTTGTAAACACCTTCAAAGAAAAAAATCTAGATCATTTGAGATGCTTAAGACAGCTATATAACATAAGGAGATATAAATCATTCACTTGACAATGATTATTGATGAATTTTCTATAAAACTCTTATGATTTATTATCTTAAATCTATATCAATATGGTTCCTGTTAAATCTTTATTGGACAAAAATCTATATAAATACACTAAATTAATCCTGAAAATAGTCTTCAGATTTATATGATATTTCTTGATTCTTTCCTTTGAAAGCTCAGATTAATAACTCCGCTCTTGTTGCAAATAGCTGAAAAATTACTGATGCAACATTACAATGACAACAAATGTCTCTGAAGGTCTTTTTTTTTTAGTTTTAATGAAGGTCAAGGTCTACCAACATAGCAAATTTTATAACACTTTATGCATTAATTTTAACTGTGAAGTTTCAAGCTTTCTAGAATTTGTACCACTGTGGTAGCTCAGTTGGTAGAGTGCTCGCTCTGTAAGTGGCAGGGCATGGTTCAACCTGGGTCTGACCCAAGACTTGAAAGTGGATAGTGACTGTTCTTTTATCAAGCATTTGGCATTACCAAAATGAAAGTCACAGTTCTTTTGAATAGAAACTTAAAAGAAATGAGGTCCAGTGTCACGGTAGGCGTGGCAGGATAAAGAACCCTGCTGTACGCACGTGCAAAATTTCTATGCTTTCACCTATAGCTGGTAACGTCTCAATATGAATGAAATATTGTTGACTGGGACGTATAACACATTACACAACTCAACTCTAGATTGTTTGCTCATGAAAAGACAGAGTTACTGTGTTGCACAATACAGGTCATGGTCAACTTAAATAGCTTGACCTTTTTGTCACTTAAATTGAAGCATTTGAGCTTTTGGGTTCACAATAAGAAACTGTTTGAAGGTATAATTTTTACTGTAACTTCAACACATGAAGCCTCATCCAGTTAACAATGCATACAAATGTACAATCTATTTCCAACATGAAATAATTATGAAGTATCAAAGTCCTAAAGATCCTTTCATTGTAACATTTGACAATACATGTACAATTTTTTTAGTTTTCATTTGCCTCAAGTTCCATCTTATATATTAGAACTTGCTTTTAAAGACAATTACAACTGGAAGTGTTACCATTAGAAACAGGCCTTAAAGTTTCATATGTAGCGGACTGGACTTGATAGGTGGCTAGATGGATAGATGGTAGATCAGTTGGTAGAGCATCCTACTAGTATTAGAAAGGTCCCGGATTCAAGTCCCAGTTTGGCTGCTGCATTTTTCCCTTTCCTGTTACACATAAATTAATTTGATTTTCAAACATTAAATACCAGCAAGTAATGAGCTTTATAAATTAACTGTCAAATAAATGTTTTTAAATGGAAGATATGACAACAATTTTTAAAGAAATTTTATATTTGATTTTCAAAATCTCATAAACTTATAGAAAATTATAAATAAAATAATATTTGGTTTTCATACTATGATTAAAATTTTTGTCCATGGATAAACACAGAGGAAAAATAATTACTAGTACATGTATATCTAACTATTGAATTTAATGTCAATGTAAGGTCAAATGTTGGGGGTTTCCTATTAAATTAAATTGAATATTATCATGTTGAAGAATATTATGACCATATTTAAATATTCAATAAAGGTAATGAAAATAGACTCTTGGTACAAGTTCATATAAATGTTTATACATTATTCACTTATCATATTGGAATAAAAGCTTTTTGTTAATTGTATTCAGATAGTCATGAATGTTGGGTTATACTACCTATAAATTATGATAAATGCTTTTGATGGCTGTCAATAAAATTTCTATAGGAATAAATAACATGGAAGAAAAACTAAAATACTTTCAGTTTTTAAACACTTACAAGTTTGATAAAAACTCTTTATTCTGAAAATTTATATATTTTCAAAAGTACATTAAGATATAGAAAAAGCCATTTAGATATGCTACCAAATCCATACATGGTCTGCACAAACTGAATAATATTAAAAAAAATAAATAAATAAACATGCAAGTACATACATGGGGAAAATAAGGACATTTCACTTTTCAAACTCATTTTTCTTTAATTTTAAACTTTCAAAAGTACAATCTTATTCAGAACAAATTCAATCAGAATCTTAAGTGTGTAGAGTTTAGAACACGGAAATTTGATTCCCTTATGATGAATATTTAATTAATATTTCACAGGGTTGCGGGCTATATCTCAGTTTATGGACCAGGCAGGCACCCCGAAAATATCCTATGGATCAATGCGAATCTGAAGCCATTATTATACCATCTTAAAATAGATATTCCTTTAAGACAATGATTGTTTTTGCATTACAGTTGCCGTTCCTGACTGTAACTTTGTTTTTGAATTAATCCGCTGGTTAAATTATTTGGGTTAAGATGTACTTTTTGTTAGTGTAATATTACCATAACTCATCAAGGATTATCGAGTGACATAAGCAAACAGCAAACATAATAATGACCAGAACCTCTGGTCTATATTGCAAAATATCACCCTGAGTAAAATCAAAGCATTTATTACAAAAACTAATTCATGAGGTATAATATTACAAACCATATGATAATTTCATTCTTTGTTATTCAAATCATTATTTTGATAATACATGTTTCCAAAGTAAGCCATCAATATTAAGATATAACTTCCAGAGACAATTGTAGTACAAATGTATAAACAAAAATCATCTAGTACATGTAGTTCATTTTCAAGAGAAAATGTCCATTTTTGTTTCAAAATTGCTTTAGTAATAAACTAACTACCGGTATGTTGAATTACTTGAAGAAATAAGTAATGAAAGTTTGAAAAACTTAGAGCAACAAAATAGCAAAGATTTTTGCCTGATTTGTGTTTCAGGAAGTGTACATTGTGAAGATGGTGTGATACTGAGTAAATTATAGAGATCTTCAATCCTTGTTTGATTATAAAATCTTTACCTTATTTCTAACCTTTTTAGTCAAGAACAACTTTAAGGGAGTTCTGATCTTAAATCATATTAGACTGACAATTGGGATATCTCTCATATTCACATCATCAGGATTGGTTTCTTTCTCAAATTTTAAAGTGCTTTGTTTTTACTCTTTTATAGCTGAAAATACTTGTAACATGCTAAATGAGAACATTTTAGTATCATACCAAATAATGAAAACAATCAAGAAATTATTCAGATCAGACAAGTTTAGCTTGTCTTATACAAGGTCAAACAGGGGTCAATATCTCAAACCTAGCAACCAACAGTAGAGTTTTATGAAGTATTTGAATACTATACAAATTCCTTTTTGTATATGCATGCTTATCATAAAAATTCTGATTTAAAAAATATACACAAGTACAACATACTTACCAAATCATCATAAAGGACTATCTCTGGATCTGAAATGTAAAACAAGAATATAAATCAGAATTATCAAACCCTGTAAATTTACAGACAAAAGCAATAACACCAAAACAAATTCTTCAAATCAAAGTATCTTGTGTCTGAAAGGTTACCATTTTCTTTTTCACTGAAAGCATTAGTCAATGTGTTCCAGTCGATTAGAATGTTTTTGCACAGTAATCTCAATTAAATGCTTGTATTTAGCAGTAATTATCCATTTTCCGAAAGACCTAACAATAAAGTCAAGATTAATAATACATTGTATTAAGTTTTAATGTATGCCAATAGATCAGTAGGTCAGTTAGTTAAGACAATTATACCACTGTTATGCCCAGAGTACAGAGGTATTTAAAATTTGCGACAACCTTCCAGGAATAAGCAAGAGATTGTGAAAGATCTTAGTAAGGTTGATATAGGGTGACAGGGGTTTAATCAAATGCATTTGTTTCAAAACCTAAATAAATGTGAATAAAAGTGAATGACATTACAAAAATGCATTGTTCTTTAGCTTTTCTTCTTTTATTGTTTGAAATACTAGTACATGTATGTACATTTCTTAACATTAGGGAAAATTTGTAAATGAAAAATGGCACATTTAATTTCTGTTGGATACACATAAAAACAAGTGTACCCACTGAAACAAAACAACTGCACATGTCCTTTTAATCAGGTGAGCTTCATACATGTATGATCATTTGCAAGAGTTCACCTGCCATTTGTAATCAATAATCCCTTTTTTATTTTAAAAAGGATTTTATCATACAATGTTGTGTTTCTGTCTGCTCAACAGTAAAATAATTTAATTATAGAAAAACAAATAGCAATTTTTATGCAGAAAATTGTTTAATGCCTTAGACATTTATTCCGTGGAGAACAATATTATCATAAAAACCAACAATTATGTGATTTATTTCTGTATTTATACTTATTTTGATAAAATAATTGTCTGATATCACCATGACGAAAATACTGAAGCAAATAGAGATTTAAATGACAAAAGTAAAAGTTCAATACCAGAATTCAAACCATTTCCTGCTCAAAAACAGAACTATGAGAATTAAATATTTCTTTGATACAGAATACAAATATATGTATAATAATCAGTTACAATTTGGTTAACAATCCTGATGTTAGGGCTTTATTTTATTAATTCATCTATAATCAATGTTGTGTTGCTAATTCTAGAATAAATATTTGTAAAATACATAATTTTAGTGAAATAAAAATCATTATTTACATTATTTATAAATGTATGTCTGTATGTATGTATGTAAGTAAAACTGACAATATTAAAAAGTTTTTATTGATAATTTTAAATTTAGGATTTTATTCACACCAAAATGCTTAAAATGTATAAACTGGGTTCTATTATGTGCAATTATAACTTTAGAAAACAAAACAAAAAAATCAAAAAAAAAAAAAAAAAACTTTTAACAAACAGTAATCAATTTTTGATAAAAGATGTAAGAAAAAAAAGTTTATTTGGACTTGTTTTACCAAGCACCTTAAAATGAAAGTTACCGGCTCATAAAATGATCTTAACAAGAGTATGACTTTGATTTGCCAAGGATCATGAAACAAACTTATAAGTGCCTTCATTGATCTTCACAATGAGAACAGATCTCATTTACCAAGCACCTTGAAATGAAAGTTACGGGTTTATTAGTTGATCTTAACAATAAGAACTAATCTCATTTACCAAGCACCTTGAAATGAAAGTTATGATTTCATTAGTTGATCTTAACAAGAGTATGACTTTGATTTGCCAAGCATCATGAAATAAAGTTACAAGTGCAATAGTTGATCTTAACAATGAAAACTGATCTCATTTACCAAGCACCTTGAAACGAAGGGGTTACGGGTTCATTAGTTGATCTTAACAAGAGTATGACTTTGATTTGCCAAGCATCATGAAATAAACTTAAAAGTGCATTCGTTGATCTCCACAATGAGAACTGATCTCTTTCACCAAGCACCTTTAAATGAAAGATACAGGTGCTTCAGTTCATTTTAACATTATTTATTGCAGAAGGAATGTTAATGTTAAAAAGTTTCTACAACTCTTTTTTGGCCATGGAAATTTGGATATCGGTGAATTAATATTTACCAAGATTAAAAACACTGTTCAGTCTATCTTTTCTCTGTTAATTACTAAAATGTTTCAGGTAACTTCATGTGTCACTGTAGAGCTTTACAAGTCATACATAGCAACACTAATGTTCAATATTTAATATTCAACCCAACACCAATTGCATATTCATTTGGATGCTATATTTGTACCTGCTTCAAAATTATATAACAGCATTTTTGAAATTGAAATCTTAAAATCAATATTTTTTAGTACAGTTAACATTTTACATCTATGATAAGTATGAAATAAATGTATATATTTGCTGAGTGTCATAAGTTATTTGTAATATCTAATTATCCATGAGGCATGAAACATTGTAAGACATCAAATGGAAATAATATGGGACTATAAATATAAATTTATCAATTTTATTGATAAATATTCAATTATGTATATTTACAAGTACTGAAATATTGATCACTCAAAAAAAGACAGTCAAATCATCTCTGCTTGAAATGTCATAACAAAATCATAGCTTGAATTACCGGTACCGTGGCAACCTGATACTGTATCAAACATTTACATGACCCAAACTATTTTGTAACAAGTGCATGTACAATCGCTAAACTAAAGCCTTCAATATCAATTTCTGTCACGAAGGATATAAATTTCTAAAAACTTGGTAATAAATATATATCATATTGCACGAACTGCATTTACTGAATTGAAAAAGATTTTAAAAATCAATACAGGATTTTAAAAAAGAATTTTAAAATAAGAAATGAAATGATTAAATTTAAATGTATATCATATTTCAAGTGCAATGTTTTAGATATTTTTTGACTGTTAAGTTAGGGGTTTATCATAAACCAATATAAGTTAATCCTCTATTTGTCACATAAAATACTCCAATCACTTCAACTATAGATACTAAGTATCATCTCTTGTTTGTTAAACCTTTAAAGTCATTACACTATTACAAAATAGTACTTTTAATCTTATCAGTGGTATCCTAGCTCACCAAGGTGATTCTATTATGCTAGCATTGTATGTACAAATTAACACTGAAAGTCGATAAAGAATTTTGGACAATTGATCGTAATATTTTATCATAGTCTTGATAATAGAAGTAGATTTTGTGTCTTGTTTTAGTCAGCAATTCATAAGACAATGACTGATAATATGCTCTTAATCTTTTTATCATGGCAACCTGCAAAGAATGTCTCATGATATCTTAAGTTATAACTGTCAGTATACAGCCTGTCCTTTAATCACAGGTGCTTTTAATATAGAGATTAATGCATTTGTATACTTCAGTATTTAAGATAGGTCACAGCATTTCCCTCATCTAAGACAGTGTGCAAAGGATATCTAGCATTGGTTATAGTTAATACTGTGTATAAAGCCTGTCTTTTAAACACAGGTGACCTTAATATAAAGTTTTATTGCATTTGTATACTTCAGTACTTAAGATAGGTCAAAAGATTTCCTTTACCTAAGACAGTCTGCAAAGGATATCTGGCATTAGCTATAGTGAAAACTGGTATAAAACCTGTCCTTTGAACACAAGTGGCCTTAATATAGAGATTATTGCATTTCTATACTTAAATGTTTGAGATAGGTAGATCACAAGCATTTCCTTCTACCTGATTCTAGATCTACATGTACTTAAAATCAGTGTATTAACTGATTGTAATGGCATCTCATGTCTTAAAAACTGTTCACTTATATTAAAGAAACCAGTTCTTGGTGTTGAGGTGGGAAAATAATAGTTCCCTAAAGAAAAATATGATTTTTGGTAAACAACCTTTTTTTTCATTTTGGTATACTCAAAACAGATTCCAACCTAGGTTTTTAAATCAAAGTACGGTATTCAGTGAGAGGGCACTTCAGACCACTCTACCACTGTGTAATTCTAGCGCCAGCCAGATGAAACTAGGTTTCTTTGATATTAAATTAGAGCACTGTGTTCAGTGACAGAACACTTCAGACCACTCTACCACTGTGTTATTCTAGCGCCAGTCAGATGAAACTAGCTTTCTTTGATATTAAATTAGAGCACTGTGTTCAGTGACTGGGCACTTCAGACCACTCTACCACTGTGTTATTCTAGCACCAGTCAGATGACACTAGGTTTCTTTGATATTAAATTAGAGCACTGTGTTCAGTGACAGAACACTTCAGACCACTCTACCACTGTGTTATTCTAGCGCCAGTCAGATGAAACTAGCTTTCTTTGATATTAAATTAGAGCACTGTGTTCAGTGACTGGGCACTTCAGACCACTCTACCACTGTGTTATTCTAGCACCAGTCAGATGACACTAGGTTTCTTTGATATTAAATTAGAGCACTGTGTTCAGTGACTGGGCATTTCAGACCACTCTACCACTGTGTTAATCTAGCGCCAGTCAGATGACACTAGCTTTCTTTGATATTAAATTAGAGCACTGTGTTCAGTGACTGGGCACTTCAGACCACTCTACCACTGTGTTATTCTAGCGCCAGTCAGATGACACTAGGTTTCTTTGATATTAAATTAGAGCACTGTGTTCAGTGACTGGGCATTTCAGACCACTCTACCACTGTGTTAATCTAGCGCCAGTCAGATGACACTAGGTTTCTTTGATATTAAATTAGAGCACTGTGTTCAGTGACTGGGCACTTCAGACCACTCTACCACTGTGTTATTCTAGCGCCAGTCAGATGACACTAGGTTTCTTTGATATTAAATGAGAACACTGTGTTCAGTGACTGGGCATTTCAGACCACTCTACCACTGTGTTAATCTAGCGCCAGTCAGATGAAACTAGGTTTCTTTGATATTAAATTAGAGCACTGTGTTCAGTGACTGGGCATTTCAGACCACTCTACCACTGTGTTTTCTAGCGCCAGTCAGATGACACTAGGTTTCTTTGATATTAAATTAGAGCACTGTGTTCAGTGACTGGGCATTTCAGACCACTCTACCACTGTGTTATTCTAGTGCCAGTCAGATGACACTAGATTTCTTTGATATTAAATTAGAGCACTGTGTTCAGTGACTGGGCATTTCAGACCACTCTACCACTGTGTTATTCTAGCGCCAGTCAGATGACACTAGCTTTCTTTGATATTAAATTAGAGCACTGTGTTCAGTGACTGGGCATTTCAGACCACTCTACCACTGTGTTAATCTAGCGCCAGTCAGATGACACTAGGTTTCTTTGATATTAAATTAGAGCATTGTGTTCAGTGACTGGGCATTTCAGACCACTCTACCACTGTGTTATTCTAGCGCCAGTCAGATGACACTAGGTTTCTTTGATATTAAATTAGAGCACTGTGTTCAGTGACTGGGCATTTCAGACCACTCTACCACTGTGTTATTCTAGCACCAGTCAGATGACACTAGGTTTCTTTGATATTAAATTAGAGCACTGTGTTCAGTGACTGGGCATTTCAGACCACTCTACCACTGTGTTATTCTAGCACCAGTCAGATGACACTAGGTTTCTTTGATATTAAATTAGAGCACTGTGTTCAGTGACTGGGCATTTCAGACCACTCTACCACTGTGTTATTCTAGCGCCAGTCAGATGACACTAGGTTTCTTTGATATTAAATTAGAGCACTGTGTTCAGTGACTGGGCATTTCAGACCACTCTACCACTGTGTTAATCTAGCGCCAGTCAGATGACACTAGGTTTCTTTGATATTAAATTAGAGCACTGTGTTCAGTGACTGGGCATTTCAGCCCACTCTACCAATGTGTTAATCTAGCGCCAGTCAGATGACACTAGGTTTCTTTGATATTAAATTAGAGCACTGTGTTCAGTGACTGGGCATTTCAGACCACTCTACCACTGTGTTATTCTAGCGCCAGTCAGATGACACTAGGTTTCTTTGATATTAAATTAGAGCACTGTGTTCAGTGACTGGGCATTTCAGACCACTCTACCACTGTGTTATTCTAGCGCCAGTCAGATGACACTAGGTTTCTTTGATATTAAATTAGAGCACTGTGTTCAGTGACTGGGCATTTCAGACCACTCTACCACTGTGTTAATCTAGCGCCAGTCAGATGACACTAGGTTTCTTTGATATTAAATTAGAGCACTGTGTTCAGTGACTGGGCATTTCAGACCACTCTACCACTGTGTTATTCTAGCGCCAGTCAGATGAAACTAGGTTTCTTTGATATTAAATAAGAGCACTGTGTTCAGTGACTGGGCACTTCAGACCACTCTACCACTGTGTTATTCTAGCGCCAGTCAGATGACACTAGGTTTCTTTGATATTAAATGAGAACACTGTGTTCAGTGACTGGGCATTTCAGACCACTCTCCCACTGTGTTATTCTAGCGCAAGTCAGATGACACTAGGTTTCTTTGATATTAAATTAGAGCACTGTGTTCAGTGACTGGGCACTTCAGACCACTCTACACTGTGTTATTCTAGTGCCAGTCAGATGACACTAGGTTTCTTTGATATTAAATTAGAGCACTGTGTTCAGTGACTGGGCACTTCAGACAATCAACCACTGTGTTATTCTAGCGCCAATCAGATGACACTAGGTTTCTTTGATATTTAAATTACAGCACTGTGTTCAGTGACAGAACACTTTAGACAATCTTTCACTGAGTGCATGTTGTTGTAGTGCCCGTCAGATGACACTTGGTGTCTTTGATATGGATAATGATGGTTTAATTGGACTAGTTTACTCAGAATAACATTTTTGAACTTCAATTTCACCAAGCTTTAGTATGTCAGGCAAATATAATATTAGACAGAGTTTAGCGGGACATAATTTATATGCCACTATAACATCACATAGTTGCTCAATTTATGTATCACTGTGTGAATATTTACTGATGAACAGTAACAGAAATGTTGCAAGAAAACTAAAAGATAATCATATTCTCAAGAGGAATGATCTCTTCTTGGAAACTGGACAATGTTGTTGTTCTTGGTTAACTTACAGAAGCATTTAGCTCAGTAGTAGAACAAGGGTTGTAGGTTTGAATCCTGACATAATATCAGAGCTAAGGCAAGTCAGTTCATTTTACATTGCTTACCTGGTGTTAGGATAATGATCCAATGAGATAGCAACCTCTACCACTGCTGTCTTGGAGGGCTAGCACCTAAAAACCACTTGGGTATATGTTATTGCTGTACAAAGCAGATATTTGAGTAATCCACTGCCAGTCATCGTAGGGTAACATAGTGTGATCTTACTTGCACTATCATCAGAGTGTGCCAGTTCTTTGGTATTCTGAAGGTTTCTCTGAGATATCTAATCTTACCTTTTTTTCAGAGTTGTGGTTGATTTCATAATTTAAACTGATACCGATATAATTTTTATAAAATTTTAAAAAAAGTCAATTCTTAGGGTCACATTTTTCTTAAGCATGATCATAGTTCAGCAAAAGGATTAAGAAACGTTAATAAGTTAAAGATTCACATACTGGTGTAACTGTCAGAAGCTCTGCAGGAGTTAAAATACCTCAAACACTAAGATATAATGTAAAACATGTTACAAGTCTTATAATATTTATTTCTTTTAACAAAAATATACATTTATACCATAAATTTTTGTTAAAACATGAATAATGTGAATACGATTTAGCTGAATGTTGAAACTTAAAATTTATCTTTATACTTGATGATAAGTTTTAGCCTGATATAGATTGATAAATGGCCGAGTGCCGACATTATCAGTGGAATAAAAAACACAAAATCATACTATAATCTTTGGTCTTTGATTATAAAGGTGTAAATTACCAGTAACACCATTGTTTCGGTGTAATCTGAGGATTCTAAATAATTGTAGCTAAGTTTTAAATATGCATTCTTTAATCATCATGAATATACAAAAAATAATAGATTTCATGTCATGGTTATTTATCTTTTTTTTCAATTTAAATGTTAATTAATTTTTGCCAAATAATGTTTAACATTAGTAAGATAATTCAATACCTCTAAAAAATACTTCTAAAATTTAGAATATTATTATACTTTAGTCAGGTATATAAATTGATTTTTAAAAAAATCTTATAACTGCTCAAAATATCTGTACATTGTAGTTAGCTTCTCAACAAAGTTCATCTTATTGTACTAAGTACAATTTGAATTTGTGGGGGTTAAATAAAAGATTGAGGTAACTTAGTCAACAATTTGGGGGTGAAATAAATGATTGAAATAGAGGTAACTTGATCAACGATTTGGGGATGAAAAAACAATTTAAATAGAGGTATGGTAACTTAGTTGACAATTTGAGGATGAAATAAACAATCAAAATAGAGGTAATTTTGTTAACAACTTGCTATGTTTCCATAAATTTAAAATTACTAGTAGCCAAATTTCAAAAATCTGTGATAATATAGTCTTTTTTAAAGTATTTTCTCACAAATTTGCTAAAATATGTTACTTTTTGAAAGAATTTCTCAGAAATTAGTAGCCAATGGCAATTTTGGCTACCAAGAATGGAAACATAGAACTTGGGGATGAAACAAACAACTGAAATAGAGGTTACTCGATCAACAATTTGGGTATGAAAAAAATATTGAAATGTGGTAACTTGGTTACTATTTTGTCAAGTATTTTTCTCTTATACTCAACCTAAATCAAATTTTTGGTAAAGATCTAGGGTTTGAATCCAATTCCAGCAAACCATTTTGTTGTTTCCGGTTCAAATACAGATGTAACTAAAACTGTAGAACTGAAAACATGACCTTTATGTTATATTCGATTATGGATGTGCTGGAAAATCACAGGAAATCATTCACCATTCCAAGAGTAATCCGACAAGCATATATCTTAATCCTTTCATCAATAAGACTACTCGCGGAATACAAACAAGATTTTTTTTTCAATTTAAAAATGCTAAGATAATGGATAGTAACAAATTAAAAAAAGTAAAAATGTGTCAATAATCATTTTACTATTTATGAAATAATGAAAACCCATTGATTATATAAAGATTTCCCATACATTTATTGTGCAGCAGATAACTCAGAGAATCAATAAATGGAACACCACAATTGAGATCAATTAAATGATTAAAATACTCACGAGAGTTTTTTTTTTTTTTTTTTGAAATCTCACCAATATCTTTTTGTTAAAATTGAATAATAATTTTTGTTTGTTCAGAAAATTTAACCTTTTTTCTAGATAAAAGACACTAACTGGATTTAAACTCATAACTCTGTGATATTTATACCAATGTGAAAAAATATGAATCCATTGTCTGCATTTGATCTTCCTTAAGAAATAAAATTCAACAGATTGTCAATCTTATTAAAAGGATTTTGAATAAAAATTGTAAGCAAATCAAATAAATTGCAAATTTAAATTAGAAACTGCAATACCCCTTAAATATAAAAAAAATCTTATATCTACAATACAGTTGGGTAACCAGAATTTATTTTTTTTAAAATCCTTGTTAACTCATATTTTTTACAACTTGCTTTAACTGATTATACAATTGGTAAGAGTGAGAGATGTAATATCCACCAGTGTGTGCATCTGCAGTTTAATGTCAGTGATTAAGAAAGTCAAAGAATAGATCATAATCAAGAAATAGCTTTGTCTAAAAAATTACCATTGATATTTTAGATTTGATCAATTTAAGTAAAAAAAAGAACCTAAAACTCAAAATTTTCAATTAATTTACTGAAAACATTGTACCAACTGTAATTTTTGACCATGTAGTTCCACATATTTACAGTGCTCAATTAGCAATCAAATCATAATCTTCATATAATTCATCATTACATTTAAAAAGTTTTAAAACAAATCAATGCATTAAAACAAATGTATTTACAAAATTAAGAAAGTAATTTTAATTGCAAAATATTATTAAATGTTAAATTTTTTATAGTTAGTTCTGAAAAAGCCAAAATTTATAAGTTAATTTCCATTTAATTCAATAAATATAAAATTCATCTTTTATTAAGATATTCCAATAATTCATTCTTTATTTGCATAATTTAAAAAAAATAATTTAAATCTAAATGTTATCAGTGACTCTTTAAAAAAAATCAAAAATATACTTACCTAACTGAATAAGAACAGTTGTCATTCTATCACATAAGTTTTTAAAATTCAAATTTTAAATCCCGATTTAAAGCTTTCCATATTTGATTTAAATTATAAAAATTTCCATTTTTATCATCCAAATGAAGTTAAAATGAATTAAGCCTTTCCACCTTCCCAAGAGAAAAGGTGTTGAATTTTGTAATTAGGTAAGTCTGTATAAGGTTTAAGCGTCAACCATCTCCCAGCAACTCCAATCACCTGGCATGCTGTGTGGAGATCTATCTGCTATATGTGTATATACCTTTAAATGTTCACTTCCTTCATTCATGTTAAGAGGGCTCTACCTGTGAAAAAGACATGTTGATAATTAGCTTATAAATCACAGATAGAGAGCTGGAAAAATGTCAACAGTCAATAGTGTGTTCTGTAAAGTATTTTATATCTAAGTGAGGGGGGTAAGGGGGTAGGAGGGTGGGACAAGTATATAGGCATGGTGTGAAACTCGGGATAACAAAACTTAATGTCATCAGATGTAAAATTTAATAATTTCGGTATAATGTAAAATAAGTACTTCATGAAAATTATAGGAATGATTCCACATAAAGTGGCTTACATTCTATATATTATATATGATAATGAATGTACTCAAGATGAACATGTAATTGTATAAAATATCAGAATTTAGTGGTTTAATTTTCGGTTAAAAATTAAACAAACTTACAAATCCTTCTTAAAAGGTGTGTGTTTCACATCACAGTCAAAATTATTTTTCTCATAATGAAACATTGTCCACTTTACCAAAATCACAGAATTTATGCCATTATATACTCACTAGCACCTGAGCCTTCCAAAGTGGCTATGCCACTCTTTTTTCTTGTTCTTTTATAAATAATCCATACCACCAGAAAACCAGTTCACTTTTTCACAATATTACTTTGACTCATGACATCAAATGAGGATGATCAGTGTTAAACTAAAAATGTTAAAATATCAAGGCTTATTGAATATGCACAATTTGATCATGGTTTCATTCTTCTTGGCCCAGGTTCTAGGGCAAAATATGCATTCCGTGTTTAAGAGTATGCCTCTCTTTTACCTGCCTATTTGTTCCTCTATAGCTCTATAGCAACTTGATTTGATTGACAGGCTGGTTTATTTATCAGATCACCTATACATAAATATAAACAATCAGAATTGTAAACAGTTATACAATTAGTTAATTATAAACTGTAATTGTTGAATTAATGAAAAACAGGGGCAATATTATATTACATGTACTCATCACATAACATCATTTACATAAGTTAAATAAAATTTAGGACAGTTTTTATCTTCCAGAGATGGAAAAAGGTATGGGTGGGGATATGGGTGGGGGTGTGGGAGGGTTATAGTGTTCTTCTCAAAAAGGTGTCAGGAGATAAATTATTCAAGATGTTTTAAGCATTTAAAGATGGGGAAAACTAAGAGGGACAAGTAAAATCCATTCATAGAACTAACCAATCATTTAAAGAAGGGACAAGTGAGATTCTGTCACAGATCTCATTGGTCATTTAATAATGGGGAATCTAAGAGTGATGAGTAAGATTCCATCACTGAGACAATCGTTTAAAGGTGGAGGAAATAAGATTTGATCACAGACCTGATTACTAAGCAAACCTGGTGTGTTTAATTTATATTTAACTGTCTCAATGTATTTACATTTTAATATATGGCTGTGGTTATTTTAATATAACAGACCCAGTGTAATATGATGCATTGTTTGACATATTGTATTATATAAGTTATACAATATCATTTAAATTTTATAAAACTTATTTATGGATACCTATATTCTGGCTTTCTCGGAAATCAAATATTTATTTAAATAAGTAAAGATAAATATTATCATAAACACCTAGAATAAACATTATTTAGCAATTCTTTTACAAAAAATCTAGCATAAAACATTATTTTAAAAAAGAAATCCGATAATGTCGTATGGTACAAAATGACAATAAAAGGTGCTTCTGTTACCATCGGTTTGATTTATATAATCACGCCTGGTCAACGCGTTTTTTCTAAGAATTAAAAAATGTTATTTCGATCATTACAAACCAACTAAACAAGGTAAAATGTAATGAAAAGCGCACAAATATTTCCAGTATTCTTCGATGGGACATGACAAGAGGAAATGAATCATTTTATTGGTTGAATAATTGATGTATTAATCTGTTAATTATGATGTGCCTTTCGCACCGTAAAAAGAATCGTTTACTGCTATCATTTTAAATCAATCACTTTGAAGGACGTAACAACAATCTTTGATCAAATAAATGTAGAACTCTTGAATAATTTAAACACATCTTAGCAGAAAGAGAGAAAAAACGCAAGGTTGTCGGACGAGGGATACTACCCTGAACATCCCACACTATAGGCCAATGCTGTATACCAACTAAACTACCCAGACTGCTCCATTCACCCTGAATTATACACGGCCTCTTGGAAAACCTGACCTAAATTGTATTCGACGTACTTCTGAGGGCCACACTGGCCACAAAACTGCAATAGGGTCGGACCGGGCATCGGATCTCTCGCACTATAGACGAGTGCTCTCCCGACTGAGTTACCCAGACCAATAAACATCAAATTCGATATCATTCATTAGAATTCATTACATATATAACTTATTTAAGTCCTGGTAGCAACTATACTGGACAATATCAAGACTCGATTGGTCCAGCTTATTTTTGGGTAATAATGCTAGTTCCAACCTAAAAACCAAATTCTACTACCCAAGATCCAAATCTACATCTTTCAAATTTTGAACTTGTTTTGGTTGAATTCTGTTGATATAGCAGAGCATATAATTATACACTAAAACATTGCATTGAATTACATGTACTACTTTGCATTGAAGACAGAAAACTGAATTGGACAGTTATTTTAAATAAACTTGATGTTCTAAACATGCAGTCGACACGTTCATATATTATAGTCAATCGGTCAAACCGGGAAAGTAAAATTGTCATGTGCTTATTTTTTAAATTAAAAAAATAAAAAATCAGCATAAGACAACTTAAATAGTTTTCGAAAGTAAGCGCGTCACAACTCTCGCTCAAAGTCAGATTGATTCCAAATCCAAAAGATTTGAGAAAACTTAAAACACATCCCTTAATTCATGAATGGTCAATGCATGTTAATAATATGCATGAATTCTAAAATTATCATCGACAAAATTAATCAAAATCACAAATCTTACAGTTAAGAGTTAAACTGAAATGTTGTCACGTTTGTGTTTACGTTTGATGTTCCCCGAGACGGTCATAATAGTCAGGATGCACCAATCAGACTCGCTTATTTTGTTTGATGTATCTTAAGATGGTCATAATAGACAGGATGCACCAATCCGACTCGCTTATTTTGTGTTTTTGTTTGATGTATCTTAAGATGGTCATAATAGACAGGATGCACCAATCAGACTCGCTTATTTTGTGTTTTTGTTTGATGTATCTTAAGATGGTCATAATAGACAGGATGCATCAATCAGACTCGCTTATTTTGTGTTTTGTTTGATGTATCTTAAGATGGTCATAATAGACAGGATGCACCAATCAGACTCGCTTATTTTGTTTTTTTGTTTGATGTATCTTAAGATGGTCATAATAGACAGGATGCACCGATCAGACTCGCTTATTTTGTGTTTTTGTTTGATGTATCTTAAGATGGTCATAATAGACAGGATGCACCAATCAGACTCGCTTATTTTTTTGTTTTTGTTTGATGTATCTTAAGATGGTCATAATAGACAGGATGCACCAATCAGACTCGCTTATTTTGTGTTTTTAATTGATGTATCTTAAGATGGTCATAATAGACAGGATGCACCAATCAGACTCGCTTATTTTGTGTTTTGTTTGATGTTTCTTAAGATGGTCATAATAGACAGGATGCACCAATCAGACTCGCTTATTTTGTTTTTTTGTTTGATATATCTTAAGATGGTCATAATAGACAAGATACGACAGTCAGACTCACTTGGGCTGTGTTTTATTTTGATGTTCACCAAAGATCATTATAATAGACGGGATGCACCAGACAGACCCTCTAATTTTGTGTTTCCGTTTGATGTTTCTAAGAAGGTCGTAACATGTATTTGTTGAACTTTTGGCATATGTAGACGTTAATTTATTGTAATACGTGTATTTCTCTATTATTATCTCTATTTCTTCTTCTTATTATTTTTTTATTAAAAAAATTCAAAAAGTCGACCCTCTATATACAGTAAAAGCTAGGGGCTTGTATCAACTTATAATTATTATTTTAAAAAATATATATATAAAAAAGTCGACCCTCTAGATACAGTAAAAGCTTTTACTGTATCTAGAGGGTCGACTTTTTGATTAAATAATAATAATAATAATAATAATAATAATAATAATAATAATTATAAGTTGATACAAGCCTCTGTGCTTTATCACCAAAATATATTATTCAGATAAAACATTTACTTTCACTTATTTTCATTTTGATTGTTGAAAGTTTGCAATTAATTTTCTTTTTCATTTTGTTCTGGGCTATTCTGTGGTTTGGTAACTGGTTTGTCACACGATTACTAGCACAACTCCTGGCAGATACATTTGATTTGATTTTATTAGTTCTAATTTATTATTATTATTATTATTATTATTATTATTATTATTATTATTTATTATTTATTTATTTATTTATTTATTTATTTATTTATTTATTTATTTATTTAGTATTGACTAGTATTTATTTTGCTTATCCTGAAATTGGGTATATTTTGTTGTGTACATTTTGGCTTAGGTACGTTAGTAACCGAGAGATTGCTAGTGTTTGTTTAGTTAAAACAAAAATATGTCAGGGGAACACAATACTAACGCACTGTCTTTGTGTAGGAAGAGAAGTGCTTGTTTTTGTAGTTCTGCAAGTGAAAGTGCGAGGTTAGACGACGCATCAAGTAAGTGTGTAATTTCTGAGTCCAGCTCAGTCGAACGAGAAGATGGACCGAGCTTTGAAGTTGCTGATGGCTCATCCACATTTCACTTGACAGAGAATCATTTAAAATCACTTGGGATTGAACTTGTATTTGATTCCATGTTATGGCCTTTACATATTATTGAAAACGTTTTTGGAGGTCCTTCGTATGTTTTGAAATATGAAGAAATAGAAGTGAAAAAGTTGAAAGAAGAGATTATGTCAAATCCACCAAATGGATGGAAAAATTTAAAGAAATATAAATCAGTTTCTGAAATTTTTGAAAGTGACTTGAAAACTCTGGAATGTGAACTAACATCTCTTAATAACATTAAAAATAAATTTATAGAAGGTTCTACCTGGTTGCCTTCTGATATTCACCAACTGACCATACCCACTTAAAATTTATTTTTAAGATACAGGTACTACTAATAGTGATATATTCCAAATAGTGATAATTTTGTTATTAATGTTTTTTGGTTGTACCACTATGGTAGCTCGGTTAGTAGAGTGCTCACTTCATGTCTGGGAGGTTGGGGTTTTAATACAGGTGGGGTTTGACCAAGACTTGAAAAAAGGTATTGACTGCTCTTTTGCCAAGCACTCAGCATTTAGAATTGAAAGTCGCAGGTCCTTCAGAAGAAACGCCAGATCCCTGTTAGCAGACATGGCATGCAAAAGAACCCTCTTTGTACAATTACCTGAGTGCACTGCAAAGGTAATAGTATCTGACACTTTGCTATAGCTGGTGATGTCTCGATATAAGGAAACTATTCTTGAATGGCTCATTAAAAACTTCTTGTAAAATTTTAATGTTTTAATTCTCTTTCTTAAACTAAATGGCATAGAAGTTTCAGTCTTTATTTTAGAAAACATGAAGTACATTTTTGTGATGTTGGTTGACCTGTAAAAGGTGCTAAACCTACCTATATTAAAGATAATGAATTATTATTTCAAGTTTGATAATTTTATTTCATTTGTTGACTGGCCTCTTATCAAAATATTTTCCCATTTATGACAATGATAAATAGCTTAGTATTGAAGCACTTATTAAAAATCTGAATTTTGGTTCTAGAATTCAATGTTTAATTTTAGAGCCTTCTTAAAAAATTGGATTTTTGTCTATATTAAATAATTTTACAACCTTGATTTTTTTTAATCCAAAATATACATGTTGACAGAAATGTTTGAACATTTGCATCTGTGGAATAAAGTTAGCAACTGAATAATATGTACCAATATTAAGCAACAACAGATTATTGTAGAAATTTACATGATTTTGTAATATTTTTAAACTCAAAACCCCAATTTATTAACTTTATGAGCAGCTAAACACCTTTGAAAATCTCATCTGTTTAACTAAATTTGACCAATATTATTAAAAAATTTCATCAAATCTGAATTCAAGCAACCAAAGGTTTGCCTATGATGAGGGAAGGTTAAAAAACTATAGAAAAAGATTGTATTACAGCAACAGAAAAATTATTTTACAATAAATCACACTATGGTGATATAACATCCACCATTATCTCAATGTACTTTCCTTACAGACTTTCTTTACCTTTGAACTAGGTATCTTTTGTTTAGTGTGTAAGCCATGTCTTTGGTGCAGCCTTGAGTTCATTGTCATGGGGAAATCTGGTTCCTGACAAAAGGGATTTCAAAATTCTAACTGGGTTGTAATCTTTGGGGGTCAGATATCAATTATAGGGTGTTTAATTTGGGTTGTTCAAACATATATTCATGAATAGCAGCTTATGCAATCATAGAAGCATGGTCTTGAAGAAATGATACACTTTGGCTCCGACTTGACATAATTTTTTTATGATTTTGCACACTGGAATTTCTGGAGATTCATCTTGCAGATACCTTTGACATTCAGATGTTGAATGGAGAGTCTTCGTTATTTGAACACAAAGGAACACATTTAAAGAAAAACTAGTAGATCTTTTTTTTCAATGATTAGAGCCAGTGAATTGTCAGTTTTTCTTTTAAGCTCATGTAATTAGTAAAAGATTTGGGAAAAAGATAACAATTGTGATTATAGATAATGCAGATTTATTTATTGTTTGTTGGTTTTGGTACTGGTGTTGATGTTCTTTTTATATTTATTGCAGATTTTATACAATGGGAGAACAATTTGGAAGATATTTACTGTATTTGGCCGAAATAAAACAAAGTGGAGAAATAATAACAGAGAAAATGTATCAAAATTTGTTCAATTTGTTTATTGGAATGTTTGGATTGTTTGGCAAGTAAGTACACATGTACTAAATACATATGAACTACTACTAGGTACTAGTACATGTATTTATAGCCCTCCAGTTTTAACTTAAGATCATCACAAGGTATCTCCTGTCAGTTCTGTTCTTTGCCATTTGCTTTGCCTAGCCCCATAACCTTTCCAGTTTCTTCAATTTAAAATTTTTTCACATATGAGTAAGAATTTTTAGTCTTTTTTGTGGCAGACATATATATATATATATATATATATATATATATATATATATATATATATATATATATATTAAGTTAAACTGTTAATTAAGTTATTTAAGTATTTTAATTAAAATGTTGGTCTTGTGCTGTTCGTGTGATGTCCATGTGGTTGTCTTGTATAGTCCATATTTTACACTATGCCACAGACAGGTGAGTCACTTGAGTTACCTGGTCTGTTACGTTACTTTTCTGCCACTACTAGTTTAGTGGAGCTCATGTCATCTAACTCTTTTCTCTTTTCTGATTGGCTTTCTATTTTTATGTGACCAAACCAGTTTTCTTTTTCCTGGGCTCAATCTTCATTATATTTATGGGTTTGGTCATTGTCACACCCTAATGGTTCATTCTCTACTACTTTACATCTGCTGGTTTTACTGATATGTTGGGATGGTCAGGAATGATAAATTATATTGGCTCACCTGAATCCCATAGATTAGGGTGATTATTATTTGTTGTATTATAATCAGGAATAAAGAACCCAATTAAGTTGAGCTGATGAATTTATATAATTTTTATCAACTGTTACATTTTTATGAGGTGTCCCTGGAGGGGCTGTTCCAGTTTTTAGCTCACCTGGCAAAGCCAGGGTGAGCTTATGGAATTGTAAAGCGTGCCAGCGTGCGTCCATGCATCCGTAAACTTTAATCTTCTTCCCTGAATCCAACAGGCCAATTCGAATGAAATTTGGTATGAAAGGTCCTTAGTTGCTATAGATTAAAAATTGTATCCCACATGTCCGTCCTAAATCCAAGATAGCTGCCGTTACTATAAATAGCAAAAAATCGAAAAATGGCCATTACAGGTTTATTTATGTACCGATTTTGTTGAATTTGAAACATAGAAAATAGATGTTGGGGGATAAAACATATATAACGGGTTTCGCTGTACGATTTTTAGTTTTTGCAATAATTACGTCATATGCAAATAAGGTTCATTTTTAGCTTTAAAAATCTTCTTCTCTGAAAGTACATGGCCAATTAATGATATCGAGTGTGAAAGGTCCTTGTGTGGTATAGATTCAAAATTGTATCCGACATGTCCGTCCTAAATCCAAGATAGCTGCCGTTACTATAAATAGCAAAAATCGAAAAATGGCCATTACAGGTTTATTTATGTACCGATTTTGTTGAAATTTGAAACATAGAAAATAGATGTCGGGGGGATAAAACATATATAACGGGTTTCGCTGTACGATTTTTAGTTTTTGCAATAATTACGTCATATGCAAATAAGGTTTATTTTTAGCTTTAAAAATCTTCTTCTCTGAAAGTACATGGCCAATTAATGATATCGAGTGTGAAAGGTCCTTGTGTGGTATAGATTCAAAATTGTATCCGACATGTCTGTCGGAAATCCAAGATGGCTGCCGTTACTATAAATAGCAAAAATCGAAAAATGGCTATTATGGGTTTATTTATGTCTCCATTTTGTTGAAATTGGAAACATAGAAAATAGATGTTGGGGGATAAAACATGTATAACGGTTTTTCCGTATGATTTTTCGTTTGTGCAATAATTACGTAATATGCAAATAAGGTTTATTTTTAGCTTTAAAAATCTTCTTCTCTGAAAGTACATGGCCAATTAAAAGGATATTGAGTGTGGAAGGTCCTTGGGTGGTATAGATTCAAAATTGTATCCGACAAGTCTGTCGGAAATCCAAGATGGCTGCTGTTACTATAAATAGCAAAAATCGAAAAATGTCCATTATGGGTTTATTTATGTACAGATTTTGTTGAAATTTGAAACATAGAAAATAGATGTCGGGGGGATAAAACATATATTACGGGTTTTTCCGTACAATTTTTTGTTTGTGCAATAATTATGTCATATGCAAATAAGGTTCATTTTTAGCAGAAATCTTTGAAAATCTTCTTCTCTGAAAGTACATGGCCAATTGAAAGGATATTGAGTGTGGAAGGTCCTTGGGTGGTAAAGATTCAAAATTGTGTCCGACATGTCTGTCAGAAATCTAAGATGGCTGCTGTTACTATAAATAGCAAAAATCTAAAAATGGCCATTATGGGTTTATTTATGTACTGAATTTGTTTAAATTTATAACATAGAAACTAGATGTTGGGGATAAAACATATTTAATGGGTTTTTCTGTACAATTTTTCATTTTTGCAATAGTTGTGTAACATGCAAATAAGGTTTATTTCAGGCTTAATCTTCTGAAAGTACATGGCCAATTGAAAAAAAAATTTAATGATAAATAGTGCTTGAAATAATAGAAAATAAGGATATTGCTTGTGAGTTTGTTTACATTTTACTGATTGGATATATTTAAAAAGGAAAATAAGGGTATTCCAGGTGAGCGATACAGGCCCTATTGGGCCTCTTGTTTGTTGGTTATAGAACACTTAATCGTCATACATTAAATTATAATTCAGTAGCCCAAAACAAACATAAAACATTGACAGCAATCGCCCTAGTCAATTCAAGATAGGTTAACTGTTTAAATATATAAACAATATTAATTTATTTGAAGTTGCATACAGATGTTTATGTTACTGATAATTAAGTTTCATTTAAAACTTGTTCAGGTTCTCTCTTTTGCTTTCAGTTTCAGTTCAATCATCTATAGATAATACAATTTCTTGCACTGTCCCATAGCTTGAATTTCATTGTTTGCTCTTTTTTTACAGCCTAGCACCCCCAGCAGAAAAAATAAAAATAAAAGCAAAAAATATTGTATCAGTTCCTGATATGATAATTTCTCAAGCTGGAAAAATAATAGCAGTAGCTACGGTATGTTGTAATTTACTTTCTGTATATAAAATCCCACTCATAAATACTGTGTAAGTTATAAATGGTGCAAAAACCTTTAGTCTTTCATATAACATAATTTTCCCATGTCTTTCTAAGTTTAATCCTTTATATTTTTATGTTGTCATTTACTTTCTGTAAATAAAATCATAATCATTAATTCTATATATGTTATAGAGTGTGCAAAAACTTTTAGTCTTTCACATAACATAATTTTAATTTTCCCATTTCTTTGTAAGTTAAATCTGTTTTATTGAAAATAAAATGAAAGACTTTTGGTATGATGTACACTATCTGATTACATTTTTTGATTTATTATTACCAGGTCAAAAAATATTTTGGCAGTAACCATATTGAAGAAATAGAACCACCAGTCAAAACTTGTAAAATGAATACAGAGCAAGATGGACGGCAAACAAAGAACAACCTAGATAAACATAGTGTAGGTCAAATTGGAGGAGACATGCTGGTTCATCTTAATTCAACTGCTAGTAATAAAAATACCATACTAGGTATAATGGTCCAAGAAACATATGTAAGTTACCTTCAAAATGCCTGATAATGCATAGGCAAAAAAACTTCAAACCTCATATAAAGAATCAATACAGCTTTCAAACTAGTCAACCTTGACATTTATTGAAAGATATGATAAACTATCAGTAAATGTCAAGGTCAACTGATTTGATAAACTGGACTGATTCTATACATGGTTATATATATGAAGGTTTGACGTTTCTGTCATCAGACATGTACTATGGAAATTAATTATTAACTTTTTCAAAAATTTAAACAATATTATTATAAAGAAAAACAATATTTTTCTTTCCTCTGCTGGAATTAAAAATATATATATCTATTCATGTAAAAGGGAAAAGTCAAATCTAGATTTTCAATGTTTAATGTTTTGCCAACTTTTGTTTGAATATTCTGAACAAGAAATGAGTTCTAAGACCTGAATTTGAATAAAAAAGAGATACTCATCTTTGTGTATGTGTGTGTAAGAGATAAACCAAATCTCAAATTTCTTGATAGTTTGAAATTTAAAAAGTTTGTAACATGTTGCTCAACAAAAAAGTTAAGATTTCTCAAATTATCTAGAACTTTCAGTACATGTAAGTCATATACTTTTCAAGTCCCATAATATGTGTAGTAATAAAATCATTTGTTAACATAACTAAAGTTTTGGTTGAATGACTTTCATTTAACATAACATGGTATAACTCAGAAGGCTTTTCAAAACTGTTTTGTGTTTTCTAGGTAACTTTTACCTATTTAGAAAGAGAGGATGTGGTTGGAGAAGATAATGAAGCTGAAAATTCATTTGAACAAGGAAATTACGACATGAAATTCAGCAAATCATACAATTATCTTGATCCTGAAGAGCGTGAAGAATTAATAGAACCACTTATATTTTTAAGTTTGCTACAGAATAATCCAAAGTTCTTAATCTCTACAAAATCATGAACTTTGTAAAATATGCAATAAGCAGCGTTATTTAAATTTTATGTTGTTTAGCACAAAAAAAAGAACAATGCATTGACAAGGACTCCAAGTCAGATGATTATCCATGTTCCAATCAGTGCCTAAGGAATGGCATTGAAGATGCAAATGATGAAGGTAGAAATGCATGTTCAAAGAAAATTACATCTTAAACTGTATAACATTTGCTTTATAAAACATGGTTCAAACTATATGTTTTTGTACCAAAAAATATATATTTAATGCCATCCGTAGTACTTGGTAAAAATTGTATACTTTGAAACACACTGTGCAATAGTTATTTGATAAAAACAATATATTTGTAAAATTTTTCATGTTTTCATGTTAAATTTGTTGATAATAAATGAGACTTTAGAATAAACATGTGTTTTGTATTTAGCAAGTGTGTAACAGACAGGTAATAATACCAGGCTATGTTATATTGTTTTCAGAAGAGCTGTTCTATCTTTATTTTTGATTAGACCAATTATCCTGAAGCATGTCTAAAGTATGAAGTCCACATTTTCACTGATTTCACCTTATTAGGTTGTATGTTTCATTTTAACCCATAAAACCAGTTTTAGTGTACAACAATACTACTACTTGTCTGTAGTCTATTAAAGGCAGGCCTTTTGAAAAAATCCATCACAGATGATATTGGTATATACAGTATACATATAAATATATACATGTACCGGTATATTCTAAACACTCTCTGTAGTGTATAATAGGTGTATAGTATATAACCAATCAAAATTTAGACATGACTGAAATATTTTTAATGGTAACTGTTACTTGTTTTTTCATCACAAGAGGGAGGTAATATTCCATTGTTTAAAGTAAATGAGTAATGTATTTTTAAGCCAAGTTTAGAATTTTAGGGTAATTTCTTTATCATGGTACATGTAGTAACAAAATTACAGTAGATCTATAGTTTTGATCAGTGGTACAAAACAACAAAACATATCTAAGCTGGACTGACTAGATTAACAGCAAATGATTGGGTAAAATGTCATGTCTTTAGATTACAGCAATAATAGCCAGATCCACCAAGAATAAAATAGGTTGGTTATAAAGTAACAGATATAAAATGTCTGATAAACACATTGAAACCATGATAATGAAACTTTCATGGAAAACAAAAATAACAACACTGTAGTGTAAGTATACTTTATTATGCTACCATTCAACTTTTAAACGTCTTTGCTATGCATCCTCACTGATGAATGTAACTAAAATAAATGTGTCTTAAAGTCTTTGGAGACACTAATGAAGAGAAATGATTGTTTATTGTTATCTTGACCATAATGATCATTTATGGAATATCAGTATACAGTGGTTACAGTTTAATGGTTGTCTCCCTTTACAATAAATAATGTTTACTGAAGTATGACTAATCACATTACATAATGACTTTTTAGCATTTCTGGTATATCTAGTTGTTTATTCACCTCGAAGATTTCATAATGTTTAAAGTACAACTCCAGACTTGTATATTTTCTAGAATATACCATATATTTTCTAGAATGTACCATTAAGTATTTTTTCTGGAAATTTGAACCATCACTCTTTTTTCTCACTTAGTTTAACCCTTTTTAATTGATAAATCTGTTATAAGTAAAGACAATAATGTATTTAAACAGAATACAAACTTCATTTCCATTTATTTTTAATTGCATTTTACAAAATATCATCAATCAAACTATGATATAAGTCCTACTGCAAATTCAATTTTTCCCAAATTTCCGAAATGTCAATATTCAGAACACATGTCTCATTTCAAATTGATTTTAAAAGAACATGAAAGTCACAGTAAAAAATATCAGTTTTACAAATTTCAAAATATCATTCAAGGAAGATTAAATTCTTATTTCAAATTCAATTAAGTTCAAAATATATCAAATAACAACATTTAAAACCATTTTAAATGTCATTGATATCAAATACAGATGGCACAAAATATCGGTTACATAAATTATAGCACTTTTTTTTCAACTTTAAATAGATGTTCCTGATGTTTTTGAGATGTTGACTCCAAACTGGCACCAAATCTTAATTAATTTTGACCTTGTTTGTGTTTACATAAATGCATATGCAACTTTTTTATTATTAAGCTTCTGTGACGATCTGGTTAATCCAGTAAATTTTGTGAACTTAAAATTTGACCAAAAACACGCAAGCATACATACAACAATATCCGAGTCCTTAATAAATTTCGTCTGGGTAGGATGACGCATCTCATGGTATAATTTGAACTACGGTACGTCGTATTAATAACGACTTATTTGATTCGTGTGATAGGTTTTTCCATATTACTTCACGCATGTGCAATCAAAGTGCGCGAATAAGCAGAAAAATGAAAAAATAAGGTAAACAAATACATTAAGTTGTCTATCTGTAACTTATATAAGATTGCTTTCAATGTTAGGCAAACTCCCAGACGTACTACTTGATTTTAAGTTATATAACGTAATAACATTGACAAAACAAAGATTTACTTAATTAATTAGAAATCAGTTTACGAGTTATTTCTTCAAATGCTTCCATGTCTGCGGTTGTGTGAAATGAAGCAACTTTCCTAAAGACAATATTTTCCTAACACAGCCAACAGATTACATTCCCTGACCTTTTGGATTTAGATTGTATTGTCAAAGTTAATGGTACTAAACTTGTTGCAGGATAATAAGTTAAAAAGATGATGCATTTCCAGTATGGCATAAGGAATTAACTTCATTTTACATATTATACTTTAGCCATCTGGTAACAGGAAATCACTATGTTCATCTGAAACATTGCTGCTATAAAAATTTGATTTGTTAAACAATCAGATCTCTTGGCACAAATACAAATACAAATTATTTTTAGTTAAAAGGTTAAATAATGCAAAAGAATTAGAAAAGAGGAACCATGTTGAGCTTTATCGGCAGAAATTTACATTAAAAGCAAAACAGAGGAAATCATTGCATAAAATGTATTTAAAAGCACTGGTTTAAATAAAAGTCATAAGAAAAACACAACAGAACTAAGAAAAAAAAAACAAAATGAATAAAAAAGCGAAAAAACAATGAATGTGATGCAGCAAGAACTATAGTTATCTGCATGCCACACAGTGACTTTGATCTACCAGACCACTGATTTTTTGAGACTCTTCAATTGATTTAAAGACATATATCATGTCTATAGTTGTCTTGCAGCTCATTCTATTATGAGTGGCAAAAATGAAATGTCATGCCACCAAGGACATTAATGTTGGTGTAAAATCTCAAGTTTTAAAATGTAAAATTTTTACATTAACCTGAGAATGTACATAGCCATTTTCAATTACAGCTAGGCTTAAGTGAACAATATCAAATGTTATTTAAGTTTATTGAATTTTCTCTCTTAATTTCTGTGTAATTCACTGTCACAAGCACATTAACTATGCAAGTAGATCTATTTCAATAGTCTCAAAATCAGTTTCAAGTAAGTTAATATAATGTGGTAACAAATGATCTCATTTATGTATTCTGGGTTGCTTGTAATTTTATTTTTATTTTTTTTTTGTACAGATCTATTTTAAACTGTATAAGATGGCTGCAGATTTAGAACAAACACAGGCAATATTTTTTGATGAATTTGATGATGAAACTGATGACGAAGATGCAAAAAGTAAAGGACCAGTGAGTTTATTACATAATTTTGATATGGGGGGGGGGGGGGTAATTATACATATTGGGCCATTTACTACATTTTACACAAAATATATCAATTTTTGATTAAGATGATAGATAACATGTACACAAAATCTTAACATTATGCACAGAATCATGATTAAAAGCCGTAGGTACCAATATTTGTGAAAACATTTTGATAATATGCACAATTCATGGTACCTAACATACTCTTCTGAGAAATTATTGGACTGTATGATTTCTTTTATATAAAGCATTTACATTTTGTCTAGAATTCATTTGATTGTGGTATTTAGAGGTGTATTCAGATTTGCAATAATATTTAACTCTAAAATAAATATTGTTCATATGATACATTAAGACAACTAGTGTTTCCGTTTATGGAGAAGTGATCAACAATTTTGTGATGCCATTATCTCTGAGTATTACAAAAACAAATAAGTGAAAATTTTTACTTGATACATTACAAATTTTTTTATAGGTAGCCACTTTATAATACATTCAAATATTTACAGATATCTTTCATTTAGAGACAAGTGATTAAGAGATATTTCTTCATATTTAGAGATATTGCCTAATATTAGAATACATGTACTAGTATATGGTATAATTGCAGTCTATAATAGTACACATATTGGGTTTCTTTTAAACTTTAGGGGATGACATGATGAAACTGCCACCCATAATCTTATGGGGTGATACCACATTCCATTTTCTTTTAAAGGGTAAACTAAAAAGAAAATTACTCTAGTACTTTAAAGATCAAATTAATTTTGATAATTGAATAAATCATCAACTTTACCTTAGTTCCTTATTAATATAAATACTGTTTAATTGAAATTATACAAGGCTTCATTATTAACAAATGTGGTAAAAATGTATTTGTTATGTAAAAATTTGATTTTAGAATAAGTTTCTTTTATTTATCTTAAAGTGCCTTTGATTTTATTGTAACATTGCTTGTATGAAATAGACTTATGATAGAAAGTTATAATGATTGAAGAACATGTATTTAACATGTTGTCACAGACACTAAAATGAAAAAAAAAAGTTTAGTCAGCTGCATACATTATGACCTGTTTAAAAGTGACACAAACAGTTTAAATATTTTATCAAAAATAATTTTAATAAGTTTAATAATAGTAAATGGTATTGAGTTTTAGTAGTGGTAGTCAGATGCTTATTTCTATATTTTGGTGAGTTTATTTCATGTACCCGTTTGATAGCTGTAGCTAAGTAAGTTAATGATATCTGTTATTTGGATTGTTATTTGTTATCTTATGATTTATTATGCCATTTGTTCACTCTGGTCTGATTAAATGTCAATTACTTTGTATATAATGATGCAAATAGCAAGGTACAGGCATTTTAAATTTAACCTGGCATATCAAAGATTGTTCTATTTCCTTTAAAATTAAGATGCACTGAATTTAAAGTTGAAAGATTTTCGGTTCTTTCTCCCTTCCCTCCTCCCTCTCTCTCTCTCTTTCTCTCTCTCCCCCACACACAAACACACACAAAAACACACACATACACACACACACACACACACACACACACACACACACACACACACACACACACACACACACACACACACACACTTTTCTTTGATTGCTTATCTTTTTACTCATACTTAGTATTTGAATATAAAATTTTAGGTTTCCAGTTTGAAAGTCCTTTCCACTGCAGATTTTCCAGAGAAAATTTTCCCTCTACATGAAGGTAAAAGAAGCATTTTATATCTTACTTCAAGTTTTAAAATTTTACATATTTTTAAGAGAAGTGTAGATTGGCATTGTTTACATTTAGACATTTAGTGAACTGATGAAAAAAAAATCTTAGTTAAACAACACAACATTTTTCATGTAAAAATTTCATTGAAATTAAAAATATTTCATTAGTTCAATAATTTGCACTGATCAGTAGTATCAGAGTCTCTTGAAATCATGTGACTTCTTGGGCAGTTGTTTTTTCAGTACAATTACTATGACTAATTGAAACTTGTGTTTTTGGGGGTCATATTGCAAGGGGAACTATCCAGATCCAGAGTTAAATTTGAAAACTTAAAAAAATAATTAAAAACCAAGGTAGGATTTTAGTCTAAATAATTACTGTATGAGTATTTATTTTGTCTGTTTATTAATATTGGCACTTTTGGCGTTAAATTAATTTCCGCCAATATTAATACACTTCAAAATTAATTTTAGCTCACCTGTCTAAGGGGGAAACAATGACAGTGCCAATATTAATACACAGTAAATTTTTGAAATCCTTGGGAGTGCCAAATATAATACTCACCAATATAGACACTTGTACAATATTACATGGACAATTTTAATTGGAAGTTGGGTTGTTTCATCTACTAGGCTGTGTCTTTTTATGAATGATGTTATTTTAATAGTTATTTTTAATTTTGTACCTTAGCTAAGTATACTGTTATCATTGTTAAAACAATTTGCAGTTTTAGCTATAGCACTTTGACCTACAAAGTTAACTATGAAGGGGTAATTTTAGATTTATTTTCTATTTAATACAGGTAAGAATGTGATAGGTAGACAGGAAGGTGTCTGTGATATATGTATCCCTCTAAAGGTAACTATACATTTTCTTATGCAGTAGAAACACATTATAATGTCCCTGGACAACTTTTTCACCTTGCTCATCAAACTCTTTGGAATTCCTGTAGTATGTTTTTTTTATGATTTTCCATCAGTTAATTACTATATTCCTTTATAGTGCCAAAATCTGACTAAATAAGTATGATAATGACAAGGAACGTATATTTTCCTGTAGTACATATAGCGGTATTCACTGCTGTATATTTTCTTTATTTTTGCAGCCACAGTACATAAATATATATATTACATATATACATTTGATTTGAAAACCTTAGGTTATCAACGCTCAGTATTGTGATAATGAAATGCATAGTGTTTACATGTTTCTGTGTTTTGTTGTAACAGCCCTTTGTTCTGTTGTGACAGCCCTTATAAACTTTATTTATTATATGAAATATGGCTGAATAAAGTATGACATAAACACATACCTGACAATAGCCAAAAAAAAAAAAAAAAAACCAAAATGACCATGTAAAAACTTAGGTAAACACTTGACAGAATTTTAGGAGGATAATAAAATGACTGTGTTATCAAATGGTTCCCTTAAGTAATCTTTTAGGACCCTTATCATCCCAATAATTTTGCAACTAATTGTGAGATGACTGTATAATTTTGTTGATTCAGCAGGGCCATGATAATTTGATTATGATTAACTATTTGTAATGATACATACACCATACCTGCCTGTGTCTTCATTGTATCATTTCAGTAAATCCAAAAATTTAGAATATTTAAATCTCACTATATGTGTTATTACAGTTATGAAATCATTTATAATATTGCTACTATATTTTCTCAGTATTGTAATAAAGCATTTTGTTATAATTTCTTTGTAGGCCTTATCCAGAGAACATGCATGTATTGAGATTCAAGGCGACTCCCATCTGATTTATGACAAAGGAAGTCGTAACAAGACAAGGAGGGCAAAGGTATAGATTAATAATGTTCATTTTAATTGTCTTTTAACCATGTTTGCAGGCATAATAATTATTAGATCACATATATTAGAATTTGTAATCTTGTTTGTATTTCTTTAAATATACATGTACTGTATATTAACTGATTGCCACAAGATAAGTGAAAGAATGTCGGCTGGGGCATAAAACTACAAGTATAATAGCACTGTATTCCACTCTTTGAATATATGATGTAAATTATATCTAATTTCTTGTCAAAATTATTCTGCGATTTTCAGATGTTCATTGTAAAGTTATCTCCTTTCAACTTTTAATGGTAAACATGGTTTATTTTAGAACACCTTAATTGGCAATAACTTTTTTGTTGTTAAGTTCTTACTGGAAATATTGCTATGAGTAGATTCATACCTGAAATAACAGTTCATTGTACGAAAAAGTCGTCCATTGACCGAAAAATGTTTAAGATCTGACGGAAAAAACGGTATTTTTATATTTTTTCTATCTTTTACATAAAATCCACAATAACTGTTTAAAGTCGGCGCTATCATCCAAAAACAATTTAACGTACCGTTTTGAATTCGTACCCATATTAAAGTAACCAATTCTTTACCAAATTATTGGTAGGTTTGGCACTTATCCGTTAGGTTTGTGTCAAACTTTTGAGTGGCAAGTTCTGTGGATGAGCTCTACTGATAGAAATCCTCTAGATTGTTCCATTCTTTCCCGCGAAACCCCTAAAGGTGTTGCCACACTAGTAAATAGTACTACTCGATCAATATAACACGGGCGTATAATGCTACGCTCGGCGGTGCTCTTGTTAACATGGTTTATTTTAGAAAACCTTAATTGGCAATGACTTTTTTTTTTTAGTTCTTACTGGAAATATTGCTATGAGTAGATTCATACCTGAAACCTTATTGGGATGTTAAACCTGACACTACAGTTAGTAGTACGTTAACTTTTACTCCTTTTTATTTCAGTTGTTCTTGTCACCCGATGTGAGATATGAATTAAAACACAATGATCAACTCATGTTTGGTGATGTCAGCTGTGTATATCTTATTGAAAATCAGGTAAAATTATAATTTAAGAACAACAACTTGAGTCAACCCCATTTAACAACTAATAGTTTTGTGGAATGTATCTTTTTTGTTTATTGTGTAAAGACATTACTTCTTGTATCATATCATACCAGTTCCTGCTATATACAAATATGGGTTCTGTACATTTATTGACATCACTGACTATTTTGTGGCATCATAAAGGTTATAAATCATGATTTATTAAAACACAATAATTTTTTAAAAATAAAAAAAAAGTTTTTGGAAACTGCCATTTATTTCTTTATTAGTCCAGATCCAGTTCTGACAGCACTGTCGGAGGTTATTATTTATGACCAGCAAGATTTATACAAATAATTGTTTGTACTTACATGTACATGTATAAAGGCATTATGTTGTTTCAGTTTGCCACACCATCATTCATTCATTCATTGCAAAATATTGACATTTTTAGTATTAAATTCTGAAAAATTATTCACCGACTACAGACTCTTGGCCTATTTCTAGTATTTATGCAATGTGTTTTATGATTTGATTGTATACATAGAAGGGTGACAGTGGATCAGAAACGGGTTCAGAATCTATGTTCCAGACCGCTCCTACTGATGCTTTGGGTAAAGACCAGAAACAAGGTGCTCTGGAAGGAACAATGGTTATAGAAGAAGAAGGGTATGAAAGTGATGAAAGTGTAGATCTTCTTCAACCTACTCAGGTATCAATATTATAAAGTTTATCAGACTTCAATGGTTTTACACAATTTTTTCAGTTTATGAGTTCCTGCGGCACCTTCAAAGCTGCATTAAGTTTTTCAAGGAGAAAATTAAAATGGTGCTGATCTAATTAATGTTGCATACTTAGTGAAATTGAATCACTGATGGATACATTTAAATATATACTTTAGTGAAACTGAATCACTGATGAATGGATTTTAATGCATACTTAGTGAAACTGAATCACTAATGGTTAAAATTACCCATGTAATATGTGATTTGTTTTTATTGAAGGCATATCTGACCAACTCTACAGCAACACTAAAAATAGCTCCAGATTCTGAGGATGAAGAAGGTTTGTGTTTCTTCTTTCATACTTTCTCCTTGACAATTACCAGTACATTTATAGTAGGTTGATCCAATCAGGAAATTGACAGACTCACTATACTTTTAGGTCTATTGTGTTTATTCAAAGTATTACCTTTTTTTTTGGGTAACTGAATGTGAGAGAATCAGAGATGAATCATGGTTGATGTTGTTAAACTTGTGTCTTGCATAGCTGTCCAGAATTCAAGTGTAATTACAGTGACAGTTAAGCAATGCATGCCCTCATGGACAACTTTATATATAATGAACTACCCGGTATGCTAAAATTTAATCGCAATTCCCATCATTGAAATGCTTTGTAACATGCATATTATAAGATTTTGGATAGACATTGTACAACATTAAGTATGTGTTTGTAACTTTGCAGATATGAAGAAAAATCCCAATATAACTGTGAAGGACACACCGGCACCATCTAGACTTAAAGGTAAGCTGTATAGGTGTAATAGGGTAAACTGTATAGGTGTAATAGGGTAAACTGTATAGGTGTAATAGGGTAAACTGTATAGGTGTAATAGGGTAAACTGTATAGGTGTAATAGGGTAAACTGTATAGGTGTAATAGGGTAAACTGTATAGGTGTAATAGGGTAAACTGTATAGGTGTAATAGGGTAAACTGTATAGGTGTAATAGGGTATGTGAGTCTTACCATGATGTACATTGTATATGATATGTAACAAGGTATGTGCGTCTGTATAATTATGCAATTTATAGAGTATTTGTATAAGAATTACTGTTGTCTAACATCAAATTACAGCTAACAATACCATTTTAAATTTTTAAAATGAGACTTGTGGTTCCTATTGTTAGAAACCTGATTAGTTCAACTAGACATACATGTATAAATGCAGTTGAAAAAATTCATTTCTTATGAAAGAAACTTATACAGATATATTTTATATTCTATAATATATGAGGAAATGGGTTTTATATATGTGTTATATAAAAACAAGTGGTTGGATTATTTTATATACAAACACTTAAGAGGCTTATTTATTATTGCAGGTATATCAACACTTGTTCTACCAGAATCAGATTCGGAAACAGATGATGAAGAACAGAAGAAATTAAAGTCAAATGATATCCAGACATTGTACATAGAAGGTGAAAGTTAACTTTAAATAATTCATTTAATGATTTTCGTCATTGCACAATAAACTCTGTGTCATTTTTCATTTTTTGATTAATAACAATTTTATTTTTAATAGTTTTACATTTTACAAATTGTTAATGATAAATGGATCACATTGCTTTGAATAAGATTTTGCTGATGATGACGACTATTATTGAAGCTTTATTTACAGTTTTTAGTTTGTAAGATTTTCTAGAAACAATTGTTTATAATTAAATTGTACCATTTTGTGACCAGACCACTGCTGAAGCCAATTTTTTGTAAACAATAACAGAATAAATTCATGCACACATTTCACTGTTGTTCACATTTAAATAATATGTTGGATGAACATTAATTTTTTTTTTCATACCACTTTTTTCTTTTGATATACATTTATGTAATTTAATTATAAGCATTGCCTTTATTTTTTGTTCGGTCTGCTGAAAAATAACCAAACAAAAGTAATGCTTAAATAGATGTTATATAAAAAGTGCTTTCGGTTGAGGGAAATATGGAGGATTGCTTCCCATTGGGAACTTTATCTCCCAAACTGACAGGCAAGGGGAGACACCCCTCCATATTTCCCTCAACCAAGGGCAATATTATTCTGAACAAAAAGTGATTTATTTTACCTTTTATTCCAAGAAAGCCTGTTTCAGTCATAAGTTTCCATGCCTAACAGTCAACATTGCAATATCCCATTGCAATGTTGACCACTGCTTCAAACACAAGCATTGTTTCATACCACACAATTTGAAATTGACCAATAACACGAAATTTTTATGAGGTATGATAAATGTATTTATTTATATACATTGTCATATATGTGGACATGTATGTGTATGTACAGTTGTATGGTGAACAAATTATTTGAAGCTTTATTCTCAGTTGATATCTTATGTCCAGATGAACAAGACAGACCAATCAAGCCTTTCATTTGCATACATGTATATATTTTACATGTTATTGTTACGTTTTTAATAATATCTCACATAAATTTTTCCATTTATTTTTAGAAACTCAGAAAGATGATTCAGTTGAGGGAGACATTTTATATGCACCAACACAAGCTTGTCACGTGACAGAGAGTGATGATGGTAATTACACTTTAAGTAAAACATTTATGTTTGTACCAGACCTTCAAAAATGCTGATTTTTAGTGAAAAATGGCAATTCAAACTTCAAAAAGCTGATTCAAAAAATATCTGAGTTGCCTTTTTTTCCGTAGAGGGCAAGACAAAATCTGATTAAAAAATCTTTAATGTAGGCTTGTTAACAATTAAGAATACTCAGGACAGGGTCACGAATCACCCAACATTGATGCACCCTTTGCTGACCCCCATTTGACCTTGCCGGTGTTTGTGGAGCCCTGGTTTGTACATGTCTGTGTGTATGCATTAGATTTGTGTGAATTAGAGGTTCACCCTTATTTGAAAATGAAAAAAAATTCTCTGTATTTACATGTATTGTTTTCTCTAGAATGTTTTGTTATGCTTTTGTTTAAAGGAAATGACATTTGCAAAGTATTCTGTTTTCATTTGAATTGGCAATTAATGTGTTTAATTTACTGTGTTTTCTATATAGAAACAACAGACAATGAAGAATGCAATGGTTTATGGAAGATATATTCAGTATATTTTATTTATTGTATTTTTTTCATAGAAACAACAGATGATGAAGAATGCAATGATTTACGGAAAGATATATTTGCTGCAGCAACACAAGCAATTACTGACATTGATACTAAGTGAGTATCATTAAATATTTACTATTCAATATTTTAATGTAATTACTAGCCATTTCTATCCATAATAAAGTAAAGAAAAAAAAAACAACAACACAAATGTACATGTATTTACTTGTCTCTAATTTTATTATAAATAATAATAATAACAACAGTAATAATAATATTTTTATTTTTGATAAAATCTTTAATGATAAATAACATTGTATCTGAAAGTTCTAAAATCTTTTTTTTTTTTTTTTTTTTTTGCTGTTTAAATTCTTTTAAAGCTGCAATAGTCTTGTTAAGAATTTGGGAATGAAATCTCAACAATATCAGGGTTTATTTGACCATAGCCTTGGAAAGAATGAGATAAGAAATTTTACATTTTACAATAACAGTTAACTCAGTGTGGTAAACAGGAATCACAAATTTCTTTGTGCTATTGGTAAATATATAAAATGTTTAATAATCTGTGTGTTTTAACTTATCTGCCTTGTGTAAACATGCGTTGAATGAAAAAACTGATGATTTTTTTTTCCGATTTAGGAATGATAAAACAGAAGACCACAGTGATATGCCTACACAGAGTTTTGTAGCAGAAAGTGATGATGAAAAACAAGATGAAGTAGGTTTATACACTATTAATGTGTAGTTTTATTTTTGTTATAGTGTAATTAAAAAAATATAAAAAGGATACTTCTATTAACTTTTGTATTATTAAGTGCACACAGGAAAGATTTATAAGCAGTCTTTTGTAAGACACTGTCCATAAAAACACAATATCAACTTTATTAACAAATTCTTGTTTAGGATTTATAAGCAGACTTTTGTTAGACACTGTCCATAAAAACACAATATCAACTTTATTAACAAGTTCTTGTTTAGGCAATAACATGTTCCAGGTAGTTTAATAAGATTGATAGTATTTTCACACTTCTGCTCTTAACTTAAATTGTATTTCTGTAATTTTTTCATTCTTTCTCCTTGTAGACAAAGAAAAAGCCTGTTGTCAAGGAAATAGAAATAACAGATGATGAGTCAACTGATGATGAAGATGGTGTTGGACCTGACGTTAGCCATTTATTTGCAAATCCAACACTAGCCTGTGATATGGAAGATAGCAATGATCAAGAGGACGGAAACCAATGCTGTGGAATGGATGAACCAACTCAGGAATTCTCTGGGGTAAATGATTCTACACCAACATTTGAAAATGTCTCCCAATTAAGTCAGCAGAGTAAAAAAGAAGAAACTTTAGTTATACATGAAGGAGGAACTCTAGCTGTGGAAGATGTGGCCAGGAGGGAAGAAAACAAGAAATCTGTTGTTAAAGGAAATGATAACACAAGGGTGTTTAGCGGAGATGAAACACTGGCCGTAAATGAAAGTCTAGTTTCTAAGAAAGCTTTGTCGCCAAATGTAAAATCTAAAAATGATGATGCCACACAAGTATTTAGTGGAGAAGATCAAACTGTGGCCATAGGTGAATCTCCAGTTTCTAAAAAAACTTTGTCACCTAATGTTAAAGTAAAAGATGATGATGCCACACAAGTATTTAGTGGCAATGAAGATCAAACTGTGGCCATAAATGAATCTCCAGTTTCTAAAAAAGGAGAAACTATACCAAGAATTCTGTCACCAGATTCAAAACTTAAAAATGAGGACCCTACTCAGGTAGTAAGTGGCATTGAAGATCAAACTTTAGCCATAAATGATTCTCCCCTTTCTAAGAAACAAGTAAAGATGCAAAATGAACAATTTGAAGTTAAGGATGCCACTCTTGCATTAGATAATATTTCAGAGGATGCCACTATGGCTGTGTCAGAAGAAACACTTCCTGAAACAAAACAGAACAAAAGAGGAAAAAGGAATGCTAAAAAAGCACAAACAGAACCTGTTCACAATGAAGATAAGACACTGAATAAAAATATAACAGACGATGCCACCGTTGCTGCATCTTCAGAAGATAAGACACATCCACCAAAGCAGATGTTAAGAGGAAGGAGAAGTGTAAGAAATGTTAGGTCTGATGCTGACATCAGTATAACACATGATGCAACTGTAGCAATATCAGATGAGACACAAGCTGACAGTGACATAGAAACAAAACAAAGAAAAACCTCAAAGAGAGGGAAGAAAAAATCTGTTTTCAGTACTGACATTGTTGATTCCACAGTTGCTATAACAAATGATACAATACCAGGAAGTGAGAAAAACTTGGAGCAGGGTAAAAAGGGAAAGAAGAACCAAAAGAAATCACATCAAAAAGAGACTGATACCACTCAGGAGTTTGACGTTTCTACATTGGCTGAATCTGATTATGCCAAAACGGCCATTACAGTAGCTACTGGTGTTGGTAACGATGATGCCACACAGGTTTTTGAGGAACCTTCTAGCTTGCCAAACATACATGTAGATGCAGCAAGTAGCAAAATTCAGTTTGATGATGTTTCAAATGATGATACACAAACTTTTGCAGTAAATGCCACTATACCAGTTCCTGAATCTGATGAAGCCAAACCCTCTCCCAGAGGCAGATCCAGAAGAAACAAATATAAAGAAGAGAATAAATCCACTGAAACTGTTAAAACAAAGAAAAAACATGGTGAAGACAAAAGTAATGATGCCACACAGACATTTGATAATGATGGAGCCACTCAAGTGTTTGACATTGGTGCTGAGGAAGACAGTAAGTCTATTAAAGGTGGCATATCAAAGAAGTCTGATGGAAAATTATCTTCAAAAACAAAAGATGACAAGAAGTCAGCTAAAGATGTATCTGGTAAGTTATATGGTACCATTTTGCAATTATAATGGGGGGGGGGGGGTGGGTTAAAATTTTAGAAAGACCTGACATATATGTATTTGAGAGTCGCCTTGTTTGTCAGTCTGTCTCTAAAATGGTGTTTCCTTTGTATCTGTAAAATTGTGTCCACTTCATTACTTCCACATCTATTAATGTATTTTGATCTAACCTGGCATAAATGTGTAGCAAACACAAAATAATGTTTCACATGCCTATTTATATGAGAAGTCATAGTAAAAGTCACATTGTCAAAGTAATTTCGAGTTGGCTCTCAAGAGATGGTTGTAAATTTGATTTTTAGATGTTTAAAATTAAAGTAGCCAAACATCCTTCCATTATTTTATTGAAGAATGCAGCTTATTGGCATTAAAATATATGTTCTTATTATTTCTTGACTGAAAGTGTGAGGATTTTTATAAGAGGTTTATTACAACAGCTGATCTGGAGATTTTCAGGATACATTTTAATTCTGCAATTTTGTTTTTTTTAGACTGAATGAATTAATGCAAAAAATGAATGATTGCAATTTTGCTGATGTGACCACCTCTATATGCTGACACCCAGTCCATTTAGAGGGGCCTCGGTGGCCGAGTGGTCTAAAGTGTGAGCTTACAGATCACAATGCCTCTCACCACCTGGGTCGAATCCCACTTGGGACAGATCCTAGTATGTCAGTTTGCTTGTCGAAGGTCGGTGGTTTTCTCCGGGCACTCCGGTTTCCTCCACCATCCCAGAACTGACCGTCTCGAAATAAGTAAAAGATTCTTGACTGGGGCGTAAAACACCATTACTCCATTCCACTCCACTCCACTCAGTCCATTTAGACTAGTGTTTTGAGTTCCATTTCCTTCATATTTCAACCAAATAGAACTTCTGAATAAAGACCACATACCTATAAAGTCTATATTTTTCAGATCCCATGTATGGTCTTTGTATACAGGTTTTACAATAAGAAGATTTATTTAGCTGTTAGTTATTTTTGACAACCTCAAAATAAAGACCACTTGTCTTTAAAGGCTGTATATTTTAGATTTGCGGGTGGTCTTTGAATATACTGTAATCAGACTTAATATGTAGATGTTAGTTATCTTTGAGGAATAGTGTCTTAAAGATGAAAAAGATGTACTAAGTTTAACTTCAGTAAGAATCATTTTCTTATAAATCTAAATGAAAATTTTCATTTAAACTTTTTAAATTATATTAGACACAGAAATGTCAGAAGAAAAAACAGCAGGTCTAGCAGCAAATGTTGAGGCCACACAAGTTTATACCATGGAAGTTGAAGATGATGATGCTACTCCTTTAATAGAACCAACACAGCCATATGGCATGGAGGATGATGAGGAGGCAGTACATTTAAATATAGAGCTAACACAACCTTATTGTCTAGAAGAGGAAATGCCACCACCAGATGAAGAGGTAAAGTGACAGTTTAATTCAGGGCATAAAGTTTATTGAGCACATATTGCATTGTAAAGTGAGAAACTACATGTATTTGTAAACTTCAGTAGATCTTAAGTGACCAAGTTTTTGTTTTTAACATTTTTATGACAGATTAGATGTACAAGTAAACTGCAATATACTGTAAATTTCATATAATGTTACACCACTGTGGTAGCTCTGTTGGTAGAGTGCTTGCTCCTTAAGTGGGAGGTTGTGGGTTCAAACCTGACTGGGTCTGACCCAAAGCTTAAAATGTGGGTAGTGACTGTTCTTTCGCCAAGCACTCAGCATTACAAAATGAAAGTCATGGTTGTTTTTGATGGGAACTGAAAACTAACAAGGTCCCATGGCACAATAAAGAACACTGCTGTATAATGCCACCAGTGCAATGCAAAGGAAAAATTTCTGCACTTTCACCTATAACTGGCGACTTCTGATCATAAGTGAAATATTCTTAACTGGGACTCTTAACACCATTACTCAACTCAACTACTATAATGTAATCCTTCATCTTTTAACTTAAAAGCAGATCTGCTATAAAAACAGGAAAAAGTCAATGATGTTGAAAGTTTTTTAATTTTTTTTAACAATATCCAGTTTGTTTTAAAAGCTAAAATATTACCTGTATACATTTACTTTTAAGATATTCGCTATGACATTCACTGTTTTTGTGACAGTGTATTAAGCCTTTTTCATGGAAAATCTAATAAACTTTATTAATGTATGTTAGAAAATTTTTTTTTTGAACATGTATAATTTTAACATGTCTTTAACATTAGAGCATTCCAGATAGTGAAGAAAAAAATGATTTATTAAAAAGTCCTGTTGTACCATTACCAGCAACATCTCCACATAAGTCTGCCCTGGCTAGTCCAAATAGACGCAAACAGAAAAGTCCATCACCGAAACGTGTCAAATTTGATGTCAAAAAGGTACAGTGCTCAATTTTGAATGTTGTTATTTAATATAGAATGAAATGTTCAGACACAATGTTTAATATCAGCTGATGTGTAGCATAAACATCCTGATATATTAAGAGAATTCCATTTGTATTCATACATCTGTAATATAAGATAACTGTAGCTTTATTGAGATAGTACACCATATAACCACATTCAATAAATATTAGTAACCTTGGTGACCTAATATGGTTTATACAAGGTCAGTAAAATCCATATTGGGCCACCACTGGGGTAGCTCAGTTGGTAGAATGCTCAACTAAGTGGGAGGTCATGGATTTAAACTACAACCGAGTCTGACCTAAGACTTTTTTGTGTGTAGTGACTGTTCTTTTGCCAAGCACTCAGCATTACAAAATGAAAGTCATGGTTCTTTCAGATAGGAACTTAAAATAAACAAAATCCCATGTCATGGTAGGAGTGACACGATAAAGAACCCTGCTGTATAATGACTTCAGCGCAACACACAGCCAAAATTCTGCACTTTTGCTTATAGCTGGCGACGTCTCAATGTAAGTGAAATATTATTGATTGGGACATAAAACACCATTACTCAACTCCCATATCAAGCGAGGGCAAAGCGTGAGCCAAGATATGGATTGTATAAACTCACCCTGTAATGATTATATCCTACCAATCACCCTGAGGAACCAATGTAAATGTGATCTAGTGACAAAATACGCTGTTCATGCCAATCACAGTTTTGGATCAGAAATTGCTTACAATGTAAGTTACATGTTTCTAACATCAAGCAAACCAGTTATACATGTTTTGTGATTTAATTTAATTCAGAACAAGCCATATAAGATGCATTGCACATTGTGTAGCAGTACTATCCTACTGATTATAAGAGAATCATTAAAAAAGAACAATTTCAATCCATTTACACAGTGATTGAGTGACATGATACAGTTGGCGTGGCGAGCCATGGTTGTGTGATAAAATAACAATTAACTTACTATGAAATTCTGTCTAACAAAGTATCTTTACTCTTGTTCCTAGAATTAAAATATTTTGTTTCATTATCAACACATCATTACTTGTGTTCTTATTTGCTGTAAGTGTTTGAATAAATATGACGTGTTTAATATCAAGCCATCATTGATGTTGGTTGAGGGAAATAACTTTCATACTGACTAGATATGGAATCGAACTGACCCAACATGGTCTATATTAGGTCACCATGTGACCAAAATTGCTCAGTGATATCCACAGAAACTAGTGAGAGGTAAGATATACCTGTATGCACATCATACAGGTCATCTGTTTCTAGTGTTATCTTTAACATTTTATTGTCTGGCCACATATTTGAAGGAACAGATGCATACAATGCATCTGTAAAACATTTTTTTGTCTGGCCAGAGGTTAAGGAATAGTGTTTCCAATGTCATCCTTAACATCAACTTATATTTGAAGGAACAGATGCATACAATGCATCTGTAAAACATTTTTTTGTCTGGCCAGAGGTTAAGGAATAGTGTTTCCAATGTCATCCTTAACATCAACTTATTTGTCCATTGATACTTTAAAGTAACTACTGGATTGATAACAATGTCAGAGGGAATACCTAAATGGGTACTTTTGTTAAGAGAAGAAATATAGGCAATAAATTGTCAGTGTCAGTGTTGAAGGAACAAGATAAATAGTTCTATTCTTGTGTTAGTATTTACTTTTTTATACGCCCGTCATATGACGGGACGTATTATGTTACGGTGCTGTCCGTCCGGGCGGGCGGGCGTCTGTTAACAATTTGTATTCCGTTCAATAGAGACCACAAACATTTATGGATTCAAATGAAATTTGGTATACAGCTTTACCATGGTAATACCTTGTGCAAGTTCGAATTACAACTTTTTCGGATTATTTTTGGAGGAGTTATGCCCCTTTTTTAACTTAGAAATTTTTGTATGTTTGACCATGTGGTTTCCGATCATCAGAGCCTACAACTATTTATGGATTCAAATGAAATTTGGTATACACATTTACGATGTTATTATCTGGTGCAAGTTCGAATTACAACTTTTTCAGATTATTTTTGGAGGAGTTACGCCCCTTTTTTAACTTAAAACACCTTTTTATCATACTGCACAGTTCACGACAACAGTTCAAATTATAATTAAGCTTTATAGATATAAATTATTTCAGGTTGGTTAAAAAAAAGGTTCTCAAAACATTTCAGACAAAAAATGTATTTGTTTCCTAAAATCTTCTTGCATGCAATGCTTAACACATGAAAACACTGCCATGACCTAACATTATATTTAAAACTTCTTCCTTCCTGGAAATGAATATGAATTATATAGCAGTCTACCACTATCCATTTAGCAATATATTTTTACATACATATATCCTAGTTGTACTTATACTTCTCAGTAAAGAATGGAACAATCTAGAGGATTAGTGACGAATTAATTCGGAACATCCTCTGAATGTGAAATGTTAAAGGCGACAACTTTCTCCTTTTTAGCAGCATATATTTGCATCTTGGGGACCTTGAAAACTCCTCGATAGATTTTGCTAAAAATTTCTGAGGTTATGGAGTCTAATGCGATCTAGCTATCTAACTTGGTGAAATTTTTGGGAAATATCGGTATCATACTTAATTTTGGGGTCAAACATGCAAAAAATGAAATTTTCCAAAAAACAATTACGTTTAACACACTCCTGTTCAATAACAGTTCATTGTACGAAAAAGTCGTCCATTGACCGAAAAATGTTTAAGATCTGACGGAAAAGACGGTATTTTTATATTTTTTCTATCTTTTACATAAAATCCACAATAACTGTTTAAAGTCGGCGCTATCATCCAAAAACAATTTAACGTACCGTTTTGAATTCGTACCCATATTAAAGTAACCAATTCTTTACCAAATTATTGGTAGGTTTGGCACTTATCCGTTAGGTCTGTGTCAAACTTTTGAGTGGCAAGTTCTGTGGATGAGCTCTACTGATAGAAATCCTCTAGATTGTTCCATTCTTTCCCGCGAAACCCCTAAAGGTGTCGCCATACTAGTAAATAGTACTACTCGATCAATATAACACGGGCGTATAATGCTACGCTCGGCGGTGCTCTTGTTGTTAATTTTTATGCCAAAATTTCTGACTGTTGTCTCCGAGTCTTGAGTTTCAGACAGCAAGACAATGTTATTATTAGTTAGTGTTTAAAATAAGATCTTGTAGATTTACTGTTATATCTAACAATCTGTTTATTCACATTTTATATTTAAGGGTATGTCAGAAAATTCTGAAGAAATTGGTAATGAACCAGGTACTTCTAATGTAGACATGTCAGACACCAATAAAAAATCATCTACCAGAGTGACACGAGGCAAGGTCGACATGTCACAGAACTCATCTAAAGCCTCAAAGAAAGATCAAAAGAAAAATCAAGAGGAGGCAACTCCAGTTGTAACAAAATCTACAAGAGGAAGGCGATCAGCGCAAGTAGAAGATCAAGAGGAGGCAGCTCCTGCAATAACAAAATCAACAAGAGGAAGACGATCAACACAAGCAGAAATACAGAAACAGGATGAAAAGAAAACAACCAAGAAAGGCAGAAATTCACTACCAGAAGAAACACAAAAAACTGAGGAAGAGAAAGCAACAAGAAAAGGTGGGAGAAGGTCAGTCCCTGCTGTCATGGAAAGAAATGTTGGGGAAAACAAAGTTGAAAGTTCAGAAGTCAAAACAAGAGGAAAACGAGGCAAAATGAAAGTTTTGAAAGACATTGATGAAAAAAATGAAGTTAAAGATGACCCAAATAATGATGCTGAAAATCCATCTATTACAGAAAAAGCTGAAACACAATCTGCAAAGAAAGCCAGGGTTAAAATGTCAGTGGATACGGTTAGTCAAATTGAAACAATAAAAAGTGGTCATGCTGATGTGGGAGATACTTCATCAGAAACTGAAGCAAACAAAGTACATCACATAAATGAAACTGAAAGTAAAACTGAGGAAAATCCTACAAATAAAAAGACAAAAGGGAAACGTGGCAAGCATAAAAATAATTCAGAGGAAATACATAAAACGGGTATTGAAAAAGGTCATGAAACAGATAATAGTGTAAATGACAAAACTGAAGAAGAACCTCAACCATCTGTAAGTAAAAATAAGGATGAACAGGTTGATTCTCGTAGAAGGAAACATGGCCGTTCTTCAATAATTCATCCTGTAGATGACAAAAGTGGTGAAAAAGAATCTGTACCTTCTAATAGTGCATTGAAAGATGATAAAAAACCAAGTGAAAGTAGGGGTAGATCTAGAAAAGGAAGGGATTCTGTCGTTAACAAGGATGAAAATGAAAATAAGGAAAGTGATAAATGTGCTGATAGTAAGGATGAAAAAGAAGTTTCACATTCTACTGTAAGAAGTAAAGGCAGAAGAGGGAGAGACAGTAAATCTGTGGAAAGTGTGGAAGTTAATGTAGATAAATCAGTAGTCAATGAATCTGTGGTACATAAATCTGCTAAACGTGGGAAAAAAACTGAAAATATGGAGGCTAAAACAAATAAAAATGATGTACCACAAGATACTCTTGCAAAATCAAAAAGGACAGGACAAAATAAATTAGATAATAGTGATGCCACCATAAATGATAATTCTGATAATGAATCAGTAATTAAAATAGGCAAAAAAAGAAAGGCTGTCACAGATGATAAAACAGACAGTCAGGAGAGTGATACTAAAGCCAGGAGTAAAAGACGGAAAGTCACAGAAAATAGTGATGATAAAACAGACAGTCAGGAGGCTGATACTAAAGCCAGGAGTAAAAGACAGAAAGTCACAGAAAATACTGATGATAAAACAGACAGTCAGGAGAGTGATACTAAAGCCAGGAGTAAAAGACAGAAAGTCACAGAAAATAGTGATGATAGTCAAGAGGCGAAAAGTAAAGCTGGGGGGAAAAGACAGGCAATAGATCAAGATGTTACACAAAGTCCATCTTCTTGGAAACCAGCAAACACATTAACAGTTAGTTCCCCATCATTACGACGTAAATCTACAGAACCTAAACCTAAGGTGTTATTTACAGGCGTGGTTGATGAACAAGGACAAAGGGTTAGTATTGGTTCTTTTTTTTTTTTAATCTTGATATAAAATTTAATGACATTCATTGAAACAGGTGTGTTAAGACAGGTAACAGTATTAATTTGATAACTAGAATTACATTTTGTTAGTCATTATTTAGCCCCGTGAAATATCACTATCATGATTCATAATTCATATCTCCATTACTCTCAAAACAAGAGTAAATTGAAGTTCAGTACAAGTTCGGTACATTTCAAATTATCAGGTCACAATACACATATTTTTAAGGACATGTAATTTCAAACCTCCAAAATATCAAAATCTGTATGAATGAAATGATTGTGTGTACACTGCAAAAATTACAAATAGAATTGTAAGAGTTAAACACAAAACTTGTTATTTTACATGGTGTTAAAAATCTAGTTTATTCTAAATTGACTCAAGACTTTTCAAATGGTGTTCAGCATAGGAATAACATGTACATGTATATACAGTCATATATACAAATTTTCACATCTTTAATTTTCTTTCTTTTTTTTTTTTTTTTTTTTCTTTTTTATGTTTTATTATGATTTTTATTTATTTATTTATTTATTTATTTATTTATTTATTTATTTGTAGATAGTAAAAGATCTAGGTGGTGAATTAGTATCATCTGTTTATGATTGTACACATCTAGTAACTGATAAGGTAGGAATCTGTTTAGATGTACAATGTATATGTATAAAAGTCTTTTAAAATATTCTTGAAAAAAAAAATCTTATTATGACCGTTCTGACTTCCAGTGAAAACAAAATACCTATTGTTGTAACCAGTGCATATTTTTGTACACACCCAGAAATAAGTTATTAACATTCCATTAAAACAATATTATAATCGAAGGAAATAGTCAAGAACCTATGGGGTTAACAAGCTTAAAGTATAATTGAAAAATAAGATATATCCATATATCAATGTGCACAATGACTTGCAGGGATACTAGAATACTTAAAATCAGTTAAATTTTTGCTAGCAATTTACCTTTACACATTTTTTTCTAAATGTAGAAAATTAACTGAAATAAATTTAAATACAATTTGTCAATTTTTTTTATGGATATTTTTATTAATGACCTCATTTAAAAGTCACCAATAGAAAAAAACTGGGTGTCATAAATAAGTTTTGATTGATTTTAAAGGTAAGAAGAACAGTTAAATTCCTTTGTTGTTTATCTCGAGGAATTCCTATCGTCATGCCAACCTGGTTAGAGAATTGTAATCAAAGTAAAAGATTTATTGGTGAGTAGTTATTCATCATTGAATTCTTATACTGTAGTCATGTGTTAATTTTAGAAAAATTGGACAACATAATGTAGAATTCAAGTTCTAGACAATGTGTTTTAGAATCCAAAGTTAAAATGCCAAGTTATCAAGCTGAAGTTAAAAGAAACTTACACAAAAATATGGATTCCACATAGAACAATACTATTTTTGTTGAGCCTGGCATTGCCATAAGGCGAGACTTAGGTGTTACTTTTCCAGTGTCGTCGTAGTAGGCAGCGGTGGCGTGTCAAAATGTGAAAGTTTACCGTAAAGTAATGTATTTTCTACTTGATCAAAAAATAACCAGGCGAGACATTTAAATCCATGGAATTCTTGTTTCAGTTTTCTGTTTTAATTGCTTGAATAAAGTATTTAATATTAAAAACAATCATGCAGTCACTTCGATTACAGGTATATATTAATTGTTTTATGAAGTCCTCTTTTTAAAAATTCTTACATTTTAGATTATGCACCATATCTTGTACATGATGCATCTTCAGAGAAGCAGTATAATTTCTCACTACGGAAGTCTATAGAGAAAGCTAGCGAGGCATCAGTATTAGATGGTTATAAAATTCATGTTACTAAATCTGTCAAACCTGATCCACCACAAATGGAAGGTAGGAACTTTAAAATATTTTATAGGAATATTATTACTTTTTTGGTAAAAAACTTTGAATGGAATGGAGGAAATAACCAACAAATTTTCTCTATAAAAAACTAAAGCAACAGGAAATGTTTTTCAATATCAAACTTAATAATATTAATTGTTAATTATTAACCACCCAAACACAAAGCTTACCTGTCCCAATACATTACAGTGTCCACTCATAACTTCATATCTATAGATTGGATTTTGATCAAATTTGGCACAAATGTATACTAATATAAGATGATGTGTGGTATACCAAACTTGGTTCTCAAAGGTTGGGTAACAAGGTCAAATTGTGGATTTGAATTACGAATTGGGTTAGGGACAGAGGAATTTTGTCTCAAATAAGTGATATATACAGAAATTAATTGAAGTTTATTGTGTTTTCTATGAAAATTAAGCATAATTCACTGTCAAAAAGACTGACTCAGTAGTTTAATAATACACATATAACATTAGCATTAGTTTAAAGCAAAAAAAGGAGACAAATCTTAACTTATGGCATTATACATGTAGATTAAAGTTCATCAGGGGCATTTATCTTTTAGAACCGGTGGATTGCATTTTACTGTTTGTAGGATAAGGCAGAGTAGGATAAGGGTTAGCTGATGGTTCTTGCTGTGGCTCCACAGGTCTCTTTATCTGATCATTTCTGTTTTTGTAGCAAATACACGTACATATAGATTAATATGGTCATTTTAATATTGGCCCTAGTATCAGATCTTATCATGATGAACTGATGATCATATACATGTACTTAAAAGTTGGTTCTTGACAGATAATAAGGTAATCATCATTGATATATTTTTAAGTACATGTGTATGACTATTACGGTAGTTTATGATATCATTTGATACTAAAGCCTTTACTAAAACAACAACCGTAGTAGTTATTAATATTTATACATGTAAATGTTTATATCACAACATAAAGAAAAATTTCCTCAGAATGATAGTTACATGTACATGTATGTAGAAGGCTTTATTTAATATACATGTACATTTATTTATAACTTTTTATTTTGTAGATATTATTAAGTGTTCAGGTGGTGAGGTAAGTCATTAATATTTACATTGAAACTTATGTACATGTACATACATGTATTGCATCCATACAGGATTCTAATTTTTGCTCCAAAATAGTTGAAAGATTACAAGCTAAAACCCCTGCAAGGTCTAACAAAAACTAAGTTATGGTAGTTATTGTTTAATTACCAGAGATAATGATGTAGGTCCTTCTGAGAAGACATTTGCCCCATTTCTCAAAAATATATTTACTGCACATTGTCTAATAGGCACATTTACAGATCTTGCCCTAGGTTCAAATCCCCTTGGGGCAGATCCTTGTTTGAGAAAGTTTATAGGTTTACTTGCAAACGTTGTTGAATTTTTCTGTACACTACAGTTTCTTGGAAAGGAAAAGAAATCTTGATTTGGTATTTAAACACCAATGTGCCAATCCACTCAACTCCATACAAAGGAAATAATCTTAAAAGGAGATGTGATACTGATTTAATAAATTGAACTACAGGATTTATGTTGCTGTAACCAATTATGCCATGTCATCCTGAGTTTGTGTATTATTTAGTCTCTATTTATATTGAAGATTTGGTCAACAACAGACTTAATATGTGGTGTTTGTAGTACTGGTCCCAGTTTCACAATCATTTCTTAACTAAGATTTTTCTTAACTTAAATTTGGCAATTTATGGCAATTTTTGTTTGAACTACAGATAAACATTTCTGACAAAACGTAATACAAATGTTATAAGCTTGAAGCCAGGCCTCGGTTACACTATAATTCCTTAACTAAGATTTTCCTTAACTTCAATCTGACAAATTTGTAATCTTCATAATTTTGTTAATTATTGAGATTTTTAGTAATTTAAGGTGTCATTTTGAAGATCATGGCAAGCTTATGACATCTGCATTTAGTTTTATTAAACAATCTTTATTTGTAAATAAAAAAGAGATAGTGAAAGTTTGCGAAATTTAATCTTAGCTAAGCAATGATTGCGAAACTTGGTCCTGGTATTTCCAACTTTATTATAAGTGTGCCTTTGATTGTCATCCATTAACAAAGAAGCATTTTCAACATATTGGTGTTACTTTTCCATTGGTGTCTTTATTGACATCAGCAATAACAATACCATAGGATCATTTAAGTTTTTGAGACATTAAGTGCCTCACCTTTTGGTTTGATGTCAGTTTAAAACGTACCAAAGCATACTTTCTGGTATCCATATATTTCACAGGTGTGGGGACAGTTTAAATTTGAAACTTAATTGCTCAATAACATATTACACATTCTAGCTGGGACTTGACCCATGACTCAATCAGAAGTCTGCAGTCTCTATTATCTATAAATTGACATTTAAGGTATATAATATTAAGCTTCTGTTTTCTTTTTCAGTATCTGAAGACTTTGCCCAAGAAATTCAGCGATAATACAATTGTGATATCATGTCCTGATGATAAACCTCTGTGTGAAACAGCACTGAAGGCAGATATACCAGTAGTTAATGCTGAATTTATACTGACTGGTATACTTAGACAAGAAGCAGATGTTGATAAATATCCTTTTGAGATATTTTAGGCCAGAGAATTTTTTTGTACGAAAACAAAAAATACATGTTATGGATTTCTTCATTGTGTCCACACTTTTATTTTCAAGCTTAACACCAACAATTCTTTTCAATAATTTCTTATCAAAGTCTGTTTTTACTTTTATTTTACATTGATTCCAGCTTTATAATTAAGTCTTTTAAGTCATTATTTGTACACAGTGTATGAAATTAGCTAGAAAGACATGGTCAACAGGGCCCTTAACTTTTAAAAGTTGGTAGCCCAAATGAAAAGTTAATGGCCCTGAATTATGGAAGTTTGTATGTCTCTTTAATATTGCCAATTAAACCTCATATTAACTATACTGTATGTATTGTTGTGTCTTTGCTATATTGTCTGTTGCACTAGTGTAAAGTATTGTTCATTAATGTAGATTTCTTATTATACTGAAACAAACTACCATGGATTTAGGCATCTTGAGGAAACACTTGCTTGCTATAGGAGAACCGCTGGTGAAAAGAAAGAGCCAACTCTATGAAGTTGGTGACCCGAGCAAAAAGTTAATAGCCTCGGGCCATTGGGCCTGCAGTAATTTCGCACACTGTTTGTACACTTAGAAGAGACTTACTCTGTGTCCTGACACTCCCTGGCATGTAGTACGTCCTCATTTAAACTAGGTAAAAAAAAAATCCATGAATATTTGATTGTCTTCCATCTTCTAGTGTTTTCTTTTTCTTTCAGTTGCTGGTCATGCATTACATAATAAAAATCTGTATGGCTCACTGCTGGTGAACAATATACATGTATAACACCAAGGCAAACCAGAAGTCAAACAAACAAATAAATAAATAAATAAATAAACAAGGACTGCTTGTCAAACAAGAGGGATAGGCAGAAATAAAAATAAAAAATGGGTGAAATGTGATCAATTTTAGCTTAAGAATCACATTGCATGTTAAAATTTTCATTGGATTAGATGTCAGTTTCAGTAAAATGATCGGTAGTCACCAGGGATCTAGCTCTGTAATATTGTGTTAGCACTATAAAACTCACCGTCATTGTGTTAATGAGAAATAAGACCCATCATAGAAATTATTCCAGGAAAAAATATTTCAAGAGTATCTTTCCTCTAATGAAATAAATACATGTAGATGAATAGATGAATTTAATAAATACAAAAAAAC